>CM052722.1:69711266-69744429 GCA_028551405.1 Uromys caudimaculatus
TCCTAAACAGAACACCAATGACTTATACTCTAAGATCAAGAATTGACAAATGGGACCTCATGAAATTGCAAACCTTCTGTAAGGCAAAGGACACTGTCAATAGGACAAAAAGAAGCTTTGACTGAGAACATTATCCCTGTTTCAACTTATAGAACATAATAATTGTTTTGGTTATTGGTCATTTGGGTATACACTTTTTTTTTTTTTTTTTGGTTTTCCAAGACAGGGTTTCTCTGTGTAGCCCTGGCTGTCCTGTAACTCACTCTGTAGACCAGGCTGGCTTCAAACTCAGAAATCCACCTGCCTCTGCTTCTCGAGTGCTGGGATTAAAGGCGTGTGCCACCACTGCCTGGCAGTGTATACACTTTTTAATATTTAATTTTACTTTTAAAATAATGTATTTTATATATGCCTATGTAAAACTTTGCAAAATCTCTAATAGTCTTTCATTTAAAAAGAATTGTTTTCTCTTAATATGCACACTTGCATTTTAAGTATATAATTGATATGTGGATATTTTCAGTATATACATTAAATGCCAGATTGGGATTAGATTACTTAACCTTATTTTTATTTTTTACACTGAATTGAGTTCATGGTTGGTTACAAATAGATCCAATACACTGAAGCTACCTAACCCTAATGCTTTGCAGTTGAATAATTTGACATACATTCTGATTTGTTGAGAAGAACTGAAAACATTCTACGCAAAATAACTCATAAACAAAATGTTGCATATAGCCTATGAATCAACTTCAAATAAATACTTGGAATGAGTAAACACATAAGCAGAAAACAGAGATTGGTAGCTGCATGAGGCGAAACAGAAAGGAAGATATAAAAAACTATATAATGAATTTGAGGATTTCTTTCAAGAGAAGATAATAGCAGATTTTTAAAACTGGATACAATATAACAATGTTGTACAACATTGCTAATGTACACCACTACATTTGTTCATTTTAATATTATTGGTTTGGGGTTATGTAAATTGCACTTCAAAACAAAAAAACAAATATGGAGCAGATCTAATTAACACAAAATACAACAGCTTTATTACCAAATGACTTGATTGCCAATATTGAACATCATTCTTTCATAGTTCCAATATAGAACAATTAAAATATATAGTGTTAAACAGTCTTAGATAATTATACAATTGTGGAGACAAATTTAAAGCTTTGGATAGAAAAATTTCGAAAATATTTGTCGTATAATCATTTTGAATGAAAAGAAAAGTTTTAAAATAGTACATTTAGTTAGCCATTGTTTTTATATGAGAGGTATTATATGGTTACTGCAGAACTGTAAAAGAAAAAGTTGCCTACAATGGCTGTCTGTTCAAACAACAGATAAGAATCCTACTCCTAACTCTATATTGTCTTTACCTACCAATGCATATATCATACAAGTAGGAAGTTCTTGTTGCGTTTTCCAGCATCCCTTACAGCCTTGTACCATAGTTTGAACAAGTCCTCAAGATATTTTCAATAGGGATGACTATGAATTTATATTTTAAAGTTAAGGCATAAATTGTCTTTAACTACATATCATGAGAAATTAAATTTTTACTATATAACAACCTTCCCAACTTCAGAATGTCTAAAAGATTACATTAATGAAAGTCTAATCAATCCAAACAAAATCTGGAAAGGAAGATATAATGGATAAAGGAGAAGTAGGAATGAGAAAAGGGGAGGAATGCAGAAAGAAGGGGTGGAGAGACAGAGAGAAATAATAGGAGAAAAATAATAAACATAAACACCAGGCACAAAACATCAGCAATTATAAATGAGGTGACTGCCACAATCTAAATACTAAATTATCATAATAATGAAAGAAAGGTATTTCATAACACAAGGGATTAGCATAACTCTTGTATTCCTACTGTATTCCTATTGCTGATGACATCACACATTTTGGTTATAAGACATAGAGAAATCAGTCTTAAATAGAGAATGAAACATACTCCCAGACAGCTAACTTTAATGTGACAGATGGTTCTGTACAGGTAAAAGGAAGAGAAAAGACTCCAATGGACTTACCAACACTGGATTTTTTGTGCTACATTACTGATCTGCGAGGCAAGATTTACTCACATGTGCAACAGCGTCTTGACTACCAGTAGGTATCCAACTGCTTTCTGATTGAATTTGAGGTTTTTTTCACAAGAAATAGTTCACAGCCAATAATGTTCAATATTGACTATAAAAGTCATTTGGTAATATAGTTGTTGTACTTCATGGTAATTAGATCTGCTTCATTTTTTTTTTTTTTTTGAGTAGGAATGGGCAAGTATCCATGGCTGGGTATGTCATAGTCCTGAGGACCAGAATCTACTATTATTATTTAGCTAATGAGACTTACTCTCAAACTGCTTTCTAAATATTTATGTTTATACTCAAAGATAAATCCTATTCTTAGCTTTGATCAAAGACATTAATATTTGTCCAGAATGTTGAGAATACATGACTGTAGAATGCTCAGCCCTAGGAAGAGCAACTATACATAAATCCTCAAAGGCTCAGTGAATATCAAAGAGGTTGGGGCATTGAATGAATGTGGGAACCAGAGGCTATGATGCAGTGCTGAAAAAGAGCATCTTCTAGACATAACACAGCCATTGCACTTGTGAACTCATAGAACCTTCACAACACATGAATAAAATTGGACCTTCATCATTCCATCATTGATATGCATTAGGAGGTATTTTATGGCTAATGGTTGCTAAGAAATAGTCAATTTCTTCAGTGATGTAACTACTGTTAGCTTTTCTAGCAGTGGATGGGTTAAGCAAACAAGCCCACCCACGCTTATGTTAATGCAAACAATAATAATGTTAGTGGGTTTCTTACACCCAGAAAAAGACACGAAAATATAAGATGATTTTTTTAAGAAAAGAGAGTTTGAGAGAGAGAGGAGGGAGTATTAAAAGGTTAATGGGTGGGAAATAGCCAAATATTTATAACTAACATATATTAAATCATCAATTAATTAAATGAATGTATTTTAAAATGATATGGAGTTATGTGTGTTAGCAGATACATTCTCATTATCTCATTAGATGATGAAAAAGCCTGTGACAAAATCCAAAAATCCTTCATGTTAAACGTCTTGGGGAGATCAGAGATACAAGGTACATACATAAATATAATAAAGGCAATAGACAACATCAAATTAAATGGAGAGAAACTGAAAGCAGTTCCACTAAACTCAGGGATAAAACAAGGCTGTCCACTCTCTCCTTTTCTCTTCAGTATAGTACTTGAAGTCCTAGCTAGAGCAATAAGGCAACTAAAGGAAATCAAAAGGATACAAATTGGAAAAAAGAAGTTAAAATATGGTTATTCACAGATGATATGATAGCACACCTAAGTGACCCCCAAAATTCTACCAGACAGATCCTATATCTGATAGACACCTTCATCAAAATGAATGAAAATCTTGATGGAGTTTTTTTTTTTTTTTATGTGATTACAGAAATATTCCCATTATTGTGCCTATAGTTACATAAGCATGTACATTTATCCAATCTCACCTAACATTTAATATCTAAACCTATACAATCCACTCTTAGTGCACGGTACCTCAGGAATATGTATTTTAAAATTCTGTGTCAGTACTGCACTTAGAACAATAGCTGATTCATCCAGCGTTATACAATATATATCATAGTAGGCTCATCTTCTATAGCAAAACTGAAAAGTTACAAACATTTGACACTGTAGCTTGTCTCATGAAATAAAGTTACATATTATTTTCATGTTTTTGGTAATGCTAATGAAAATAAGCATGTTTTAATATTCATTTTATTATAGATTAAATTATCTGATAAACAAGGGACAAAACACATCCTTTTAAATTGCTCAAACCTGAATTTGGAATTCATTCAGATATCAAGGTCAAGATATTCATACCACATATACTATGCATTCTGGGAAAAGATTATTGTGTATATAGAAAATGCATTATTATATACATATCATGTAGATACCACATTTTTGTATATTATTTATTATTATATAACATATATTATATAATTATTTTGTAGTATTATACAATGAATCAGCCACTGTTCTAAGTGCAGTGCTGACACATATCATTAACATGAATATTACTGACATATAATGCAGAGAAATAATTGTATAGATTTATATTTTAAATATATTAGATGAGATTGGATGTTTAAATCTTTCTCAGAAGGGGAAATAAAATAGATGTTGGAGGTGGATGGCGAGATGGATGGGAGCGGTGATGGAAAGGGGAATAGGGCAGGGGATCAGATGTAGGGAGAGCAGGGAAGAGAGAAGGGAAATTAGCAGTTGGCAAGGGGTGGGTGTAAGGGATGTCTCTGTGACATGTCAGAGACCTGGGACAGGGGGAGGACCCAGGGAGTCTATGGGGTGACCCTAGCTGAGACTCTTAGCACTGGAAGAGATATAGCCTAAAGTTGTCAACTCCTAAAGCTAGGCAGGTCTCCCAGTGGAGGGATAAGGACAACAACTTATCCACAAAACCTTCATCCTAAAATGTGTCCTGCCTAACAGATGTGCAGGGACAAAGAGCAGAGGAGGGAATGGACCACCAATGACTGCCCCAAATTGAGACCCATCCCATTGGCAAGATCCAGTCCCTGACACTATTAATAATACTGTGAGGCTTGCAGACAGGAGCCTAGCCTAACTGTACTCTGAGAGACTCTGAGAGGCTCCATCCAGCAGCCAATGGAAACATGCAGAGACACACAGCTAAACATTAGATAAAGCTCTGGAGCTTGTGGAAGAGTTGGTGGAAGGATTGGGGGACAGGAAGAGGACAGGAACTATACAAGAAGACAAACAGAGTCAACTAATCTGGACCTTTGGGAGCTCGCAGAGACTGAACCACCAACCAAAGAGCAAGCATGGCCTGGACCAAGACCCCTTGCACATTTGTAGCAGATATGCAGCTAGATCTTCATGTAGATCTCCCAAGAATTGGAGCAGGGGATGTCCCTGACTTTGTTGCCTCTCTGTGGATCCTATTTCCCCAACTGGACCACCTTGTCTGGCCTCAGTGAGAGAAGGCACGCCTAGTCCTGCAGAAACTTGAAGTAACAGAGCAGGTGGTGGGGGTGGAAGTGAGGGAAGTTCTCCCTTCTCAGTGGAGAAGTGGAGGGAGAATGTAAAGGGGAAACTGTGAAGAAAGAAGGGCTGATATTGGGACGTAAAGCGAATAAATAAGTTAAAAGACAAAAAAGATTTTCACTCTTGTTCTTTCATATTCCTGGAGATAGGCAATGATGGCTCTGACTTTTAACATCGCAGAGGAATTTTTAAAAAGTTTTTGACATCTTATAAGCTAAATCTGACAATATTTGCTTTTTGTATGACTTTTCATTTTATAACCATGTGTGTGAAATTTACCCAACTTTTTCATGTAACTAAGTTAATTCCAGAAAATATAGCATACAAACTGAATTTTATATACTGCAACATATTTATGTATTTACCTGCTAAAGTACATTTAGATTGTTTACAGTTTGCATTATTACCAATAAAGTCGTTAAGAACATTTATATATTGTTCTCTGAGTCAATACTATGTTTTCATTCTCTATAAATAAATACCAAGAAATGGAATTATTGGAAATAAATCTCAAGACTAGAAATGCATACTTTAACATAGTAAGTTCACAGTGAATGTGAGATTGTCATAACTCCTTATCCAAATTGATTATAAAGCATCCTCTTCACTGATACTCTGGGAATAAGAATAATATATAGCAGTGAGAGAATGAGAAAGAATATCCTCCTACATATATCTAGAAGTCATATAACAACTAATTTAGTGATGGCCAGGATATAACAAAGAAGTAGAGAGAAAAAGAAAAAGAAAAAGAAAACTCTTCACAATTACCTTTTTTTTTTTTTTCTCTCTTACCCACCTCAGTGAATGAGGAACATGCTTCTCCTGCTTTTAGACATCTGAACATCCATTTATCTGGATTTTGGTCTACAGAATTTTCAGTAGCAGTCCCATTCCTTAGTTTTTCAGCTTTTGGAAAAGCTACATCATCAGTTTCCTTCACTCAGGCTTTTAGGTGTGAAGTGAGCCATGGTCCTTAACTTCCTGGATCTCCAATCTATCATGAGATGTTTCAGACTCAGCTTGCATAATTGCTTGAAACAATTCACTTATTAGTTATCCTCTTCTCTCCCTCCCTACCCTTTTTCTCCCTCCTTTCCTTCTTTTCTTCCTCCTGTTACTGTTTCCCATTCTCCGTTTTATTTTTTATTTAATATAACAACAACAACAAAACTAAAGCAGAATGAAAAAGGAAAGTGATTCATTGTAGAGACAAAAGTATACTTACATTGGATAAAAGGATATTAGCTTTGAAATAAACATTATTGAGAGTGAATTAATGCTTCCTTTGGTTCTCAGATGTATCTTGTACTGGACATTTTCAAATCAAATCTAATAAACTGATTGCCTTTTGTGAGATGGAAAGGGGGAAAGGTTTTGAGAGAAAAATGAGATTTTGAAAGGCTAACCGTCCTAGAATGATTAACAGATACAAGACAGAAGAGATACTAAGATAGGGAATTCCCCCAAATGAATAAGTTTCCTTCTATAATCTTTGGCTCCATACATACCAGGTCATGCATGATATGCAAAATAATGATAGGTAGTAGGGTTTCATGCTCACACAATGTCAGTAAAAGTCCTGCTGCTACCAGAGCCTGGTAAATTCTATGATTTATGTAATGTTGGGCATAAGATGAAGCTGTTTTGCTTCAGTGGTGGAGAAAGTCATAGAGTATGTACTTTTATATTCAACCTCACAAACCCAACAATCAGTTGGGCAGTTTCCATATAATTTAAGTACATTATAGAACGTATTACCTAAAGCGTATTTATAGACTTAAAACTATATCAGAATCCAGCAAGGTAAAAGTCAAAATATTTGAAATTCTATCAGTAAGCTTTCTGTTACTGTAACAAATGCTCGCAATAATAAACATAAAAAAATAGACAGGCTACTTTTGCCCATGGAAGTTACAATTAATAATCACTAATATATTGTTTTAGGCCTTTGATGAAACAGCACACATTGTCATAAAAGTGTGTTGGTACAAGAGAATGCCTTACTCCACACTAAAGAGGCAAAGAGCTGATAAAAGAGTAGCTGAGGTCCAACTAGACTTTTGTGAGCATGTCCTCCATAACTTCAAGGCCTCTCACTAGAACTCACTTCTTTTTTTTATCTTTTTAAAGTATCTATCATTAATTAAAATTTTTATTGCTTATTTCATTATTTACATTTCAAAGGTTATTCCCCCCTTCCTGGTTTCCCCTCTGCAAACCCACTACCCCATCTGCCCTAACCCTACTTCTATGAGGGTGCTCCCCCACCCCACTCACCCACTCCTACCTTCCTGACCTGGCATTCCCCTATACTGGGGCATCTAGCCTTCACAGCACCAAGAGCCTCGCCTCCCATTGATGACAGATAAGGCCATCCTCTGCTACATATGCCCCTGGAACCATGGGTCCCTCCATGTGTACTCTTTAGTTGGTGATTATTTTCTGGGAGCTCTGGGGGGCGTCTGGTTGGTTGATATTGTTATTCTTCTTATGGGGTTGCAAACCCCTTCAGCTCCTTCAGTCCTTCCCCTAACTCCTCCATTGGGGGTCCCTGTGCTCAGATTAATAGTTGGCCATGAGCCTCCATATCTGTATTGATCAGGATCTGTCAGAACCTCTCAGGAGACAGCTATATCAGGCTCCTGTCAGCAAGTACTTCTTGGCATCCACAATAGTGTCTGGGTTTGACGGCTGCATATGGGATGGATCCCCAGGTGGGGCAGTCTCTGGTTGGCCTTTCCTTCAGTATCTGCTCCACTCTTTGTTACTGTATTTTCTTTAGACAGGAGCAATTTTAGGTTAAAATTTTGGAGATGGGTGAGTGGCTCCATCCCTCGACCCAGGGCTGTGCTACAATGGTGGAGCAGACGTTTGGGAAAATATTCTTAGCAATATGAGGAGATATTTCCATCATCTTCCAATCCATATTTTTATATCCTGCTTCCTCTCCCAGTGTTCATCTCCCTCTACCACCAAACCTTCCATCCACATCTATGTGTTGCATATCTTTTTTTCTTTCTGTCTTTAAATAGTATTGTTATATGTATGAATTCATACAAATCTATAAATGGACCCATATGAGTTCATTTAGTGTTGCCTGTATATTAATGTTCTTAGGGCTAACCAGTTGGTATGAGATAATTAATCAGGGACTCATTACTAGTGAGACTGATTTAGGGAGACAGATTCTCCTTCTCTTAGCTATCCTTAACGGTTTGTTTCTTCATCTAAGAATGGTATTGACCTGATTAGTTTTATGCCAACTTAACACAAGCTAGAGTCATCAAAGAGGAAAGAGATTAAATTGAGCAAATACTTACATAAGATCAAGCTTTAGGCAATCATGGTAAGTATTTTCTTAGTGATTGATGTGGGAGGACTCAGCCCATTGTGAAAAGGCCATCTCTGGGATGATGGTCCTCGTTAGATCTATAAGAAAACAGACTGAGTAAGCCATGATAGCAAGCCAGTAAACAGCACTGCTCCATGGCCTCCACATCATCAGTGCCTGCTCCCAAATTACCACCTATTTCTGTCCTCAGATCCTTCAGTGATAAACTAGAGGTGTAAAGGCAAGTGATAAGGTAAATATTAAAAGAGAGTGCCAGCATATTCCCATGCTCGGGCTGGCAATCGTTGGGTCTCAGCAGATCTCCCACCCGGTGATATCACTCTCTCAGCCCGAACTCTCCGGAGCTGAATCTCTTGGTGGATCTCTGCTGCCAGGACCACTGGATAATTGCCTGTCCCACGGTCAGACATCTCAACACCCAATTACCTGGTAGAAGTAAAACTCTTTTTTTGTTGTTGTTTTGTTTTGCTTTGTTTTGTTTTTGGAGACAGAGTTTCTCTGTGTAGCTCTGGCTGTCCTGGAACTCACTCTATAGACCAGGCTGACCTTGAACTCAGAAATCCACCTGCCTCTGCCTCCCAAGTGCTGGGATTAAAGGCATGCGCCACCATTGACTGGTGAAATAAAACTCTTAAGCATATAGCTAACCAATCAGATTTATGTATCAATAAAAACACAATTTACAAGATGCCAATATAATAATTTCAGAACCAAATGATAATGATAAAAGCTGCCCACCTAGATTAGACAACTTATTACAAACTTCTAACCTTTATGATAACATAACCAGTTCACACCTGCTGCCATCTTCCTTCTCCTCTCCCAAGACCTTCTCCCTCTGCAACTCTTAGCTCTGCCTCCCTGTTCCTTGCCCAATCACAGGGTTCCTGTTGCCCTAATGTAATCGAACAGGGAAAATCCTGAAACAAGCAGGCATAAGCCAAATAAACCCATCCATCACCAACTTGCATTTTGAAGGGGTATTTATTACAGCAATATTAACCCAAGATAGGTGACTTCTGAGAATTCCTCCTTCTATGTTGGCATGCCATCAGCTATTCTCATTGTTCAGGGCTAATTCAGGATTCAAGATGATCAAAGGTATGTCATATACATGTATAAAATATAATAATAAAACCTATGAGTTTATATAATTAATACATGCCAATAAAATGGAAAAAACAAAGTAAATAAGAAAGCAATAAGGTATTGTCCAAAAAAAAAAAATCAGAATCCCTCATGACAGACATTAATTTCTACAGCTCCATGCCTTGTATCTTGAGGGCTGAGATAACGTACCAAGGGCTTTATCAATGTTATCTCTATCTTTGCTGTTTCTAACTGTCATGGTCATCCCCTTGAACAAATTTTGCACATTGTTTTATTCTTCTCCTCTTAAAATTTGCCTAATATTTCTGCGGTCAAAAATGAACTTTCAGCTACACTCACACATCTTCATGTTATTTCTTTGACTAGGGCTGCTTAGAGGATCTTCAGCACTACAATTAGGTAGTGTAAATTTTAATAACATTCTCTGAAACCTCAGTGGGATCATCCGTGACCTTGTCAGACTTGGATCTATATATTAGGGGAAAAACATCCTGTGAAAGGCACCTTGTTCAGTTACTAGTGAAAGCTGACCTTAGTCAGCTTGAATCATAGCTTTAGGCCTCTCAGAATGCTTTACTGTCTGAGTATAGGGAAATGGTTTCCTAGGCAGTCTTGGATGAGCAAGGCAATTATATAGCCCACTTGTGAAAATATTTTAAGCTAAAAAGAATTCAAAAGAATCTAGTATCTTGGAGCAAATAAAGACTATATGGTCTCTTAAGCTCCAAAGATAACTTCACGATGTCCTTCCAATTTTCCTATGACAAAGCACTTGTTTTCTATTTTGATGTTAATTAAACTCTTTAGCAATCACCGTATTTTGGCTTTAAATTTTACATGCATTCCCTGCTCCCTGACTCTTGAGATGCTATAAGATTTATGAATGTTTCTGCTCTTTTACCTTTGAATTTTAATTCATTCTTCAGGCAAACTCACTTAAAGTTTGCCTACAAGTAGCCAGAAATTCCCATCCAGGAGCCTGAATACTCTGCTGCCTTAAAATTCCCTTCAATTAAACTTGTCTGTCACATTTAATCTTAACATTCCATATACTCTCAGAAGATTGATAAAATCATATTCAAATACTTAGATATGATGTCATAAGACTGTTCTCTGGTACAGGGTGTAATAGCATCCTCATCTCTATCTGAACACTCATCAGTATTTTCTCTCCTCTCTGCAATCATACCAACAGTACCTGTTTCTAAGTTCTGAATAATGCTACCATTACGCTGTACTTACACTGTTCTAGGATTTTCTAGCTTAATGCTCCAGACAATTAAATGATTCTCCAATAAAGCAAATGTAAGGCCTTTTCACATTGTTGTTTATAACAGAAAAACTCCATTTATCAGTACTAACTTATTTTGACACATTCAGCTTTTATAACAAATTCCTGAGAGAGTTAACATACAAAATAAAAACATTTTGTTTCAAAATAGTAGAGATTCAATTCCATTTTCTGTTGGCATCATAACTTTAAGGATAATGTCAAGGTAGTACCTTATGCCAAGATTATGCGATAAAACAAAACTCTTTACCTTGGGAACAAGGAAGAAAAGAAAAAGGCATGTAACTTTTACTATAGTATTCTAGTGCATGCTCACGATAACTTAAAGACTTCCCAAATTGTCTGAATTATTGAATAATTTTCTATCTCCCCATACCACTATGGTGGTCACCATGCCTTTAAAAGTTAGGCCTCAGGAAGTCATTAATTTGCAATTAATTTGTAATTTGTAATCCGTAGCAAGACTCTAACAAAAAATGTCAGAGACATACAAACAAAGGAAGACATCAAACTGTCTAATGTGTACAAATCTTATGTCATCAGGAGAATATAAATAAAATTGTAAAGAAATATTAGATTTTAAAGTTAGATTGCCTAACCATAAATTGTTGGTTGTAGTAAATATTGGTGAGGACATAGAAAATCAGAAATTAATATTTATTTCTTATATAAACTTAAAATGACAAGGCTACATTTCAAAACACTTTGACTTTTTCTTTAAGAAATATTAATTTTTGACATGACCTCACCATGACGCACCTTTATACAGGAGAAATGAAAATTTATGTCTATGTAAAAAACTCAACATTAAACTTCTAGCACCCTTGTTCAAAGTATTCTAAAGCTATGAATACAAAATATTCTTAAATGAATGATTTAAACCAAATTTCAATATATCTATATAATAGAATATAAATGGGAAATGGAAAAGAGTTAACTGCTCATGTAACCATATGAATAAATCTCAAAATAATTGGGACTTTTAAAAAAAAAACAGTTTAATAATTTTTATATAAAATTCCAGGGTCTAAACCTGGTTAAAAATGACCAAGTTCAGACCATTGTTGGCCCACAGGGAAGAAAAGTAGGAAGAGTTGGGATTGGGAAACGGACAAAGAACCACAAAAGTAAATTGGGGGATGATGAGGATGTTCGTTATTATGACTCTGATCATCACATTTTTAATGCTTATAAAATACTTAAATGTTTAATTTAAGCATGTAATATTTATTATAGTCAAATATATCTTAATAAGGCTAACACATTTTTAAAAGGAGAGGTAAATGCCAGGATAATAAATCAATGTGTAGACTGCTTGTTTCAAAGACATGAGGTGCTGTGTTTGATCCCCAGAAGTCACATAATAGGTCAGGCATAGCATGAGGCACTTTTTTTTAAACATTTATACAAAGTTTATTGTAGATGTATCATTCTGATATTTTTTTTCCTCTTATTGGATATTTTCTTTCTTTACATTTCAAATGTTATCCCCCATTTTCCCCTGAAGAAACCCCTATCCCATATCCCCCTCCCCTTGCTTCTATTAGGGTGTCCCCACACCCACCGACCCACTCCCACCTCCCCACTCTGGCATTTCCCTACACTGGGGCACTGAGCCTTCACAGGGCCAAAGGCCTCTTCTCCCATTGATATCTGACAAGGCCATCCTCTACTACACATGCGGCTGAAGCTATGGGTTATTCTATGTTTTAATTCCAGGAGCTATAGGGAATCTAATCTAAGTACCTTTCTTCCCAAAATAAAATGGATAGATACAGAAGATGGCACCCAGGTTTGACATGCAAATGCATGTACACACCCACAAATACATGCACTTGTATACATGTGCGCCCATATATGTATCTACATGCATTTGAACATGTATATACACACACACACACACACACATACACACATATATATGCTATTAAATCAGAAAATAAAACCAGAGATTTATGATAGCACATTTAAAGATATTTAATGTAATTATTTAAATTCAGAGTAAAAAATTTAAGAAGATACAAGAATAGATAAGTGAATGTATAACAAAGAATCTAAAAATTGACAACAGACTAAACCATTAAAGAAAAAATAGAAACATAAAAACTGGATCAAAGAATTATTTATTTAATATTATGGAATAGTGTTAAAATAAACTAACAAATATATGAATAAATTAAATGCTTTATGTTAAACAGAATGCTATATTTTTCAAGATATAATCAGAAAAAGTAGAAAAGAAAAACAGGGGCAAAGGGCAAAGGATCTCTTGAGAGGGGCATAATGCTCTGACAAGTAAGAAGATAAAAATCGGAGCATTTTAACTTGAGGGGAGAGAAGGAATTAATAGAAAAGAATGGAGAAATGAAAGATAAAGGACACTAAGGGTGCTTGAAATGCAATCTGGAGCTTAGGCCCCACCCCTTCCTTTAAAGGCAGAGAAAGAGTGGGAGAAAAAATTTAAAAACAAGAGGCAGGATATCTAAGGTAACAGAGGCATCTGTACATAGTAGGACAGCTGCACACATTAACTCACATCAAGCCCAGGCCAGACCAGATCCAACTACAGAGAATGGAGACCAATTGATGTTTCATCCTAGCTCAGGAGCTATTGGCAATTATTTGTTGCTGGATGAGAAAGAGTCGAATTTTTAAAGACTATAACCCCCGATAAGTTTACTACATTCCAGTGACAGACCACACATATTTGGGGCAGCACAAAGTGATTGGCCTTGAGGGGAATAAAAAAGGGCACAGTTTTGTGGGAATGGAAGCAAGCTTAAATCTAGGAAATGATGAAAGAGGGGGTGTCAATCTGATCAATATGCATTGTAAGAAAGTCTCAAAGAACTAATAAATATACATGTAGGCACATGGCATAATTATGCCCCCATCTTGCAGAAGAACCATAGACTATTTAATAAAAACCCTCTTTTTTAGTCACAGAAAAGCTACCTATGAGTTGTTGACTAGGAATATTCAAGAAACTCCTCAGACATTACAGAATATTGATATTGGCCTTAGACTGCAGGTCTTTGTTTTGTGTTTTTATCAGATTCTTGGTGTAGGAACATACGAGTGTTTTTGTATGTTCGTTTTTCTCATGCTTTTGGTTTGGTTCTTTTTCTTCTATTTGTTTTATACTATACTTTTTGTTTGTGTTTTTTAACCTTATTTTATTATTTTTTTCATTTATTAGATATTTTCTTCATTTACATTTCAAAAGTTATCCCATTTCCAGGTCTCCCCTCCGGAAATCCCTTATCCCAACTCCCCTTCTCCCGCCTCTACAAGGGTACTACCCCACCCACCCACCCACTCAGTACACCTGCCATGGCATTTTCCTACATTAAGGCATTGAACCCCCACAGGACCAAGGGCTGCTCCTCCCACTGATGTCCAACAAAGCCATCCTCTGCCACATATGCTGCTGGAGCCATGGGTCCCTCCTTGTGTACTCTTTGTTTGGTGGTTTAGTCGGTAGGGGCACCAGGGGTCTGGACAGTTGACACTGTTGCTCCCCCCATGTTGCTGAAAACCCGCCCAGGTCTGTCAGTCCCTTCTCCAAATGTTCATTAAGGGACCCCACTCTCAGTCCAATGGATGGCTGCCAGCATCCACCTCTGTATTTGTCAGGCTCTGGCAGAGCCTCTCAGGAGACAGCCATATCCGGCTCCTGTAAGAAAGCACTTCCTGGCATCTGCAATAGCATCCAGGTTTAGAGAATGTATATGGGATGAATCCCCAAGTGAGACAGTCTCTGGATGGTCTTTCCTTCAGTATCTGCTCCACAATTTGTCTGCATATTTACTCCTATGAGTATTTTGTCCCCCTTTCTAAGAAGTACTAAAGAATCCACACTTTGGTCTTCCTTCTTCTTAAGCTTAATATGGTCTGTGAATTGAATCTTAGGTATTCTGAGCTTTTGGGCTAATACCTGTGTATCAGTGAGTACATAAGCAAGTGTGTTCTTTTGTGACTGAGTTACCTCACACAGGATGATATTTTCAAGTTCCATCCATTTGCCCAAGAATTTCATGAAGTCATTGTTTTCAATAGCTGAGTAGTATTCCATTGTGTAAATATACCACATTTTCTGTATCCATTCCTCCGTTGAGGGACATCTGGGTTGTTTCCAAACTCTGGCTATTATAAATATAGCTGTTATGAACATAATGGAGCACGTGTCCATATTACATGTTGGAGCATCTTCTGGGTATATGCCCAGGAGTGGTATAGCTGGGTCCTCAGGTAGTATTATGTCCATTTTTCTGAGGGTCCGCCAAACTGATTTCCAGAGTGGTTGTACCAGCTTGGAGTCCCACCAGCAATGGAGGAGTGTTCCTCTTTCTCCACATCCTCACCAGCATCTGCTGTCACCTGAGTTTTTGATCTTAGCCATTCTGACTGGTGTAAGGTGGAATCTCAGAGTTGTTTTGATTTGCATTTCTCTGATGACTAAAGATGATGAACATTTCTTTAGGTGCTCCTTCTCAGCCCTATGAATTTCCTCAGTTGAGAATTCTCTGTTTAGTTCTGTTCCCCATTTTTAGTACGGTTATTTGGTTCTCTGGATTCTAACTTCTTGAGTTCTTTGTAAATATTGGCTATTAGCCCTCTATGGGATGTCGTTTTGTCCTATTGACAGTGTCCTTTGCCTTACAGAAGTTTTGGGATTTTATGACATTCCATTTGTCAATTTTTGATCTTAGAGCATAAGCCATTAGTGTTCTGTTCAGGAAATTTTCCCATCTGCCCATGTGATCAAGGCTTTTCCCACTTTCTCTTCTATTAGGTTCAGTGTATCTGGTTTTATGTGGAGGTCCTTGATACACTTGGACTTGAGCTTTGTACAGGGAGATAAGAATGGATCAATTTGTATTCTTCTACGTGTTAACCACCAGTTGAACCAACACCATTTGTGGAAAATGTTGTCTTTTTTCCATTGGATGGTTTTAACTCCTTTGTCAAAGTTCAAGTGACCACAAGTACGTGCATTCTTTTCTGGATCTTCAATTTTATTCCATTGATCGACATGCATGTCACTGTACCAATACCATTCAGTTTTTATCACTATTGATCTGTAGTACAGCTTGAGGTCAGGGACAGTGATTCCCTGAGAAGTTCTTTAATTGTTGAGAATAGTTTTTGCTATCCTGGGTTTTTTGTTATTGCAAATGAATTTGAGAATTACTCTTTCTAACTCTATGAACAATTGAGTTGAACTTTTGATGGGGATTGCATTGAATCTGTAGAATGCTTTCAGCAAGATGGCCATTTTTAATATATTAATCTTGCCAATCCACAAGCATGGGAGATTGTTCTATCTTCTGAGGTCTTCTTTTCTTTCTTTTAGATGACTGTTTTTAAGGAGAGACAAAATGGGTGTGGATTCAGATGCATAGGAAGGTATTGGAAGAACCATAATCAAATATATTTTCAATTATAAAGGCAAATAAAAATAAAACATAAAAAATAAAACTAATAATATCCAAAAAGAAACAGCAAAACAGAAGATCATGACTATTTGGGCTTTGTGGACTGTACAGTCTCTAATTTGACTTTTCTGCCATTCTAGAGGAAATAGCCATAGGATTATGAAAGCATTTACCTATGCTTCATTAAAATTTACTTATTTCAAAATAATTTAAAATAACATGACAAATATGTCATGTTTGAAATCATTCTCAAAAATATTTTCCCAACCTGTTGTTTGATAATTTAGCTGAAATAGAAAGTTGTTATTAAAATGGATATCAAATCAAGGGGTTGAAAATTGACACGTTGGAAAAGCCAGAGAATATGTGTGTAGCTAGCATTTCATGAGTTCCTTAAAGGGATTTCTAATTGACCCCTACAGTTCTTTCTTGGTCTTATTTCTTCTTCTTCTTTTTTAATTAGTTATTTTACTCCTTTACATCTCAAATGATATCCCCCTTCCCGGTTACCCCTCACTCCTATCCCGTCCTCACTCCCCTTTGACTCTATGAGAAAGCTCCTCTACCTACTGTCCTACTCCTGCTCTAGCATCCCCTTGCACTGTAGCATCAAGCCTCCATGGGCTTGCTCCTATTTCTTAAAAGGTATAACCCTGGAGACCAGCCATTTAATAAAAGAATTTTGGAAAACATATGATACAAAAATTATAACAATAACTACTAAAAAGACAATGTTATTGGAAAATATGTTTGAAAAACTTATCACGGAGTTAGAGTAATCAAAATTGTGGTATATTTTTAAGGATATAGATTTGGATAAAATGGATACTAGTGAAATTTCAGAGATAAATTTATATGTTTCTGGCCTTAACTTTTCATAAGGGAAAATGGCATTCAATAAACAGAAAATTTCTCTTCCTGAAACAATATTGATAAATTGTGAAATCCATGTGCAGAATTTTGGAACTTCCCACATTAAAAGACCTCATCAAGAAAATATGCCACAGGTGTACCTAACAGTTTATCTCTTTATTGATTCAAGATTCAGTCATGTTCACAACAAAGATTAAACATCACAAGAGTCTTGAAAGAAACCATAAGAAAAATTCTTCATGACCTTAGATTTTTATGATGGATTCTTAGACATTACACCAAAGGTATGAGCAATGGAGGATTACCAGCAGTCTCAATTAACCTGGACACCCAGATCTCTCAAACACTGGAATACCAACCAGGCAGCATACACCAGCTGACATGAGGCTCCCAACACATATACAGCAGAGGACAGCCGGGTCTGGGTTTAGTCAGAGATGATGCACCTAACCCTCAAGAGACTAAAGGCCCCAGGGAGTGGGGAGATCTGGTGGGGTGGGAGGTTGGGGTAGGTACATCTTCGTGGAGACAAGGGAGGGGAGGAGGTATGGGATGTGGAACAATCAGAGAGTATGGACCGGGAGAAGTATAAAATATGGATTATAAAAAATGATTAAATACAATTTTAAAAAGAAAAGTAATATTAATAAGTAAAATTGATTAAATGTATGCATCAAAGTATATTATCTAAAAATTGAACAACCTACAAAATTGGGTGAAATAATTATCCTTCATATATTTGATAACATTTTAGGGTTCATATCATTGTAAAACTCAACAGCCATGCCGGGCAGTGGTGGCGCACGCCTTTAATCCCAGCACTTGGGAGGCAGAGGCAGGCGGATTTCTGAGTTCGAGGCCAGCCTGGTCTACAGAGTGAGTTCCAGGACAGCCAGGGCTACACAGAGAAACCCTGTCCCGAAAAAACAAAAAACAAAACAAAACAACAAAAAAAACTCAACAGTCAAAGGTGAATAATCAAATACCAATCAGAAAAGCACTTATATAAATTTTAAAATGTGCAATGAGATAATAAACACAGAGGATTAAGTTTTAACATCATTAAACATTACAAACATGTAAATCTAGAACACAATGAATGGTTCCTTACACAAGCTAAGATAACAAAAATAATATTAATATTTGAAAACAGAATAATCATATTTAAACATATCACATAGTTGATGACTAATGAAGAAACTGGAAACATTATGTTTGCAGGTGAAAATACAAAATTGTTCAGCAGCTGTAAATAATTTTGTGTGCCAACAATCCCACTCACAAGGAAAATGCCACTACTATACAATGATGAGTCACCATTATATTGATACAATGGGACTACAAGGGAAATGACAGTTTTCGATTGCCGATGATGTCTTACTCATCATGACAAATTCTAAAGCACAATTTGTGTATTCATGATGATGCTTGAATAAGCAAGCCTATTGTTCTCTGTTATATAAAATTATAGCATATGGAGCTATTGGTATTATACTTGATAATGATAAGTAACTATTAATGATTTATGTATTTGTTACCTTATACTATTATTATTTTAAAGTTCACTTCTGTTACTTGTTAAAATTACATTGTAAAACAGTATGAAAAGTAATACCAAGCATCAAACAATAGTCTAATACATCTGTATTAGACAGGGTTCTCTAGAGGAAGAGACTATATATATATATATATATATATATATATATATATATATACACATATATATAAGTATATATATATGTATATATATATATATACATATCATGCATCTGTATTTATATATTAAGGGAATTTATTAGACTTGTTTACAGACTCTGTTCCAGCTAGTCCAACTACCATTGTCTACAAATGGTAGGTCTAAGAATCCTATAGTTGCTTAGGCCTCAAGTTGGATGTCTCAGTTGGTCCTGAGTATATACCATAATTCTTAAGAAGTAGGCTCTAATGGCAGTGAATGAATAGACTTTCAAAAAAACAAACAAACAAACAAACAAAAAAACTAGAGTAATCAGGCAAATAGAGTAAGTTTCCTTCAAGTACCATTTTCTTTATGTAGTCTGCCAGTGGAAAGTGAATCTCAAATTAAATGTGAATCTTCCCATCTTAAAAGATCTGCATTAAAAGTGGGTTCCATAGGAAGACCAACAGTGTCAACTGACCCCAATACCCGGGGGCTTCCAGAAACTAAGCCACCAACCAAAGAGCATACACTGACTTGCCTGTCTGCTCTCCTGCACTGGGCACCCTGTTGTGGAGCCAAGCTTGGGCTGCGCAGCTCTGGGCTGGGACTCGGAATTGGACCCTGACAGCATGGCTCTGGGAGTGTTCTCCCACTCCTGCTGTCCCAAGGGCGAGAGGGTGGGATCCCAGGAACTGGTAGTGTTGGGCCCCATTTTGACCCTGGTTTGGGTCTTGAGGACAAACCTGAGCTTGGCTTGAGTTCTGAGACCTGTCTCTGTCTCTTCCACATAGGAGTGACTCACCAAGACCTGTTTGGCCCTCCCTCAACCCTGCCATTGCTGATGTGGAGCTTTGCTATTGGCCTTGTCAGTTATCCCCTTCCCCTTCCCCACCTCGTACATCATCTCTCCCCATATCTAAGTGTCCACTCCCTTTGCCTTCTCTATATAATGGAGGGGTTGATACAATAAAGTTGAGTTCCTGCTTCTACAAGACTCCTGGCCTGGTGTGTTTCTTTTGGACACTCACCATCCCACTCAGCCCTGGATAAACTTGCCTGGACCTGTCGGCTAGGAGCTGACTATATATCATCATTTATGATGGACTATCTTTATAGTAATATATGTTACTGAGCAATTCCCCAATGGAGGAATTAGGGGAAGGACTGAAGGAGCTGAAGGGGTTTGCAACCCCATAGGAAGAACAACAATATCAACTAACCAGACACCCCAGAGCTCCCAGGGACTAAACCACCAAACAAAGAATACACGTGGAGGGACCTATGGCTCCAGCCGCATATGTAGAAGAAGATGGCCATGTTGGGCATCAATGGGAGAAGCCCTTGGTCCTGTGAAGGCTCAATGGATGTCCCAGTGTATGTGAATTAGAGGGCGGGAAGGCAGGAGTCGGTGGGTGGGTAGGTGGGTGGGGGAGCACCCTCACAGAAGCAGGAGGAGGGGGTATGGGATAGGCAGTTTGAGGAGAGGAAACTGGAAAGGGGGATAACATTCGAAATTTAAATAAATAAAATATCCAATAAAAATAAATAAAAATCATATATATTACTGGAAAAAGCACGTAGCCCATTGTTTCAAAGTGAGACTGGAGACATAAGAACAGTGTATGTCCTTTGGCAGCTTAACTTTTACCATGTTTTTATATTAATTTTACAATAAGTCATTAAACATATAAAAATGTATGTAGGGAAGTGTCACTGGAAAAATTGTAGAAGTTAGATTTGTTAGTAAGTGTGATCTTGCATAAAAGAGAGTAAGAGAAAGGACAATTTCTGTCAATATTACATGAAAGAAAGGGAGTGTATTGAACAGATTTTAAAGGGAAATTCAGGAATCAGAATGGAATGCAAAGAAAGATCTGCTACTGTAAAATGTAGGATCTAGAAGAAAGAAAAGCCAGTTTACCATATGTACTTAGGATTAGATAGCGTATCCCTGTATCCATAGATCAATATATTTCTCAACCCTCAGGAGAATAGCTTCTTCTTGTAGTAGATCAGGATTAATACAGAGACTCTCAACTGGTCAACAGCAGGGAATTCTCAGCTCTCCTACAATCACTCTCTCTCTCTCTCTCTCTCTCTCTCTCTCTCTCTCTCTCTCTCTCTCTCTTGAATAGGGAGTTCTCAGCCCTAAAGCCTAAAGTGGCTATCTATATATCACATACTACAAGGTTTAGCAATCATCCAATAAGAGAGAGCAGTAAAAGTATGTACCAGAGGTGATAGATACAAGGAAATAGTGTTTCTAGATATAACAAGACACTTTCACAGTGACTGAATGATTGTGACATTACATAAGACCTGTGATTTTGAGAAAGGGAAGGGAGAAATATTATATTTATACTATAATCTCAAAAATAAAAAAATACATTATATAAAATTCTCAAAAAACTAATGAAATTATACTTTTAATAAGACAACTATATTCAAATTATTCAAACTGAATTCTTAAATAACCCTCAGAGAGAAATCACAGTATAAAAGATAAATTTTAATATATATTTTTAAGGTACTCGTAGTCACTATGGGCCATTAATTGAAGCAATCAGCAGCACCAGGCTGAATTAATATCAAGGGTCAGAGCCAGAAAGATGGCTCAGCAGGAAAATTCACAAGCTAAGAAAGGTGAAAACTCTTTCAACTGGGATATCCAGAACTGGATAAATGTGGAAGGAGAGAATAGTTTTTACAATGTTGTCCTCTGTTCTCTAAATGCTTATTGTGGCATGTGAGAATACACACACACACACACACACACACACACACACACACACACACACGTTATATATATACCCACCTGCAAGTTTACAGTAATTCAGTATAAATATATATTCATGTCAATGGTATCAATCATAATGAGGTTATGTTTTATTTTCAAAGTCAATTCTCTTTAAAGCCATCTTAGACACCAATATTGCATATGTTTTAAAAGAATCCTGGAGTAGGAGCTGTAGAGATGGCCCAGTTATGAAGAACATTCATAGCTCTTTCTGGAGAACAAAGTTCAGTTCGCAGTACTCTCATAGCAGCTCACAGAAGCATCTATTTCCAGTTTGCGGGAGCTGATGATCTTTTTCAGGTATCATTTTGCTCCTGCAATTAAGTGGTGCACATAAACTCATATAGACACATACATGTATACAGAATAAATATTGCAGAATTATATATTACTCTATGGGACCTATATTAAAACAAAGTGTGTATGCTCACTTTTTTGCCATTGAAGAGTGCTTAATATATACCATCACTTAAGAAAATTCAGTAGGACTTGTTCTTTGTCTAGCAAATAATCTTATGATATATCCCCTAGCTCCTGGACACAGTCAGAGCATAGGGTTCTGTTTGAAAGGGAATTAATTAATTAAAATTCCTGGATGAATTATTTTTCTAACTATGCACATATTTCAACTATGCAATATCAGCAGCAGACTCCTTTATTTGAAAAATAAGTATCTCATATGGAAAACCATGCAAAACTAGGCAGCTCATATGAAAAGTAATGATAAATTATTCAACCTCACTGTTTGTTAAGAAAAATTTATGTTCAAATAGAACAAATTAAGCAACCTTAAATTAAAAAGAGGAAACCCAACAACAACAGAGGTTGCAAAAGGCAAGATATTTTAGAACAAGATGAAGAAAACAAACGCCAATAGTATTCTTTCAAAGAATTCATTTTCAGCTTGGATAACATCGATGTAAATATTTCCCCCATAAATTAATCATATAAAAGTATAACTCTAACTCAAAGCTAGGTTGTGCTTGCTAAATAGAATATGACAGGGATATGAAACTCTGCTATACTACAAGAAATAATTAGTTAAGAACTAACTTGATAATTTTATTACTGAGAAAAATGAACTAAAATCAACTTTGACTTTATGTGTAAGGAAGAAGTATAATTACCTGCACAGATAGTAATCAGGTAAAATGAAAATGCATTACTTTTTTATCTGCTAGCTTGTTTAAACTGTTCACTCCTTGTATACCTAAGATAACAAATTAGTTACTGTAATGTCATCAAAATCTCACCCTACAGTAAAATACTAGCAGACAATAGTAAAATTTTCCCCAATGGAATATTATATTTCTTTTTCTGTAGGTATTCAGGCAAATGAGGCAAATTAGCAAAAGTGGATTTGGGAATTCTTATCATGATATTATGATAATGGCATCAGGGCAAAGTGGCAAATTATCAGAGGCCTCAATCTAGTACAAAAAGCATTAGAGCTGTTAAAATAATATCATGCTTCTTTTACATCCATTGGCTATTGCCCTTTTAGTGCTGTAGCAATAGGTCTTCTCTGGATTTTAGATATCAGTATCTACTGTGGATATTTGGAGTGAGACTACACACTAAACTGCGATTTTGCATTCACAGAGATTTGTGTCGACCTAATCAGCCACAGTGTGCACACAGCAGCAGAATTGGCAGTAATCCAGGACTACTCAGCTGCCCAAATCACAGGCTGGTCAGCTCAAATGTATGATAAGGCCAAGTTTTCAAGCCACAGATGCTTCAAACTGAAAAACTACAGTATTTTGGTAAAAGTATAAAATTTGGATTTCCAAATAAAGGGAGAGGGTATATACTCCTGTTTGAGAGTCCAGCATTCGAGTTGTCAAATGACTGGCACAAATTTCCCCATATCTGTGTAAAGTGCTAGAGAAAATGGCCATGATATGTAGTTTTCTATTTCATCTCCAAGCCAGTTCTGCAATGAAGAAGCCATGAGCCTGATGGCCTAGTTGGGCAATGAGATTAGCAAAGTATAAGACTGTTCAGTTTCTGCTAAAGAAATTCCTTTGAAGTGTGCTAAGATCAAATTGCATTAATTTAATATATTTCATCCATATCAAGAATGCATTCAAATTATGAGGGCCGATAAATAGTTTGGTATGGACTACTAAGATGGCTATTAGTGATTGTCCATCTGACAGGTTCTTAAATCACTGAAGAGAGAAGTCTCTCTGCATGCCTCTGAGAGGTTATCTAGCTTTAAGTTAGTTTGCAATACTGTTTCATGATCTGAGGTCCTGGACTAAAGAAGAACGACGATGCAATATGAGTACAAACATTCATTCTCTGCTTTCTGACTGTGAATGAACTGTAACAGTTGCCTCATGTCCCTGCCACTCCCATTTCTCCCTAATGATGATCATATCCTGGAACTATGAGAAAAAATAAATTTTTCTTCCTTCAGTTCCTTTCATCAGATCAAACAGAAAAACAACTAATACAACCACACTGAGATGATAAGGCACCATCTTACATCCTTTCATTCTTTGTGGTTCTTTTGACCTGACTTGCATGCCAAGTTTTGTACATTGTAGAGCCATGACACATGATGAAAACACCTGAAATTTAATGCCAGTGACAAAAATGAACCGACCCTTAGAATTTCAGCAAATTTTTCTACAAATTAGGAGAATGAGAATTTGGCTTAGCCACTTGATAATTAGGGCATCAGGGGGAGATTATTGAGGGGCAACAAGTGAAATTCTACAAACCTTTTAGACATAGGGGAAATATTTTTATTTGTGATACAATGTAATATCAAAGCCATTTAATTAAGAATATGAAAGGAAATGAAAAGGAATTTATTCAATGAATTGTAAGAGTGAACAAAGGGAAGGAGGAACGTAAGCACAGGTGGCTGGAATCAAGGAAAACCAGTTGAAAGTATCCTATGACTAAACATAAGTAGTACAGAATTAAAAGTGATGGGACGGGAGATTACTGCTTTGATCATATAAACCTGGAACTTTTTAATGACCCTTTGGAGAAAGGGTAAGCATTTCATGCCAAATGAGGTAAGCTTAAACCCAACCAAAAAATGATGAAAAGAAAACCTCTGAAATCTCAAATTATGCACCATTTTCCCTGTGGTTGATTCAAAATATTCCATAGATACCAATAAATTATTAAATAAATAATCACAGAGGTTTTGGTGAGCCAGCAATTTGTCAAAGTACTCAGTGAATATTCAGGAAGACCATTCTGAGTCACTTAGAGATTTTGATTGGAAGCAGAAAAGTTTTGAGTTGAAGCAGGTGAAGTTGAAACCAATTCTAGATAGTCATAGAAAAGTATGTAGTTTCCCCAATTTTCTAGCACAATGGGTACTTGCAAGAGAAAAATATGGCTAAAGGGATTGTAAGTATGGGGAAATAGTGGGCCACAGATCTTCCTATTTTATGAGTTTTCATATTATATTAGGATTTTCAAGAGTAAAAACTTAATGAATATATATGTTCATATATAATATATATGGAACTTATATTTATATATAAAGGGGACTTATTAAAAGAATGACATATTGGTTGTTATCTAGATAATCTGACACAGAATGGCCTGATAAAGAAGATTTTATGTATATAATCTGAATATTTGTGTAATATAAGAGGTGGTTATGCCACAGATATTTCCACTTATATTTTTTCCTCCTTTATTCAGGTTAATGACACAGAGAATTCATTAACATTTCATTTGTCACCATTCTAGAGAAGTGTCCATGTGGATGTCTCTAACATTTTAGCCCACCAAACATCATTTAAGAACATAGATAGCCATACCAGTTCTTTCATGGTACCCCAAATCAAGTAGAAGCTATTTTACCATGAGTGGATCAGTGTGTCCAGGACTTAAAAGAAGAATGATGCTGTGCCTATCAAACTTCATCCTAGAAAATAACTAGCTATCAGTTCATAGGACACTAAATGCATTTAGACTCACTGAAGTAACAAGTTTTCTTCATCTTTCTGTTTGTGTTCCCAGGAGGTGGCAAGATACCATGGCCCACCCATCTCGGAAACTTCCAGTCACCTTGATATCTAGATGAGTTCAGGGCCCATGCTCTTTAACACTGTTAAATCAATGCCTGATAGCCACCAATCAGAAAATACATGTGACCATTCAACTCATTAGGAAAACAGATAAAGGTTAGAGAAAAGAATCAAATGTTATCAAAGTAGGAACCGCAAAACTATAAGGATAAACAAGATAGAACAAAGTGATCAAAATATATGCCCATAATCAGGAAAACAATTAATAAAATGACAGGATGCTATTCCCCACATATCATTAAAAATGTTCAACAATAAAATAATAAAAATTTAATAGAATTTTGTTCACATTTTTAAGTCAAAGTTTCTTACTGCTACTAGCATCTGGAGGTTGTAGAAACTTTTAAGACAAGACTGATTTAAATCCCTGGAGAAATGTACCTAATAGGACATTACAGGACAACATTCTCTTCCTCTTTCTCTTTTAACAAATTCTACCTACAATGTAAGTGGCTTTTTGTTCTCCTCCACATTCTATGCCATGGAATGCCACCTTACCACTGGTCCAAAAGCAAGACAGCCAAGCAAATATATGCTAAAACCACTGAAAGAGTGAGTCAAAACGTATTTCCTTCTTGATAAGTTGATTACCACAGATTTTCTAAGATATTTTGCTACAGTGTAGAAAGCTAACACAGCATGGAAATCTTTACTGTGTGCCAGTGTGTCCTAGAGGTATGCAATAAAAATAAACTACAAAATTTTGTCTACAACATAAACAAAATGGGCTGAGACAGTCACAGAACATTTCTTCTAAAAACTTCAGAACACCCATTCTTCTATCAGCACACCTAACACTCCATAACATAGGTTAAATACTAGACTATAAAATAATTCTTTAATTTTTTTAAAGATTTATTTATATTATGTGTATGAGTGTCTTGCCTCAATATGTGTATGTGTACCATGTGCATGCCTGGTGCACAGAGAGGTCAGAAACCGGTATTGGGTGCCTTAGAATTGGAATTATGGATAGTTATGTGTTAGCATTTGGACACTAGTAACCAAAACTGAGTTCTCTAAAAGAGCAACAAGTGCTCTTAATCACTAACCCATTTTTCCAGCCCCCAAAGCCTATAATTTCTAACATTTAATTTAATGTGTTCAAATATAAGCACTAAGAAATCAAGATTTAGGGCCTTTAGGTTAACAACAATCCGTGATTTTAATACAGTAGTTGCCAACATTACCGTAAAAGAGTTCTGCAATATTCCCACAAGTGATAGTAACAAATATTGTTTAATGTATTCCTAAAATCAAATTAACATATATCAATATAATGTCCATGTTCTGAGAGCTGAATCCCAGACCCCTGCAATAGCAACAAGTGCTCTTAACCACTGAGTCTTCTCTTCAGACCCTATAAACAATTCTTAACAAATTTTATACTATCAAAATCATGGAAGTATCTTTTCTGATCTAAATTAAACAAAAGTATGTATCAATTTGTTTTCTGCCCAGGACTTTATTGGAAATTCTAGCTGCCATAATGTTTGTATTAATTTAATTCCCACAAACCATGTGTATATAAGGATTATTTTTCCTTCCCTATATCCAACAGTTCATTCTTTGTTAATTATAACCATTCTGGTTTGGATAAAATAAAATCTCAATAGTTTATATTTCTAATTACCACATAGACAAATAAATTGAAAATATTTTAGGTAGATACTGCCTTTTAGTATTTTATAGTATTTTTTTAAGTTAACATAGACAGCAACATGTTTCATTTTTGCATTTTAGTTTAGTCATAATTTGAGAATTTCATGAATCCATATATGATTTGATCAGTTGTTGTCTCTATACCTCCTTTTGAGTTCATGTCCCAGCCTTCTCCTACCACTTTCACTTCTCAACTTCATGTGCTCTTTTGTCTTTCATTAACTAATTTATTCACTTTACATCCTGATCACAGGATCACAGCCCCCTTCCTTCTTCTCCTTCCAGTTCCACCTTCCCACTCTCTTTCATTCCCCCTTCCAACCCACCCTAGCATACCAAATGTCATCAATGATTAAGCACATCCTCTCCCACTGAGGCTAGACAAGGCAGCTCAGCTAGGGGAAAGGGATTCAAAGGCAGACAATAGAGTCCAGGTCATAGACAGTCCCTGTTCAAATTGTTAGGGGACCCACATGAAGACCAAACTGCACATCTGCTACATATGTGTATGGGGCCTAGGTCTAGTTCATCTATGAACTTTGGTTGGTGGGTTCTGTCTGTGACCCCCATGGACCAAAGTCAGTTGGCTTTGTAGGTCTTTTTGTGGATTCTTTGACCCTTTTTGGCTCCCTCAGTCTTTCCCCTGACTCTTCCACAAGACTCCCTCTCTCAGTCTCTGCTACATCTATTTTTTTTTTTTTTTTTTTTTTTTTTTTTTTTTTTTTTTTAGTTTTTCGAGAGTTTTGTCCTGGAACTCACTTTGTATACCAGGCTGGCCTTGAACTCAGAAATCTGCCTGCCTCTGCCTCCCAACTGCTGGGATTAAAGGCGTGCACCACCACTGCCCATCTCTCTGCTACATCTTTATCCCTTGTAGGAAGGGCAAATTTTGAGCCAAAGGTTTTGTGGGTGGGTTGGTATCCTGTTCCCTCAACTGGAAGTCCTGCCTAGCTACAGGATGGAACTAGAAAATACCACTCTGAGTGAGATAGCACAGATCCCAAGATACACATGTACTCTGTACTCACTTATTTGTGGATATTAGCCATAAAGTACTGGATAGCCATCCTATAAGCCACAGACAAAAATAAGCTAAATAACAATGAGGACCCAAGGGAGAAGACTTGAATCTCATGTGCTCTTTTTTAAAAAACACAAGCCCACTTAGTGCTAAAAGTACATACATGGCTATAGAATGGTATATTACAAAACTACTAGTTTTTTCATACACAGCATACCTGAATAAAATTGGCTTTTCCTCCCCAAGAAGCATCAGTTACTGGGAGCTCCTTAGCTAGAAGTGTGGACTATATGAACTAGAATTTTTGCTTGCTTGATGTTGTGCAGAAAGATGTTGTGCAACAGTCCTGTAATGTGTGTGTGTGTGTGTGTGTGTGTGTGTTTGTATCTATATATCTATATCTACATATAATTTTTACATGTCAGTTGACAAAATAACCTATATAGTTTTAAAACTCATCATTAGAAAACAGGATTTTTAATCCAAATAAATATAAAACTGTTTTTGTAGTCATTAGAACTTTAAATTTTTTTCCTTTTACTTTATTTTATGAAGGTAATTATTGGACAATGTCTCTATATATCTCTATATATAGACAAAATGTCTAGAGTGGATTCTGCTTCATTTCTTCATCCATCCTCTATTATCTGCTTTCAAGCTCTCCCAACATCCTTCCTCCTCATGTTTCTCTTTCCAAGATGCATTACTTTGGGTTTTGTTTATTAAGGCTATCTGAATGACAGTTAAATTAGAACTGTCCATTGGAGTCTGGTGGGTTCCTGGCAGAGGAATGACTAAAGCCACTGACTCCTTGCTTTTTCTCTACTTTTGACATGAAAATTTTAAAATATTTTCAAGTGTTAGCAGGGAATAATGGAGCAGAAAAGTTGACTTGGGATGGGATTGGGAGGGCAGGGCAGAGGAGGGAATGAGGAGAAAATGTGTGACACTAAAAGCCTTATGAAATAGTTTGTACACACTGGAGTACAAACCCTCTGAAATATATACATATGCATATATAAAGGTGTTTTAATGGAGCTATCCTGCTGTATGAGAGGGATATAAATACTCCTACTAGACACCACAGGCTAACAATTCAAAATCCAAGTCCCAGGAATAGATTACCTCCTTTGGAGGCATTGAAAGGTGAGGTTTCATGTAACCCTAAACATTACAGGCTATATCCAGTCTTAATAGTGCCCTTCAGAACTTGATATTAAGACATGATTGCTCAAGATCCCACATACTTGAATCACAGAATGCAGGAAATCAAACTGATACTCCCCTGAAAACTTCAGTAGCGGCTGGATTTCATATTGCTAGAAGGTTCTTTGAGTGTACCTGTCCCAATTAGAGTTAGTATTGCAATGGTGAAACACCTCCACCAAAAGCAATGGAAAGTAAAGTTTTACTTTGGCTTATATTTCCTTATCATAGTTCTTCATTGAAAGAAGTCAGGGAAGGAACTCAAAGCAGGAAACCTCGAGGCAGAAGCTGATGCAGAAGCCCAGGGAGGAGTGCTGCTTCCTGGATTGCTCAGTCAGCTTTCTTACAGAACCTAGGGTCATCAGCCCAGGGATGGCACCACCCACAGTGGGCTGTGCTGTCCCTCATCAATTAGGAAAGTTGCCTACAGCTGGGTCTTATGGAGGCATTTTCTCCATTGAGCTTTCATTCTTTCAGATGACTCTAGCTAAGTCAAGTTCATAAATTGCTAAAAGGCAAATATTATATTTGTTTTTCTCCTTATGTACAAGGTTCTTCACATAAAAAATATCCAATACATATTCCTAAGTGAGAACCTCCCAAGTACATTTAATATTCAATAATTGTTAACTTAGTTTTATAATAAATTTTACTCATATTACTATCTTTGCTTTTATCAATTGGAAAGCAAATTAAGTATTACTGAAATTATAATTGAATGTTATATAAGAAGAGTTCTCTTCTGCAAAAGATATTTTAAAATATTCATTTAGCTCTAAAATATGAAGAGAATTTAAAGAGGAACAAGGAAGACAGATTATTTGTTTTTAAAGGACATACCAGAAGCCAAAAATCCAAATTCATAAAAGAAATTCTTCCAACATATATCTTTCAAGCATCAATTATATTTAATTTTAACTTTTCATTGTATAATACTTTCAAATTTACAAAATTTCCAAACTACTACAAAAATCCCTATATGCCCTCCAACAAACTTCTCTCAGTTTAACTTCTTACATAATAACAGTATACTTATCAAAATTAGTATAGTAATTTTGAAACAATTTTTTAATCTACAGAATGCATTAAATTATTGCCAATTTGATCCAATTATATTCTTAAGGATTCCACACATTTGGTTGTCATTTCTCCTTAGTTTTCTCCAATATGAGTTAAGTCTTTTATTTCTCTCCTTGTTTCATGGCAATGCTAGTTTGTTATGGATGCCATGCTAAATGACCACAGCCTATATATTAAAAACAAACAAACAATCAACAACAACAAAAAACATTTCCTGACAGTTAAGGAGCATAGAACCTTGGTATAAAGGTATCTGAAATTTTGATTGTTTCTTAAACTCTTAACATATAAATGGTTATTTTTTTTCTAGCCATAGAAGACTGTCTCCACCTTCTGTGCCCTATTCATGTTCTTCACATTTTATAAAGATGTGAGTCATATCGGGTTTAGGCTACTCATGTGATCATATTTTATTCTAGTAACCTACTAAAAGGCTATTAGTGGCATATTGAAATCATACTCTAAGTCACTAGAGGACAGACTTCAAACATAAATTGAATGGTAACACACAATTCAACCTGTTACAAGAGTCATGGCATGCTTTTTGTTTTGTTTTCTTTTTTACCACTAATTAATTAGTTAATTTACTTTACATACTAATTGCAGCTTCCACTCCCTCTTCTCTCAGTTCTTACCTCTTACCTCACCTCACCTCACCTCACCTCACCTCACCTCACCTCACCTCACCTCACCTCCCCCAGTCCTCCCTTTCTCCTCAGAGAATGGTAGGCCTCCCTTGAATATCAAACCCTCTTGGCCTATCAAGTGTCAGAAGGACTAGGCTGATGTCTATTGAGGCTAGACTAGGCAGCCTTAATTAGAGGAAAGGTATCCAAGTCAGGTAAACATAGTCAGTGAGAGCCCCTGCGCCTACTCTTAGGGGTCTCACATGAACACCAAGCTGTATATCTGTTACATATTTGTAGAGTGTCTAGCTCCATCCCATGCATGCTCTCTGGTGGGAGGTTCAGCCTCTATAAGATGTTATGGTTCTAGGTTAGTTGATATTGGAGGTCTCTTTGTGTTGTCTTTGTGTTCCTCCCTAAATTGTATACCCCACTCTTCCATAAGACTCCCTGAGCTTTGCCTGTTGTTTTGCTGTGGGTCTCTGCATTTGTTTCCAGCTCCTAAGTGAAGCCTGTCAGAAGACAGTTATGCTAGCATTCTGTCTCCAAGTATAGCAAAACATTATCAATAATGTTAGGGGTAGGCTCTCTCTCATGGCATGGGTCTCAATATGGGCCAGTCATTGGTTGACCATTCTCTCAATTTTGCTCCAGCTTTATCCCTGCTCATCTTATAGGCAGGACTATTTGTGGTTCTAAGGTTTTGTGGCTGACATGGTGTTCCCTTTCCTCCACTGGAAGTCTTTCCTGGTTGCATGAGGTGGCCATTTTGGTTTCCAAATCCCCTATTGGTGTTTCCATAATCCTATTTCAAGCTCATCCCAGATACTCCCACCCCCTGATTCCATTTCTCTCTTTCAAATCTCCCTGTCTCTGTCTTCTAACACTTGATCAGTCCTGTGCCCTTCAAAGATTGATTAACTTGTCTGTTTCTATGTCGATACCATTCAGTTCTTATTACTATTTCCATGTAGTACAGCTTGAAATCAGGAATAGTCATACCTTAATTTTTTTTATTGTACAGGATTATTTTAGCTATCCTGTGTAGGGAGCGGTTAGAGTATTCGCCATTACAAGATGGCGCTGACTTCTGCTGTCACTCTAAGGAAACTTGTGGATAGCGCGGGGTGGCTCGCCCGAAGCGCCTGCGCATTATGGGTGTACATGACTAATCACCGCCCACTCCCGGGGCGCGCCAATCAGTGGAGGACACGCTGCCTCAGGGCTATATAAGCAGCGCCATTCTGGGGCCCCGGGGTCTTCCTCTTTTCATGATGCAATAAACACATTGCTGCAGAAGGATCCGTGTGTCCGCTGGGTTCTTGCTGGCGAGACCAAACAGCGCGCGGGACAACTGGTGCCGAAACCCGGGAACGTAGCGACTTCATCATCTCCGGCGCCAGAGGAGACCCTCCGCTTCTGCGGAGTAGATTCAGAACTGCAGGACTGAAGGCAAGCTCTGAGAGGTATGTCTGTCCGCGACATTTTCCCCCACTTTCTTCCACAATCAGCTGACGTGATAGAAGCTATCCTTATGGTATCGGCCGCACTCGCCCTCTTTATGGGGACCATGTCTTTGTGGAAGCTGGTAAAATCATGTTTGGAGGAGGAGAACTGCCGCCCGACAGTAATGGCGGGACCGGGGGCAATGGAGGATTTGCAGGACAGCATGTCAGAAACAGAGCGAGACAGAAAAGGCATGCCTAAGAAAAGAGACCTTTCTGAGGACCTCGAGTCCAAAGAAACGAGAGAAAGGGGAAAGAGCACTCTGGGAGAGAGAAAGAGAGGCTGGGAAGGCCTGGGAGAGAGAAAGAGAGGCCAAGAGGGCCT
>CM052722.1:69744929-69820839 GCA_028551405.1 Uromys caudimaculatus
CAGAATATTGGCCCTTGATCGCCTATTCACTCATGACGGAATTCGCTTGATCGAGCCTGGTTCTGTGTTTTGATACCACTGTAGGGAGGTGTGGCCTATTTAACCCAGCTGACCCCCCTCTCCTTCTTACTTGAAATAATGGGGGGAGATGTAGGGAGCGGTTAGAGTATTCGCCATTACAAGATGGCGCTGACTTCCGCTGTCACTCTAAGGAAACTTGTGGATAGCGCGGGGTGGCTCGCCCGAAGCGCCTGCGCATTATGGGTGTACATGACTAATCACCGCCCACTCCCGGGGCGTGCCAATCAGTGGAGGACACGCTGCCTCAGGGCTATATAAGCAGCGCCATTCTGGGGCCCCGGGGTCTTCCTCTTTTCATGATGCAATAAACGCATTGCTGCAGAAGGATCCGTGTGTCCGCGTGGGTTCTTGCTGGCGAGACCAAACAGCGCGCGGGACAATCCTGGGATTTTTTTTGTTTTTTCATATGAGGTTAAGAATTGCTCTTTCGCCTGGCAGTGGTAGCACACGCCTTTAATCCCAGCACTTGGGAGGCAGAGGCAGGTGGATTTCTGAGTTCCAGGTCTACAGAGGGAGTTCCAGGACAGCCAGGGCTACACAGAGAAACCCTGTCTCGAAAAACCAAAAATAAAAATAAATAAATAAATAAAAAGAATTGTTCTTTCCAGGTCTGCAATGAACTGTGTTGGAATTTTGGTGGGAATTGCATTGAATCTGTAGATTACTTTTGGTAAAATGGCTATTTTCACTATGTTAATCCTACCTATCCACAAGCATGGAAGATCTTTTCATCTTCTGATACCTTCAATTTCTTTTTCCAGGGCCTTGAAGTGTTTGTCATACAGATTTTTCACTTGGTTGGTTGGAGTTACACCAAAGCAGTTTATATCATTCATGGCTATTGTAAAAGGTATTGTTTTACTAACTTCTTTTTCTGCCTGTTTATCATTTGTACAAAGGAGGGCTACTAATTCTTTGAGTTAATTTTATATACAGCTATTTTCTTTTTTTTCCTTTGCAGAACTGTATGTTTATTATATTATTATTATTATTATTATTATTATTATTATTATTATATATTCTATTTATTTACATTTCAAATGTTATCCCCTTTTCCAGTTTCCCCTCTGCAAAACTCCTATCCCATCCCCCCTTATCCTTTCTTAATGGGTTTATCAGTTGTAGGATTTCACACATAGTACTTAGGGGCTCATTATGTATACTATCATATCATGTGCAAATAGTGAGACTTTGACTTCTTTCCAAATTGTATCCTTTTAATCTTCTTTAGTTGTCTTATTGTTTTGGCTAGAACTTCAAGTGCCCCAGCCCATGGGGGTCATCACCTTGGATCTAAGGAGGGAAGGGACAAATGGGGGGCAAGAGACAGCAAGGAAGGAGAGAAAGTTGTGCATTCTGATCAAGCTCTTGAAGTTTATTTCAGGAGAGCAGCTTAAAAAGACAGGCAGAAGAAACAGGAGAGAAAAACAGAAATATCTGCCAAGTTACAGCTACATTTTCCCTCCACTCAGGAATTAGGGCTAGGAACTTATGTAGTTTACAGTGTTAACAGTGATAGAATGTGGGTGTCATAGTTTAACCAATCACATCGATTTCTTTGGTGGTAAAGAACAGGTGTTATGTATTGAGGAGCACAAGATGAATAGCAGAGGCATTGTTAGAGACAGTCATCATGTTTTCAAGAACAAAAGATGGGTAAAGGTAGGTTGGAACTTCCCAACCACCCATGCCTGGGAACTTGAACTTAGTTTCACCATATGATTAAATGCAGTGATAACAAAAGGAAAAAAAAAAAAAAAGACAGGCAGGCGGGAAGGTTACACATGGCCCAAGGCCAACCCACTACCGTTTTCAGGAAACCACTAACCATTTTCAGGAAATACCAGATGTTCTTTCAATTCCTGGGACCTGAGACCACAAACGCCCTGTTCTTTCTAACCTTGCACTTTAACTGACCTCAGGTAATTTCATGGGTTTGGCTCTCAGCATCTCAAGGGTTTGGCTCCTGACATTCAAGTACTATTATGGAATAGACAGGGAGAGAGAGTGGGCACCCTTGTATTGTCCCTGATTTTAGTAGAATTCCTTTATGTTTCCCTCCATTTAATTTGATGTTGGCCCTTGCTGCATATTGCCTTTATTTTATTTGTGTCTTGAAATACTTACCTTTCAAAATCTTTTATCAGGAAATGGTGTTGAATTTTGTTAAAGGCTTTTTAGGCATTCAATGAGATGATCATATAGTATTTTTCCTTCACTTTGTTTATATGGTGGATTACTTTGAAGGATTTTCATATGTTGAAGTTTCCCTGCATCCCTGGAAAGAAGTCTACTTGATCATTGTGGATGATGTTTTTGATGTATTCTTAGATATAGTTTGAAGTATTTTATTGAGCATTTTCATATCAATGTTCATAATGGATATTGGTCTGAAATTCTGTTAAGTCTTTGTGAAGTTTAGTTATTAGGGTGATTATGGCCTCATACAATAAGTTTGGAAATGTTCCTTCTGTTTGTATTTTGTGAAATATTTTGAGGAAAATTGATATTAGCTCTTCTTTAACAGTCAGGTAGAAATCTGTGCTATAACCATCTGGCCCTGGGCTTTTATTTTGGTTTGAAGAATTTTAATGGCTGCTTCTATATCCTTAGAGGTCATAGGATTATTTAAATAGTTTATCTGATCTTCATTTAACTTACATAAGTGATAACTATCTAGAAAATTGTCCATTTCATTTAGATTTTCCAATTTTGTGGATTAAAGGCTTTTGATGTAATACCTAATGATTCTTTGTATTTCCTCAGTGTTTGTTGTTATGTCTCCCTTTACATTTATGATTTGGTTAATTTGTATATTCTCTCTCTGCCTTTTAGTTAGTTTGACTAAGGGTTTGTCTATCTTATTGATTTTCTCAAAGAAATAGCTCCTGGTTTTGTTGATTCTTTGTATAGTTCTTTCTGTTTCTACTTGGTTGATTTCAGACCTGAGTTTGATGATTTCCTGCCTTCTATTTCTCTTGGGTATATTTGCTGCTTTTTGTTCTAGAGATTTCTGGTAGGCTGTTAAGTTGGTAGTATGAGAACTCTCTGATTTCTTTATGAAGCACTTAGTGCTAGGAACTTTCCTAATTGCACTCCTTTCAAGTTTGGGTATGTTGTGCATTCATTTTCAATGAATTCTAGAATGTCTTTAATTTCTTTATTTCTTCCTTGATTCAGTGGTCATTGTTTAGAGAATTGTTCAGTTTCCATAAATTTTCAGAGTTGTTGTTGTTTCTCTTGCTGTTGAAGTCAAGCTATAATCCAAGTTGGTATGACAATACACAGAGATTATTTCAAATATTTTGTGTCTGTTGAGACTTTCTTTGTGACCAAGTATATAGCCAATTTTGGAGAAGGTCTCTTGAAGTGCTAAGAAAAAGTTATATTGTTTTGTGTTTGTGTGGAATATTGTGCAGATATCTCTTAGGTTCCTTTGATTTATAATGTCTCTCACTTTCATTATTTCTGTTTAGTTTTTTCTTTTTCTTTTCTCTCTCTTTTTTTTAATGACATGTCCATTGAGGAGAGTGGGGTGTTGAAATCTCCCACTATCAATATGTGAGATTCAATATGTGACTTAAGCTTTAGTAATCTTTCTTTTACAAAAGTGGGTACCCTTGCATTTGGGGCATAGATATTCAGAATTGAGAAGTCACCTTTGTGGATTTTTTTTGACACGTATGAAGTGTTCTTCCTCTTCTCTTTTGATTATATTTTGTTGAAACTCTATTTTCTCAAATATTAGAATGGCTACTTCAGCTTGGCTCTTGTGTCCATTTGCTTGAGAAATCATTTACCGGCCCTTTACTCTGAGGTAATATCTATCTTTAGCCTGTTTCTCAGGTGAGGGTCTTTATTGTCTTGCTCCTGGGCTTTGGTGTCTGTTGATAGAGCAAATGGCTTATGGCCGAGTTTCTGAGTGGCGACAAAATGGAATGAATAGACCTCTTTATCACCTGGATCTGTAGTTCCTGTTCTCTTTCCTACCTTTTCCATTACCAGGATTTCCTGTTTGTGTTTTCTTTATTGCTTCAAATTCCATTTTCAGGACTTGAACAGTTTATTTATTTTCTTCACCCATTTGATTATATTTTCCCATATTTCTTTAAGAGGATTATTAATTTCTAATTAAAGCCTTCTGTCATCTTCATAAGATTGAATTTAAAGTCATTTTCTTCTGCTACAGCTGTTTTAGGGAATCCAGGGCTTGCTGTAGTAGGATAGATTGGCTCTGGTGGTGCCATATTGCCCTGCCTCTTGTTGGTTGTGTTCTTATGCTAGTCTTTTGCCATGTGGATTGTCCTTGGTGCTGGGAATGCAGGCAGAGTTGTGGCCTGCAAAATAGAGTACAGCGGACAGGGTGCAATTTGGGTTGCTGGGTGTACCTTAAAGAAAATTGGCAAGCAAAGGGCCTTTTATGAAGTTCTACATTTTTTCTCTGGTGCTGTTGGGTTTCTCTGAATGCAGGAAAAACCATGTGCTGGAAAATGGAGCTCAAGTATCAGGATGTAGCTTACCACAGCTGGGTGTTCTACCAGGGGATCAGGAAGCAGAGGATTGGGGAAGTATCTTGTCTTACCTGATTGTCTCTGGTAATGGTAGCTCTCTGGGAATTCAGGAAAAGCTGTGGGACCTTAAATGGTATGCAGGGTTCAGGGTACATCTTGCAGCTTCTAGGTATACCTCAGTTGGACCAGGCTGACAGGGTATTGGGAATGGGGGTTTTCACCTGGATGTCCCTTGTCTTTGTTGTTAAGGCTTAGGTAAAATGTTAAGGCCTAGGTAACTGTCACTTGTCTAGTCTGCCATTTTGTGCTGTTACTAATGCCATAGGGAAACATTCTCATATGCTGTTACTAGGATGTTCTGTGCTCTGGTGTTCTTAGAAATCAGTCACAACAGAAGTCATATAAAACTGTTTTTTATCGTTAGCCACAGTAAGCATGGACCTGAAACAACCATGTAACAGTACTTCCTTCACCTGCGTATAAATTGTTGTAATATTTGCCTTTATAAGCTGCCCCTGGGATAGAGCTCAATGTAAGAGAGACATGGGCATCTATTTAGAATAAGACTTCCATTTTGAGTAAGATTCAAATAGAGTTTAAGATCCCAAGAACTTCCTGGAAATTGACATTCTACTTGGCAGAAAGAGATATGTAATTGGGCCATTGACATCCTTGTTGGCAAGTTAAGACATGAATGTTAGATAAGGCAAGTCCCCTGACAGAGTTGATACCCCAGGCACTAGGAGCAGGATAAGTACACAACAAAGACATGTTCCAAAGAAAATCCCCTATCCCTAAATCCTAATTGGTGGAATAACTTGGCACAGATGTTTGTGGATTTTAGACTTAACAGCCAGCCCTGTAGGATCTTAACTAAATTTCACAGTTCAAGTCCCAAATCTTTATTGTGGCCCTCAAGGATCAGTCCTGGGGCATGTGTTCAATAAACTATCCTTGCTTGTCTGATTGAGATTAGTATCTGTGTAGTTTGTGAGGTGACTCCTGGACTCCAACATTGGTTTTGATTTCTAATGCAGACAAGTTAGTTTTTATGTTTTCCATGATTTTCCATGATGATAGACATGTTAGAAATGCCATAACAATTAAAACTGTGTTGTTATTATTATACTATCAGGTGTGTGTTCCTGTGTGTGTTTTTGTATATGTGTATGTTTGAGAGAGAGATGGGGGAGGTTATTTTCTGTTGTCGAGATAAAAATATTGACAAAACTAACAAGGAAAATTATTTCCTTGGATTACATTTCTAGGTCACAGTACATCAACCTAGGTGTTCCTCAACAGAAGAATGGAATACCAAGTCCAGCATGGCCTTGGTAGGGACAGAAAGACATGGTTCCTGCCCCTGAGACAAGGTGAGCAGGCACGGGCCTCCAGAGTGTCAAGGGTTGCTGTGAGCACAAGACTTATTTGTATAATAATGTACACATTTTCACATTCTTTGAGGAAAGTCCTCCCTTTTAATGTTAATGACTCTATGATAATCAAAACCAGCAGGAGTCCACGAGTCAAGGGTATGTCCATCTTTAGCAAAATGGTAAACTCTAGGACCTTCAGGACAGCCTTTAAGGCTGTGGAAAAGAACTCTGCAAACATGAGTTTGAAAATATATAACTTCTCCACTATGTAATATGAATTGTATGTGCTTCACAGATCTAAAGGAACAGAGGCAGCTACTCTATGAGCCAGCTTATCACAAAGATACAAAGACAAGAAGATAGAAATGCAAGCAAATTCCTAAGTTCAAGATCAGCCTGGGACACAGGGAATCCAGGCCCAAATGTGGTAGAAATGGTAATTTCAGGACAATGTCCCACCCAGCTCACTTACTGTCTATGCTTAACAGAAGCGGGTAGATCTCTGAATTCTTTTTGATTGTTAAAAGAAAATGTGTCCTTGCTGTCTTCTAAGGATTAAGCAGCTAGGTTCACAGGATGCTGATTCATAGGATAATCAAAAGGAAATCTGAAGTAAATGACTGGGTTGATATGTAAAATAAAACACTTGGCTTAAGAACTGCAAGAGGTGAGCTTTCCAGAGATTTTTCTTTTTAGAATAGCTAGAGAGAACTGTTTGGAGAACTGTCTGCAGCAGAGAATAAAAAAAGAAAGCTGTCTAGAGAAAGCGCTTTCTGGAGATCTGAAAATCTGTCTTGAGCAAAGCATAGACCACCAGCTTGGACTCATGATTTGACTTTGAGTTTTTTGTTTTCAGTGCTCCCAAACACCCCTTCTCTCAGAACACCTCTTCAAGCTGATGCTGGTCCTAGGCAAGGGATAAAGAAAATGTGGTACATTTGAAGAAATGGAGTATTACTTACGTAAGTAAACAAAATAACCAATAAAAAATGAAAAAAGAAAAAACACTGGAATTATGAAATTTGCAGGCAAATGGATGGAACTAGAAAAGATCATACTGAGGAAGATAACCCAGAAAGACAAACATAGCATGTACTTTCTTATAAGTTGACATTAATTATAAAGTGCAGGATAAATATGTCAGCCATTTAAAAAAACACAAAAAACAAAAAACAGATTAAGGCCTTTCACATGTAGTAGAGAATTTTATTCAGAGTCTGAGTACTTCATTGTGAGAGGTCAGCTCAGAAACTTTGAAATATTCCACCAGGGTCCCCTCCCCCCCTCTGAGCACATGGATGAAACAGGTTAGAAATCACATAGACTGGAAGGGAGGGGCTAATTAAGCCCCTGCTACCTCATTCACTAAAGACCAATCAGTTTAAAAGTCACACTGTTCTGCCAATAACATTGTACCTAATGGTGGCTGCTCTAAAATCCTGTATAAGGTCCCTTATTGGGCTCCACGAGATCGCCCTCCTGTTTTGGTATGTAGAGCAACCTCAGCATGCTGATGAATCAATAAATTTCTCTTGCATTTTGCATCAATCCCCGACTCCAGGTCTCAGGTAAGTTAAGACTCCCCAGAGTCTTACAATTGTTTCTATTAAGGAAGAGTCCACTTCTCTGTATAATAGCTAGTATCTTAAGAATCTCTAAATATTGACCACTTTAAATAAGAACCATGCTACACTACAACTTTCTAAATATTTCATTAATGTAAAATGAAATAATACAGGATATAATCATTTTAAACTAAATTTATTAAACAAAGTGTTTTATTTTTCAAAACACTCTAAACATCCAAGTCTCTAGTCATCAAAGTACTGTTCAAATATTATATTTCCCACAGTGGGAGTTTTCTGTCTCATCTAAAACATACTTATTATTATGTGCACAACACACAGAGAATTTAAGGATTTTAAAGAAGGAAGACTAATAAAACACCGGGGTCTTATTACTGACTTTGTCACCTGCAGGATTTGTCTACATTTTTTCTTTCTTAGAACTAATCCCCAGTTCCGATCTCAGCTCTTTTTACAAGGCGTGTTGAGTTCTGCATTACTGCAACAAAAGAAAACCATGGGAAGAAAAAAATCAGAAGGGAAAATGTTTACAAGAAAAGAAAAAGAAAAAAAAAAAACCAAACCACCTCCCCTTTCTTATTTGTGGCTTTCTGATTCTAATCTTCGTTTAGTGATCATATTATCATCCATTAGTTTCTTGATGAATCAAACGTGATACTCATAATCACTTCCAGAAGTGCCTTGATAGTTGTCAGGAAAGTATTTGAAAGCTATTCAAATAAAGACAGATTACTTGGATAGGAAAGACAATCTGGCTTTCAATATCAGCATCTGGCCACATACTAATATCTTTATCGCCCTGAAAATCTCAAGAAGATTAAAGTTTTCCTGAAGTGGAGTCTCAGGTGTTTCTTTTCTAGCCTTGCCCAAATTCCAGCCCTTTATTCTCCCAGTGCACACTAATATAAAAAGTGTTTTTGGTATTTAATTGAGCTCATTGGACATTCTCACAAATAGATGGGGTGGCAGGTAACTGCAATCTTCCAGGTTTTTATTAAATTTAACCAATATCTGTTAAATTTTGTTAAAAGAACAAAACACTTCATTTTCCATAACATCCTGATATGTGGTCTCCACACAGACTAACCATTTTCTCTGATCCTTTAATTCATCCATACTTTCCCAAGGAGATTTCTAAGGAATACCATTATGATTCTCCTTCATCCAGCTGCTGCACAATATACTATAATATTCTGGGTCTTGTCTTAAGGTGCTTGAAATGGATATTTTACTTTTAAAAGTTTGTTGAACTCTTAGTTTACTCTATTTGATTTTTTCCTTGTCTTTAGCATATTGCCCAAGATTATTTCCTGAACATTACATTTACAAGTAAGGGGAGGTACACACTAAAATCATTGTAATATTGAAGTTTGAGTAGATTTTAAACTTCCCATTTTACTTGTCTCTTTATTACTCTGTGTACATCCTTGTATCAATATCTTCCTCATTTAAGACAATAATCTTAATATAAGCACACTCTGTAATAACTGACTCGGTCTTTCCTAACTTTCCATATGCTTCAGTCATTCTGTAGCTGAATCAACAAAATATAGGCAAAGAGAATAAAAAATACACTATAACTTTTTATAGGCATTCATGTGTACTATAACATATTACTTAAGCTACAGCAAATTCTAGTTTGACTGTGAAATTCCAATTTGGGTCATTTAGAATACTTAGTAACATGCTTATCTATTCCTCAAAAATGGTGTGGATGTTATGAATAGTCATTGATACAGTGCAGGTTGACAAATTAAGGATTTAAAAATAATACACAAAAATTTTAGATTGTATTTAGAAGGACTGATAGCTTCTCATTAATGGTCTCTTTTCTGTCAGCCAGTAAAAAGGGATTAGTAAGTAACCAACAACAAAATGGTGCAGGTACCTGAGATAATGGTGGCAAACATGGGAAACCCTTGGTGAAAAGTAATAAGCCAGTTAGAAAATATATATGAGGCTATGGGTCTACACTGTGAGGAGAATTTTGATTATCATTCCATTTCTGTTTTGCAAATGAAGGGTTAGATACCAACACCCCTTGAGAATAGTTAATTTCTCCTATGGAAAGTATAGCAGGCATTCTTTCTCATAGATCTTCCTCACAATTAGACACTTCTATAGTGAATTCTTTTGGTCAGATAAAGTTTGCCTCACAATATTTGGAACAGTTCATAATATTTCTTTTTATAATTATTTGTTTATTTGTATATGTGTGTCATGGGTAGTATATGCTTTGTCCAGCACATGGCAAGGCCAGACAATAACTCACAGAAGTCTGACTAGTTTTTTGATTTCTACCATGTTGCTTCTGGAGACTGAACTCAAGTCATCAGCTTTGGCTACTAGTATTTTTACCCACTAAGCCATCTTGACATCCCACTATGAAGAACATTAACTGTTGTATATTTCTCATTCAAGCACAACAAACAACAATTAATAGGATATTTTGCTTCTCTTGTTGATACCTTAATACTATCAAATACACTTTTAAGCAAAGGAAAATATTAAGTTTTTGTAGTTCGCTCTGTACTTAGTGTTTCAATATGCCATATGGTTGCTGCACTGTCGAGCAGGAAGGATATATGAAAAAATATTGTTTTCTTTTGTTTAACACAGTGTCTTTCATGGAGAAAAATATATTTAAAGACTCAATAATTAATTTCAAGTGGACAAAAAAGGATGGATAATATTTCTGCAGATAGAAACAAAGCAAAAACAAAATTCACTTACAATAGAATGATGAAATATTTGCATCTCAATGAAATTATGTGGTTCTTCAAGGAATGTTTTTCTCTAGAGAGTTCAGGTTACATTAGGTATACTTTCCTGGCCTTGCAAAATATACCGCTATTAATGATATAGTATATATAGCAATGTTAAGATCCTTTACTGTATGATAATATACATTAGATTCACTTCTCTGCTTCTTCACTCTTTCCTTATATAACACTCGTATTTACCCATTTTTGTCTCTTTTCCCCCTCAGATGAATAGCTGATTATAAAACCATGAGGCTAATAATGAAGGAACCAAAAATAATAGTTTATACATAAGGATATGCTTGAAGAAATAAATTACATGAGACCCAAAGATCTGGAGCAGCAAAATCTATAAGAATTTAGGTCTGTGGAAGAGGATAATTGTCTCCTTTTTCTAAGGACTGACTGAAGTCTTGAAAGAGAATAACAAATCAAGTGCTACTACAGCTGTTCTTCCAGGATTCCAATTAATAAAGTGTTCCCTGTCTTTTTCTTCCCATAATACTTGATTGGAGCTTTTGGTTTTGTTCTGTAGCTCAGTTTTTCTCTGCCTCAATACAATATTCATGGAGGTTATTTTCTTAAGAGTCACTGTTATTTAACAGTTTGACCCTCTCCATTTCATAAGAGTCATCAATAAAATGAGTTTGAAAGCCCAAAAGGGAGTCAAGGTACAAAGAAATTCTGGGATCAGTTCCTTCAAGCAAAACGCCCTACAGTAGAAAAAGTTTGCTCAATTTTAAAGATTTTTTTCTTTCCAACGTAATTATACACATTTTATCATTCTCAATGTATTCAATCTCTTTCTCTCTCTCTCTCTCTCTCTCTCTCTCTCTCTCTCTCTCTCTCTCTCTCTCTCTCTGTGTGTGTGTGTGTGTGTGTGTGTGTGTGTCTATGTGTATATGTCTAACTTTCTGTGTGTTTGTAGGAGCTAAAGAAAGAAAAATAGACAGAGAAAGGGAGCGACCATGGCAGAGAGGTACATACAATCAAAATAATGTGGAAAGGATATGGGAAGGCAATGAAGATTGATGGTAACGAGAACAATCAACCAAGCTTACAAATAGCATTCATTTGATATAGAGCTTTTAAAAATGTAAGATTAATATTGGCCAAAGTTACTATTATACTATTTGTAAAGATCACAGAGGTTGAGCGTGCACCAGAACTCTCTGTTGATGTGATAGAATTTATAAATATCAACTGTTCTCCCATTCTCCACTATAGAACTTAGATTTTCCTAGCTAACTATATACTTAATCTGATTATGAAATACATAGAAACTACCTCTCTCTCTCTCTCTCTATATATATATATATATATATATATATTTCTTTATTAATACCCACAAAATAACTAAATAACAAGATCTTTCCCAATCTTCAATAGATTTTAAAATCTATGGTATGAAATGATTACTAGTATTTTAAAAATCATAGAAATGTTCATATATAGTTAAAAATAGACTTGAGTTCTTTCAATCTTATAAGTAACATTTTGTCTTATAGTTTCACTGCTGAGGAATTTTCCTTACTAGCTCTTTTGTACTGCACTATACAATTTTGATTATCCTCAGAACCATAGACATCACATTCTCAATAACAATCAGAATTATTTAATTTATATTCAACCTAAATTCCTGAAACATTTATACCTTTGAGCCTTAGGTATATTTTTATGCTTCCCTAACTCCTTTTATTTTCCCTTCTTTATGGATCTCTGCTTTCCACAGATGTGATGACATTAAATATCTCAGACTTTTATGTTTAATGGTAGTAACTTTGCAGCATTGGAAATGATTGGAAGATGTAGTCAGTGTCTTGTAGAAATGAGAATTCCAAAGCTACATATCAAGCTATTTAAGACTTTGTTTTGTCATAGGCATTTTGGTCTTAATTTCTTAATGTCTAAAATGAAGATAGCTATATAGTATATAAAGACTTAGTGAGTAATTGACATGTACATGCCTACAAAAATTTAAATTCTATCACACTATTCAGCATAGATTAAAAAAGGGAAAAAGGAGTTCTCACAGGAAATTTTACATGTGTGATACAAATACCATCATTGTGTTTTACTATTAGCTGTGGATTATATTTAGAACTACATAACTAAAATTTTTGAAAAATTATTCACTAACAATTTACAGTATTCAAAGTACCATTTGCTTGTTATGTGACTATGGATACAATACTAGTACAATCTTCATGGTGTTGTTGTGATATTAGATAACTCATTGGAAACACTCATCTCTACAAGTATACCTATTAAATGTTTGATTTAATGAACTCTACCTTGACCATTGTGTCTCCTGAGTCTAAATCCTGTTGGTCTACACTATAAATTTGGCATTGATGTGTCCATAATCATGTGGGCCAATTTTTTAAAAGATAACTACTTCCGTAAACATATACACCATATTCTTTCTATTTCTCTGAATAACTATGGCCAAAGCAGTATCACAACCTTACAATTTATTATAACTGTGATATTCTGAAAACTGCTTAACTACTCTGAGCTTCATTTTGTCACTTATCAAATGAGAATAACAAAACTCACTACACTCAATTGTTGGAAGAAACAAATGAATTAATATCAATAAGATGCCTTAGCAAAATATGTCATTGTTTTATGTCTCATAAAAAGGAGCTTCAGGAGTAACCATAAGGAGGAGGAGACGCTTAATATTTCAATCCCTTGATTAGAGTATGGTTATTTTTACTTTTTTATTGTGATTGTTTTTGTTTTTCTCAAGAACCCAGAAATCTCAAGGTCTGAACATGTATATCTGTGTGTGTGTGTGTCTGTGTGTGTGTGTGTGTGTGTGTGTGTGTGTGTGTGTGTGTGTGTGTGTCTGTGTCTGTGTGTCTGTGTGTGTCTGTGTGTATATGAATGGCATAGTGGATTGAAAAGACAAAGTATTGGGAATATGTTGTATTTTCTACTGTGTCATTGTCAAGTTAATTTATCAAAGATAGCAATTTTTTGTCATATGTCGATGATGTAACCTATAAACACAATTCCCTTGATATTGGAACCAGTAGATATGTACAGGCCCACACCTCTAGCTGAAACTTCCTAATCCACCAGAGGCCAGGCCAGTTGCCTTAAAACATGCCCGGCACAGTTCATGCCTAACCAGTATATCACCCCCCAAAGCCCTCTTCTTCTCATCATTATATACCACCGCACACCTCAGGCAGTAGGATTTTCATCAAAGGCCAGGCATAAACCTAGTACAATGGAAACCTCAAGGAATCTATGAGGGTGATACTCCTAGTAATGGAAGACATGGAGCCTAAACTCTGTAACAAGGCAAGGCCTCACCTCACATGGTAGAATTGGGACACAAACACGCCAGAGAAACTCTGATCTACAGTTGGCCAAGGCAACAGAGTGTTCTGGGACTGGAGTCTAACATAATTGTCATCAGAGAGACTTCATCCAGCGACTGGTGGAAGAAGAGGCAGTGTCCCACAGGCAAATATTGAGAGGAGGTTGAGGAGTCCTGATAAAAAAGAGAGGGAGGAAGGGTTGGAGAATAGAGAGGCATCAAGGACACCAGGATACCAAGGCCAACATATTAAACTGACAGAGACTCAAGTGGGCTCAAAGCGATCAGGAAGACTATATGGGTCTGACCTAGGTTCTCTACATATATGTTATGGTTGTGTAGCTCAGGGTTCTTCTTGTTGGATTCCTAACTGGGAGTGGAAGTGTCTCTGACTCTTTTGCCTGCTTTTGGGACTGTTTTCTTTCTGCTAATTTGACTTTTCCTGCCTTTATATGATGGTATGTGACTATCTCATTTTAGCTTGTCATGCTGCATTTGGTTTATGTCGCTGTATGGTCTGCTCATTTCTGAGGGGGGAGGTAAATGAGTGTGGATCCTGAAAAAAGGAAAATGGGGGGTGTTAGACTCGGGGAGGGAAGGGAGGGAAGTCAGCAGGTGGGATATAATTTAGGAGAAAAGAATAAATAATGAGGAAATAATATATTCGACTCATAAGAAGTCATTGGCTCATAAGAAGCCATTGCTATTTTGTTCTGGACAATTTTAGGGCAATTTTTTGTATCCTAATTAGGAATAGCATGGTTATTTTCTTGTGGTCTTATGATATACTTCTCCAAATATATAACTACTTTAAAAATACTAAATGAATTGCTAAGAACCACTTATTTTACTGCTCTAATTCACTACAAATTGTGGTATATTTTTTCCATGCACAATCCCAGCTCTTTCTCAGAGGAGGTCCATGAGGTAGATTCAATTTTTAGTCTAAATTTATAAGACTGGAAACAGGGATTTTAAAGATTATGTACTTTGTTCAAGCACACAAGTTACAAAGCACTGTTCTAATCCAATAGATCGTAAGCATTAGTGCAGTCAAAGTCATATAAAATGTCCTTCATAGCTTTACTAATCCCTAGAGATTTTAATTAAATACATAATAACATGAAATCAAAACCAAACTTCAAAATTTTTAAATGTGAGCCACTTTTGCATATCAGTGATTTTCAAAACTATTTAATAAAAACTCTCCATAACATAAATATTATATCTATGTATGCAAATATACATCTAAAAGTAAAAGTTTTACAAAAGTATTTCCAGAAAATATTTGGCTCTTTTTTCAGTTCTTTACTTACTGTATTAGGCATTACTAACTGCTGCCTTAACATTTGATTTAATAACCTCTTGATCATCAATTGTAATTTGAAAGTTCTTGTTCTGTGCCATGCTTTATAATTTCCCTACTTACACCTTTTACATATTCTATTTAAAAAGAAATTTCCATATTGAAAAAAATTTCTCTCTAGTATTTCAAGAAAATTTCACATTGTATACCTTACAAGTTTTGAACTATAGACAATACTCCTGTTTCAGTCTTCCAGGTGATGGAAATTTGGTTTTGAGCAATGAAAGAGCATTTCCCTTCATTTTTCTTCTCTTGGAAATTATCCAACCTATTGCAGATGCACACAGAGCCACTGTTCACAAATGAAACAGTAGGTTGGCTAAAGGAAGAACATACTACATTTTTAGTGTTCTTTGTACTATGTGTGTCAATTAAAAGAAACACAGTATAATTTCAATGGAGTAATACAAATCTGTAAGTGCTGGCAACAGATAGTAAAGAGAGCAGTGACTACTGAGTAAGACTAATTTATGTGTCAAACATCATTCATTAGCATGAATTTTCCTTTTTTCTGCTTTGAACTTTTTCCCATATTTTGACCTAAATTCAACACTCATGGTAGTAGTATTACTTAATAATTATATAAATTGTAGAGCATAAGAATGAAGTCCTGGACATGACATGGCTTTTGCACATATAAATTCAAAGCAGCTATTCTCATGTGTAGCAAACCTACACTAGATCACATCTAGCATTGTTGTGAGAGGGAATTCCAAGGCCATACCTTTGGTGAAGCTGTTGAAACCTCAAAGATAATGAGGATTAGAGAATCACTTTTCTTCGAGGGTATGACCACAGATAGTTTGTTCATGCCCCAGTGCAGAACTCAGCACCAGTGTACACATGGGCAGTATGTATTAACTAGACTCAATGTGTTATTAATTAAAAATGAGAGCCGGGCTGTGGTGGCGCACACCTTTAATCCTAGCACTCGGGAGGCAGAAGCAGGTGGATTTCTGAGTTTGAGGCCAGCCTGGTCTACAGAGTGAGTTCCAGGACAGCCAGGGCTACACAGAGAAACCCTGTCTCGAAAAACAAAAACAACAACAACAACAACAACAACAACAAAATGAGAGCATAAGAATACAATGAAGAGAGGAAAATGTGTTTGAGGATCCCATGGAGACCTGGATGAAGGTAATAGTGGATGCATATGATGAAAATACAATGGATACATACTCAAACAATGAAAAGAAATTTAAAATTAAAATAAAGAATAATAAATATATTTCTGAATTGACAAAAAAATTAGTTTGTGTGTGCTTGTACTACCTCATTTTTCCTCATTGAAAATTTTGAGGCAATACATACATATGCTTGAAATACATTTTTGTTTTCTTCTATTAGAAAACAAAATCCGCCTTCTGCCCGGTCCTTTCTGCTGGGACAGACTGCTAGCTAGTATGCTCCCCTGAAGACACCATATCCTGAGGCATCCCAGGAGATGTGCTGCACTCAGAATATTTGGTAAGAACCCACCTGAAATCCCACAGCTGCCATTGGGAGATCCCAGGAGATCTGCCGCACTCAGGGCATCTGACATCATAGCCAGAGACATCCCAGGAGATGTGCTGCACACAGGGCAACTGACACCACAGCCTGAAGGCATCCCAAGGAGATCCCCTACACACGGGCAAGTGAGCAACTGATTGATCACCAGTGTCTCTACTCCCCTGAAGACACCACAGCTTGAAGGCATCCCAGGAGTTCCTCTGTACACAAGGCAACTAGTCAATTGCCACCACAGTCTCAAGACCTCCTGGGTACTCAGAGGCCTGCAGGGCAACTGACCCAACAGACTGAAAGTCTCTTTGGAATTCCACTGCACACAGGGAAACAAAAACCACAGTCTGAAGGCCTTCCTGGAGAACAGCTTCACACATGACAACATCTTGGCTGCTCCTCCTCTGAAGACTCAACAGTCTGAAGGCTTCCCAGTAGATCTACTGCAGTCAGAGCAACAGATCAGCAGCTTCTCTGCTCCTCTGAAGACACACAGCAGTTGGAAGGCCCCACAGGAGGTCTGCTACAGCCAGGGCCACAGATCTACCAGGAGACCTGAAACAATCCAGGGACAAAAAAGGCAGACTCCAGACAGTTACCCAGACCAGCAAACACCTGGGATAACCAGATGGCGAGGGACAAGACCATAAGCAACAGAAGCCAATATACATGGACATCATCAGAACCCAATTCTCCCACCACAGCAAGCCCCGAATACATCAACACACCTAAAAATCAGGAAGCAGACCTAAAATACTATCTCATGAAGATAATAGAGTTCTTTAAGGAGAATATAAATAACTCACTGAAAGAAATACTGGGAAACACAGGTAAACAGGTAGAAGCCCTTAAAGAAGAAACAAATTCCTTAAAGAAATACAGTAAAACACAATCAAACAGGTGAAGGAATTGAATAAAGAGGTCCAAGACCTAAAAGTGAAAGTAGAAACAATAAAGAAAACACGAATGGAGGCAAACCTGGAAATGGAAGACCTAGGAAAGAGGAAAGAGGTCGGGAATTACAGATTAAGTATCACCAACAGAATACAAGAGATAGAAGAGAGAATCTCAGGTGTAGAAGATACTGCAGAAGAGATTGACATAACTGTCAAAGAAAATTCAAAACATAAAAAACTCCTAATCCAAAACATCCAGGAAATTCAGGAGTTCTTGGCACTGAAATGCAATATTTTGTACTGTTTTGTCTACTTGGGAAAATAGATCAATGGCCATTGTTCATTTTTATTATTTGATTCGAGCTTGAATTTATTTTTTCCTGTGTTTGGCATTCCAGTTACATTAAAAGATAGTCATAAGGCACGGACTCATAAATGACTTCTCACTGTATTTTCCAAAGGTTTCACCTTCAGTTCAATACATTTCCTTTGAATAGTTATTGACATAATTATTTTCTCTCAAAATGATCATGTGTGTGTGTGTGTGTGTGTCTGTTTGTGTGTGTGTGTGTGTGTGTGTGTGTTTCAGATCTTCTTTACCCTCAGAATATTTATTACTCAGTTTTTCTCTCATTTTTTAAAAAGTCAACATGGTGCTGGAGAGATAGATGGATGGATAGTAGTATACTCCTGCAGAGGATCAGAATTCAGATCCTGGCACCTACTTCAGGCAGCTCATAGCTAGAATTACTATTTCTGTTTCAGGGCTCCAATGCTCTCTTCTGGCATCCAGAAGTATCCACATACATGTATGAATATACTTACAAAAACTCAAATATACATAAACAAAAGATAAAAATTCAATTAAATTTAAAGTCTTTTTTACTATTTAGGTCACTCTCTTGTGTTGCTTGTCCCAAAGATTTCTCATCTAATGCTTTTTTTGGAATTGATTTTTACACTATACAAAAAGAATCTTTTGAACTTTCTAGCTTGATGAGTAAGGAAAACTCACTCCTTGTGATGAACCTTAGAATCTAAAGGAAGGGCACCTTTTCTCCATACTAAATGGAAAACTTTCTTCCATTTAAACATTCAATTATAATTTGAACAATTTAAATTGATTTATTTGAAGGAGCACTTAGAAGGAAAGAGGACAAAAAATTGAATATACATCGAAGGATTCAGCAACACATCCCGCACTATCCTACAGTAGAACGTACTGTGACATAATTGGGTGTGGTGGAATCCTTTCTGGAAGCTTCTAAGTACATGCAGTGGGGATAAAACTGAACTGTCACTGTTACAGACATTTCCAACTCTTAATTCTACCATACACAAATGTCTTTCCAGGCCTCTAAAATGTAGGAAAAAATTTCTATTCAGAAAGACTAAGTGTATCAAAGAGCACTATTTCACAGCTACTGCCAGTGTTCACACTGTTAAATACAGGGGGCCTCAAAGCAAACGCAGACTGTTTAGAAATAGAATATTCATCTAATCATAATAGTTGATGATTACATTGGTACATTTCCCCGTTGTTTCCTAAAGAAAATGCAAACCAACATTTACACGTTGGCATCACATAACCACCAACTGCCCAAGAGTGTTTACTAGAAATATTTATGGGGGTGGGGTGTTAAACAATCAACTTTTTAGAAGGAAAACAAATAGGAATAAACAAATACATCCAATATTTGATAAACTCATGCAGAAGCCAACCAAATATTCTTCTGTGTTTCCTCTCTCCTGTCCGACTGGCAAGGGGGGGCTGAATATTAACAACCACAAAATTGACAAACCTTGGAAACTGACACTCTTCCTTTTTTTTTGAGCCAATCACTTGTCATTTTACATTTTATCCTCTACACATTTTGAATATTTGTGTCACTAAATTTCTTGAGTCCTTTATTATCCCTCTCTGAAGGAAATATTTTATGTATCCATTTACTGACATTAGTTTTATGTACCATTATCCTAAAAGAGGCTGCTTCTTCCTGGTAGCTGATTACACTTCAGTTATCACACACACACACACACACACACACACACACACACACACACACACACACACACACACTTTTCTTCTTTATTGCCTAAGCTTATGTTAATTCATTTTAATTTATTGTTTTAGTTAATTGACATTATCTATCGCTCGAATGTATAATGTGTTTTGATTATATCCACAGCTCACTTCTTGTCTACTCTATAGAGACCTTCCCTAGCACATATTCCTCCCAACTTCAAGTCCTCTTTTCATAATCCATTGAGTCCAGTTACTGCTGCCTATGTGTACATGGGTGTAGGTTTAACAACTGTATCATAGAGAGCCTAACAGAGGCTGCCACTTTGATGGAAACTAGCACCTGTTCTTGTAGCCATCAACTACCAATGGTTCTTCAACTACAGGTGTGGCCCCATTTCCCCTTACCCAACTCTTGTTAGAATAATGACTGGCTTTCAGACTCATATCTGTTGTGAGTCCATGAATTTTATTATATGATCATGCCCAGAAGATAATGCCCAGTTATCCCAAACTTTAGCTTTTATAATCTTTATGAACCTTCTTCAACGATAACCACTGAGTCTTAAAATGAGAGGTGGTTGTGGTGCTAATATGTCTGTCCCATTTATGACTAAGCACTATGCTGATACTTGTTCTCTTCATTTGACTATTTGAGTATTCATATTATCCATTTTACACTAAATAAAGGAATTATCTGGTGAGGAGTGAAGGATATACTAATCTATATATACAGAAAAGCATGTTTAGAAGGTAGTTTGATATTATCTCTACTTAGCAAATGACACAAGTATTTTCAGGGCCTACAAAATCCAATTCATTATTTCCTTATGAGGAAATTACAGTATCGGGCATGAGGTAGAACCTGTGCAGTAGGCCATAACTCCAATCATATACCAGTTGGTCACTACTATAAAACTTACGCTACTATGCAGAAATGAGCATATCTTGCCAGATTCATATTTATTTTATGTCGCAGGATTTTCAGCTGGGTAAGACTGTTGATGTTTCTCCATTAGTATTTTGATAATAAATTCTATATCTATGAAAGCTGACCATAGAGATGAAGCTTCCATATAAGTTATAGCTTGATATCTTAATGCCCTGTGGTCTAAGAATGTGATCCCATCAGGAATAGTATCTTCTCATACAGTTATTTTTGATAGGCAAGAACAAAGACAATAACCCATTTTCTTTGGAGGTTTATAGGACCCATCTCCTAAGCAACAGTTTAAATGGTTGTATCCCACATATCCATTTGGTTTTTGTTTGATAAATGATGGAATACCTGTATAGAGTAACTCTACTGAAGTGTGTATGTATGTGTGTGGGGGGGCTGATTATTCCCTTCCCTCATTTACATCACCTGTGACCTGCTATCCTACTAACCCATGAAAATCCTATTTTCCTAAATGGACTCTTTCTAGTTTCCTTGACTCCACAGGTTCTCCAATATAATCATATATACACACACATATATATATATATATTCAAAGCTTAAATCTGCATATGAAAGAGAACATGAAGGATATGTCTCATAGAGTCTGGTTTACCTTGCCTAATGTAGGATTTCTGCTTCTGTTCATGCAACTATATGAATTTCATTTTTCTTTACATCTAAATAAAATTTCCTTCTGTATGTGTCACATTTTCATTATCTATTCATCAGTTAATGGACATCTGAACTGTTTCTGTTTTCTAGCTATTGTGAATAGAGCAGAAATGAACTTGGCTGAACACATTTCTCTATAGTAGAGTAGAAGAGCCAGGAGTGGTATATCTGGTCTTATAATAGATCTATTTCTAGATATTTGAAGAACTTCCACATTGATTTCCACAGGGGCTGAACTAGTTTGTGCTCCCAACAACAGTGAATAAGGATTTTGTTTCTGCACACCCACATCAGCAATTGCTGTCTTTTTTTTTCTTGATGTTAGCCAGTCCACCTGGAAAAATTCTTAAAGTCATTTTGTCTAAGGTTAAGGATGTTGAACATTATTTTAATTTTTTCTTAAACATTGATGTCGCTTCTTTAAAAAGCACTCTGCTCAGGATCAAATCCCATTTTTAATTGTATCTCTTGATTTCTTGGTGTTTCAATTCTTGAGTTGTTAATATACTCTAGAGTTTAACACTCTGTAAATAAATAGCTAGCAAAAATATTTTCCTCATTCTGGTGTCCATTTTTCATCAGTTGGTGTTACCCTTTGTTGTACAGATTTCTGTTTGAAGAGGTCTCATTTCTCTGTTGTTGGCCTTATTTCCTGCACAACCAGGATTTTATATATATATAAAATTTATATATATATAACTTTTCCTATAAATAAAATCATACTCTGTGCTTTTTTTCTTGAGAACATTTGGGAAATCATGTCTTAAGTTGAAAATGATTGATACAGAGTTGATCTTTGTGCAACATCAGAGAGAAATATTTTGTTTTGTTTTTCTACATCAGCAGTTCTCAGCCTGTAGGTCAAGTCCCTCAAGACCCCCAACATCCCTTCACATGGGCCACCTTAGACCATTGGGAAACTCAGATATTTACATTACTAGTCATAACAGTAGCAAAATTACAGTTATAAGGTAGCAACAAAAATAATTTTAGAGGTAGAAATTATTGCAATGTGAGGAACTGCATTGAAGGGTTATTAATTCTGCATTAGGAATGCTGAAAAACATTCTTCTACATTGTAGCTATCCAGCTTTACTAGCACCATATGTTGAAGATGTTGTTTCTCCAGTGTGTATTCTTGGATTCTTTGTCAAAGATTAGGTGACTGTAGGAGCACTTCAATTATATATTCTCAATTCTATTCCATTGATCAATATGTCTGATTTTTTTATGCCAGTACTATGCTTTTGTCACTGTTGTTGCTCTGTCCTATATTATGAAATCTTGGGGTGGTGATAGCTCCTGTCATGTGGAGCATGATTGTTCAAAATTGTTTTGGTTCTCTCGAGTGTTTTCTGATTCCATATGTGCCTTTTCAATTTATGTGAAGTGTTGCATTGGAATTTTTATAGGAATTGCACTGAATCTGTAGGTTGGGTTTGATATTTTTAAAGTATTAATCCTATCAATCCATGAGCATGGGAGTTCTTTGCATTTTCTGACATCATTTTTAGTTTCTTTATAAAAGATGTATTTTTAATTATGTTTAGATGTAGACATCTGCAACATGAGTGTAGATACCAAAGGAAACCTAAAGTGTCCAAACATTTTCAGCTGGCACTTGGATAAGGTAGGAAGCCACCTTACATGAATAATTAGAACTGACCTGGGGTCTGCCAGTAGACCTGAAAGAGCTCATAACCACTGAGCTGCTTCTTTAGCACTTTCTTCATTATTTTAAAGTTTTATTGCCTAGGTCTTTTTTATGTCCTTGGTTAATTTTATTCCAAGACTTCTTTGATTTTATTTTGAATGGGAATGTTTGCCTGCTTGACTTGTCAGTGTGTAATTTGTCCTTAGTGTGTGGGAAAGCAAATATAGATATGTTAGTTTTATATCCTGCCTCTATAATGACTATGTTTATTAATTGAACTGTTTTCTGGTTCTCTCTCTCTCTCTCTCTCTCTCTCTCTCTCTCTCTCTCTCTCTCTCTGTGTGTGTGTGTGTGTGTGTGTGTGTAAGAAAGAAATATTTGACTTCTTCCCTTCCTATTTGTAGACCATTTATTTCCTTCTAATATCTTATTTCCTTAGCTAACGACTTAAAGTACTATATTGAAAACTAATAGAGTGGACAGCATTGTCTTGATACTGATTTTAGTGGAAACTGAGTTTTTTCCATTTAGTATATAGTTGACTACAGAGTTATTAGATATTGCCTTCACTATGTTGATATGTGTTTTCTGTATGCCTGTTCTATCCAGGGCTTTCATTGTGAAGGATGATTTGTCAAAATCACTTTTCTTCATCTTCTGAGATGATCATATGGTTTCTCCCATCTAGTTTACTTTGCAGCATTAATACATATTGATCCTTCTCTAAACCTCTCAGATAAAGCTGACTTCATCTGAAAGAGATTGTTTAACACATAGTTTCACCAAAAAAATCCATCAACACACAAATCTAGAAATGTGACTTAATCGAGTCATTTAAAGCACTTATGATTTTCAAATAAAGCAAAATATTTATAAAGCTTGATTCTAACAATATTTTAGAGCTTCTAAAATTTTCTATGAAATGATATATTTCTAGATCTCATCAAATATTCCATGTCACATTGTCACTTACAGAAGGTGTCATAGAACACAGCATGTGACTTATAGATTTTTACATGTGATCACAGATGCTTGCTGTCTATTCTATGGTTGTAAATATGCAAAACTATAGACCTTTCCAAAGTGATGATTTTTGTGGATTTTTAGATGATTATCTCATATCTTTGCTTTTAATCTTTGCTTCATCAACAATACCAGTGAACAAAAGCAATGGGGCTTCTGCATCAGTAACTATTCAGTGTAGAATTATGCCTAAATATTATTTGTGCTATTTGGTTGGTCGCAACTTCACTTGCCCTTGAAACTTTCTTCTTTTTCCACAGTTAAATAACAATACACTATTTTCTTTTCTTCTTTTTTTAAATTCTCTTATATATTACACCTTTACTGAAGTTCCCCTCCCTCTCCCCCCCCAAGACCCACCCCATCCTTCTTCCCAAAGAAAAGAGCAGGCTAGTTTGGGACATCAATCAACTACTGTATAACAATCTACAATAAGAGCAGGTGGCTGGCCATGATCTATTGGTATTCCGGAACTCTCTTGTCCCAAGAATGGTTCCTCCCATCCTCCACATAACTCCCCAAGTTCCATCTAATATGAGTGTGTGACACTACATCTGTTCCCATCAGTCATTTGGTCTTTTTGATGACAATTCTGCTAGGCTTCAGTCCCAGAACATTCTGCACTCAGGACAAACTGTAGGTTGAAGTTTTGTGGCTGGGTTGTTGTCTCAATCGCTCCACTTGATGCCTTGCCTGGTTACAGAACATGGATGGTTTAGGTGTCTGCTCCCACAGTACTAGGAGTCTCTCCTAGGGCTATTCTTATAGATTCCATTGCTCTAGATTTCTTCCTAGCTCTTGAAACACCCCCAATTCCAGTATTTCTCACAGTGTTTTCTCTCTCCTTGCCCTTTACCTGATCTCTCATTTTTTTCAACCCCAATGACCCCCAGTCCACTGGCAGAATCTATTCTATTTCCACTTCCCGTGCATATCCATGGATCCACACTTAAGCCCTTCTTATTGCTTAGCCTCTCTGTGTCTATGGATTATAGCAGGATTATCCTTTACAGCTATTGTCCACTTTTAAGTGAGTGCACACCATGTTTGTCTTCTGGATCTGGGTTACCTCACTCAGGATGAATTTTTCTGGTTCCATCCATTTGCCAGCAAATTTCATGATGTCATTTTGCTAACAGCCAAGTAGTACTCCATTGTGTAATTGTGCCACAATGTTACCTAATAGCAATCAGGTGTAGTTCATTGCCTGACTCTGGTATCCACTCCATGTCTCTAATTTAGTCTTTCTTGTTTGAAGCACCATAACAATCTCACAAATCTCTTTACATTCACATTTATTTTCTATGCTTCTGCTAAATACAATCTTTTGGGATGAAACTAATAATCATTTTCAACTTTATACAAGTTAAACTATAAAGTCTAACTTTTCTTTCTTTCTTTCTTAATCAATCATGTTTATTTAAAGTATTCTTCACATCAGAAAATTTTAATGGGAATTAAAAAAAAATAGTAAATAACCAATTTGATTTTCCTGTTCTAGTCATATAAGCCAGCTAGAGGTTGTAAGGAAAATGCTCTAAAGCATCACTGTCCCAAGGACTACAGAAAACTGCCACCCACAGATAAACTGCCACAGTAAAGTAACTACAGCGTGGCTCTGTCACTCATACCAGACAACCCCAAAGAAATGCCTTATGAAAAGAATTAAAATTTATCAAAACCACCTTAAAATACTTAAATGCAGAAATCTTAATTTTCCTTCAGTTGGACCAGAAACCACCACAGACATTACAGTCAGGGTTCCAGGTTGAACGAGTGGAATGTTTAAGCTTAGGCCAACCAACAAAGCCCTCAATTTCACAATAGAATCATTTTCTCAGGTATACTGTAAACAAGAAGTGTGACAACACAGGAAGCAAAAGGCAGTTGGCAAGTGAAATTTCTAGAAGTTCATGAAAACAATATCATCCAAACTGCAGATGGAAAAGGAGAGACAGTGCCTGGTCATCTTCACTCGTTCAGTCGTGCAGAGCGTTAAACATTCACTGCTTCCCACACCAGGATGTTAGTCAACAGGAGGGGCTGGCGGGTCCTGTTCACTGTGAGGACTGGAGGGCTTTCCAGGAAGGCTAGAGCCTCTCAGGTTAGGAGGCCTCAACAGGAAGAAGAGCACAGCGATCACCATCAGGATCACAGTGATACTGAAGCCACTGTCACGGGACGGTCATTAAAACTACTGAAGGCATTCTGTGTCGGTACAGTAGGGCTGGGGCTGCCAGATCAGATGGATGAGTCTTCTCATAGCATGTTCGTGAGAGCAAATACATTCACAGGGATCAAATCCTCCTTCAACCATGGTTACCAACTTGATTTTACTCAAGTATTTAAACCTGCCCAAACAAGCAGCGGGTCAGGAGGGTGGCTGTCAGGAGAGTTCCGGACACAGTGCTGTCACTGTCACTGCCACTGCTGCTGGTCACCGGCCTCCTCCCCTCTGTTTAGATTCTATAGACCACGTCACTATTAGCCATGAGACCCAAATCTTTTCATACATGAAATTATTACTCAAGGCTCAGTAACCATTTTGTCATTCTATTCACATTCTCACAATAATCGGATCACATTTTTATGGTTCACCGGTTCATGAATAGTGTTAGATGAAGATTAAATCAAAATAAAAGAAAACCACAAAATATTTGCCACATGATCCCAAAAGTTGAATTTTACCATTTTGCTACATAATGGTGGTGGTGGTGGTAATGATGATGATGATGATGATGGTGGTGGTGGTGGTGATGGTGGTGATGATGATTTTATAGTGTCTGTGACCTTTTTAATAAATTTATTGACCATTTTATTTGTTTACATTTCAAATGTTATCCCCCTTCCGAGTCTCCCCCCCACAACCACCCCATCCCCTCCCCTCCCCTTTGTCTCTAAGAGGGTGCTACCCAACCCATCCACCCACTCCTGCCTCGCTACTCTAGCATCCGCTTCTCTGGGAGATCAAGCCTCCACAGGACCAAGCACCTTTGCTCCCACTGATGCCAGGTAAGGCAGTCCTCTGCTACCTATGTAGCAGAAGAAGTGGATCAAGGACCTTAACATAAAACCAGATATGCTTAATCTAATAGAAGAGAAAGTGGGACAAAGACATGAACACATCTGAACAGGGCAAAAATTTCCCAAACAGAACACCAGTAGCTCAGGCTTTAAGATCAACAATTAACAAATGGGACCTCATGAAACTGAAAGGCTTCTGTAAGGCAAAGGACACTGTCAATAGGACAAAATGACAACCAACAGATTGGGAAAGATCTTTACCAACCCTACATCCCACAGAGGGCTAATATCTAACATATACAAAAACTCAGGAAGTTAGACTCCAGAAAACAAAATAACCCGATTTAAAAATGGGATACAGTATAGGGGGTGCTAGAGGGGTGCTTGGGAGTGGGTGAATGGGTAGAGAAGCATCAGCACAGAGGCAAAGAGGATGGAAGTAAGGGGCAGATGGGATGGGAGGTTGGTGGAGGGGTAACCAGGAAGGGGGATATAATTTGAAATGTAAACAAATAAAATGATTAACAATTAAAAAATGGGGAACAGAGCTAAACCAAGAATTCTCAACTGAGGAATCTAAGATGACTGAGAAGCACCTAAAGAAATGTTCAAAATCCTTAGTCATCAGAGAAATGCAAATCAAAACAACCCTGAGATTTTACCTCACACTAGTCAGAATGGCTAAGATCAAAAAGTCAGGTGACAGCAGATGCTGGCAAGGATGTGGGGAAAGAGGAACACTCCTCCATTGCTGGTAGAATCACTTTGGAAATCAATCTGGCAATATCTTAGAAAATTGGACATAGTACTACCTGAAGATCCAGCTATACCACTACTGGGAATATACCCAAAAGATACTTCAACATATAACAAGGACACATGCTCCACTATGTTCATAGCAGCATTATTTATAATAGCCAGAAGTTGGAAACAAAACAGATGTCTCTCAATGGAAGAATGGATACAGAAAATGTGGTACATTCACACAATGGAATAGTATTCAGCTATTAAAAAGGACAACTTCACAAACATTGTAGGCCAATGGGTAGAACTAGAAAATATTACCTTGAGGGAAGTAACCCAGACCCAAAAAGACACACATGGTATGTATTCACTGATAAGTAGATATTAGCCCAAAATCTCAGAATACCCACCATACAACTCACAGAACTTATGAAGCTTAACAAGAAGGAAGGCCAAAGTATAGATGCCTAAACCCACTTAGAAGGGGGGAAAATAATATCAGGAGGCAGAGGGAGGCAGTGGCCTGGGTGGAAGAGGGGAGGGGGGAGGAAAAGGGAGGTCAGGATTACCTATGGGAAGAGACAGGAGAGAAGTCTAGAGGGCCAAGATTAGCAGTGGGGTTGGGGGAACTTCCGGAACCACTAGAAAGTCCCAGATGCCAGGGAAGCAAGAGGATCCCAGGACCCAATGGGGATGACACCCAAAATACACAAAAGTGTGGAGATAGAACCTGAAGAGACCACCTCCGGTAGATAGATATGACCACCAGTGGAGGGATGGGACCACTCACTCATCTCAAAATTTTTAAACCCAGAATTGTCCCTGTCTAAAGGAAATACAAAGTGTGGAGCAGAGACTGAAGGAAAGGCCATCAAGGGAATGTCCCAACTGGGGATCCATCCCATATACAGATACCAAACCCAGATACTGTTGCTGATGCCAAGAAGTGCTTGCTGACAGGAGTCTGGTATGGCTGTCTCCTGAGAGGCTCTGCTAAAACCTGACAAATACAGATGCAGATGCTTGTAGCCAACCATCAGACTGAGGGCAGGGACCCCAATGGAGGTAGGGGAAGGACTGAAGGGGTTTGTAACCCCATAGGAAGAACAACAATACCATCTAACCAGATCCCCCAGAGCTCCCAGGGACTAAACCACCAACCAAAGATTCTGTGATTTTTTGTAAAAGCTCATTTGCTGATACAAAAGTTGTGGCATTGCAAGGTAATGCAGTTGTGAATGTGATATCCTTATTAATCTGATTAATGTCTTTATGACTGATGGTTGCTATCAGATGAACAGGCAAAGAAAATGTGGGCTATATAGTCATTGAAACTATATACAGTCATAAGCAAAAATGAAATCATTGCATTTTCAGGAAAATGAAGAGAAATAGAGTTCATTATACTAAGTAAACTAATCCAGGTTCAATATAACAAACTGCATGTTATTTTCATATATGAATCATACATTCTAGTGTGTGTGTGTGTGCATGTCTGTGTTTGTGTGTGTGTGTTTGTGTGTGTATGTGTAGCTCATGAAAGTAGAAGTGAATCTAAAAGAGGAAAAGGAGGTCTTGTTGGAGCCAATAGTATAAAAGAATACATATTGCATGAAGCAGGAAAAACTACTAAAGGACAGTGGCAAAGGGATTGGAAAGAGGACTTGGAAATAGTTATCAAGAGAAACAATGTATCTGAAATTCAATAATCAAACCCAGAACTCTACATGTTGGTTAAAAATAGTTTAGGTATTAAAGAAGGAAGAAATAAGAGATTGCTCACTTTATGTTCTCAACCAGGTAACCAGACAAGAATATGAGGATAGATAGTTGCTTGGAAAAGTAAAATAGACCAGTGATGTCATGTCAGACCTCTCAGGCTTAAATACTCTAAGTAAAAAATTTATGATGTTTTAAGCCCCAAATCTAAGATAGTTTGTTGTGACCCACTGAGGTGGCACAGATGATGATTATTAGACGCGGAACCCTAATCAAGTAGCTTCACTATATCTCTGCAATCAATATAAATTTTTATTTTTATACCTGTGCCATATGAATGCTAAATATAATTTCACTTCTGAAAGAACAGTTGGTCAAAGAAGAATTTTATTCCTACTTATTTAAAATCAGAATTATTGAGATAACATGGTGGTTTAGTAGGTGAAGGCACTTTCTATGTGAGCCTGACGACCTGAGTTTAGCCCCAGAAGCCACGGAAAGGTGACAGAAAAAAATTAGATTGCATAGAGTTGCTCTCTGACCTCCACATCCACACTGTAACATGCTTAACCACAGGTACATCATGTGTACACACACGTGTACAATAAAAAGGAAACATATATAAAATATTTGAAAAAAATGGGAATATTGAAATGTTTTCAGTCAACAGAAGTGTCATGGCCAAAGTAAACAAAAAACTTTAGAGGAAACCGTAAGTTGGTCAGTATGCTTATAGTAAGGAGGAAGAGAATCAAGAATGCTAAAAAGGCAGCTTGAGACTTCGTAGTTTTGAAACTTGCAAACTATTAAAGCAATGGAAACACTGAAGTAGGGAGATGGCACACTCACATTAGTTCTTTTTAAGACTCCATTCTTATCGCAGTTAATGGAAGAAAATTAATGAAAAGGTAGGCACGGAGATTCTTGCCACCAGTTCTGTCTACAGTCAGCAGAGACAGAGAATCATGAGCATGTTTAAGACCAGCCTGGGCAACATAGTGATACTCGGTTTTAGTGAAACAGTGGGAGCTGGGGAAATCATAAGAAAAATTTTGTAAGGAAAATTTTATAAAGGAAATCTGTTCAGTTGTAGGTAGGAATAGTCATATGGAGGAATTACCAAAGTGTCACATTTGCTAATCTTCAGCTATTTTGTGTACTAGATTGACCTTTAAAGCTTATTACAAAGTTAAGGTGTACAATATCAGTTTCCTTCTCCAAAGACCTGGTTGATGTCAATCTAATAAGAGCATCCACCTTTCTTCTGTGTCCTTGTCAACTGTAATGCTGCATAAGGACTTGTGTTCAAGCATAAAATCTCAAGTCCTTCTTCTGGTTTAAAATGTCCAATACAAATTTTCTGTAACTTATTTTAGTCAACATATTGTATATAATTTAGAATATTTTATTTGTATATGTTAATTGTAAAAATCCATGAGTCTCATTATGACATTTGCATACAAACCCATAAGGTACTTTTATCCCATTTACCTCTATTACTCTCTCTTTTTCTATGCTCACTCACACACTAGACCCCTTCCTTTTCTCTAATAGTCCCTTTCACATTATAGAATTCTTTTCTTAGAATCTATGTATCCAAGATGCAGGCGATCCCAGTCTTTCTGAATCAGATTTGCTTCATGAAACATAGTGATATCTAGTTATATGTACTTCAATGCAAATGACATGATCTTATTCTACTCTAAGTTAAAATACCACTCCAGTGTTTATATGTACCATATTTTTTACTATTCATTTACTGATTGGAATCTTGCCTGGTTCCATTTCCAAGCTACTATAGATAATGCAGCAATATACATGAATGTATATTATCTTTGCAGTATGTTGATTTGATTACTTTCCAGATGTTCCATAGATCCCTTTTGGGTAATGTTTCAACAAGTTGTAAAACATCCCAAACACTTAAAGTTTTAATTGGTGGTAAAAGGTGTCTAGTTGTGACATTGTCTCTCGTATTATTTGGTGAGTAATTTTAGATTCTTTTCACATCTGTATATATTTCAGGAAGCTGCAACAGTAGTAGGGTTCCATATGATTGTTACAAAATCCCTTTGGCATTAGTCATTCCTCCAGATATACCCACTTTACTCTGCTTTATATACACACACAACTAATCTATAGATATTGGTCAGGATAATGACGACAAAACAATAGCAAGAATTGAAAAGTGGACAAATGATTTGCTAGACATAATTGTGCTTGACCTTGACTCTTTTCATGGAACACTATTTTTCTCTCAAAAATAATTTATTGCATTGTATACTATAGCATTTTACTTTGTTACATATTTTCTTGAGTATTTTTCCATTATTTTTTTCTGTTACTGTTATAAAATACCTTGACAAAAAGCAACACAGGAGGAAAGGGACTTATTTTACCTTATATTTCCAGGAAACAGTCCATTGTTGCATGGAAATCAATACAGGAACCACAAATAAGTAGTCATATTACATCTATATCAAATCTACTATTAACAATATATAATAAGTAATTGCAGGTAGACCTGGATATTTTTCTTCTCAGTCCATTTTCTCAATTTTAGTGCACCTTGGTTAGGGAATGGTCCCACCCACTAAACGGTGACTTTACCACATCAATTAACTTAATTAAAACATTCCAAAAAACCATGATGACCCATAATCTAACTCAATGCAGACAATCCTTATTTAGACTCTCCTTCTATGTAATTCTAGGTTGTGTAAAGTTGAAAATTATAGGTAATCATCACAAGGACCTTCCAAGCTCTAGGGCTTTTTTAAATATGAGAACGGTATAAGTATTACCAAACTTATTTCCTATATATATGTATGCAGGTAAAGAAAACATTGTGAAGAATATAGGAATTTAAAGTCATTATCATATTGATGAATTTAAAGTGACACAAATACAAAAATTCATGATGTTTTAAGGTGACCATGTAGTTTTTCTTTCGAATTCTAGAACTGATGCTATGAGACTCCTATGCAATGGAAGTGATGTACTTTGTTGGAGGATGAAAGAAAGCATGGAGGAGAACTGAGCTGGGAAATCCAGCTACAGACATCAGCGGCCACTTCACTGAGAAGGCCTTACAGCTCTAACAAATGATGCTACATAGAACTATAACTGCTAGTGTAACAAGAAGGATCAGAAAAAGATCTATGCAGAATTCAAAAATAATAATAAATTGGTATATTTTAAGCCTGTCATTTTAGGATGTTTTGATTCACAGCGAAAGTTAAGTGAAGAGCCATTAAAAATAGGAAGAAAAGTAGTAGTGTTATATGAAGTAATTGGGAAAAGATGAGGAACCACATTTTGACATATAATTGGATGTCAGAATTTAACAAAAGCACCGGGCAGTGGTGGCACACGCCTTTAATCCCAGCACTCGGGAGGCAGAGGCAGGTGGATTTCTGAGTTCGAGGCCAGTCTGGTCTACAGAGTGAGTTCCAGGACAGCCAGGGCTACACAGAGAAACCCTGTCTCGAAAAACAAAAACAAAAACAAAAACAAAAACAAACAAACAAACAAAAAGAATTTAACAAAAGCTAAAAGAATGAGTGAGGGAAAATAAGACAGAACTCTTGCAATGCCAGTATATTTATGAGTTTCATAGATAAAGATATTATAGCAAAGAAGACATAGAAGTGACCAAGAAGATAAGAGAAAGAGCAAAAATAAAAAATAATAAAGATAAAATAAAAATGGAATGTAATATTTTACAGTATTAATATGTATCATAATTTTTTGACAGAAAAAAAAACTATAAAATGTTCATTGTATCTGGCTGAATTATACTATGAAAATAAAAGCAATTTTATTGATCTTAACTAGTGTATTAGTTAGCGTTTTACTGCTATGAATAGACACCATGAATAAGGCAAATCTTACAAGTACAACATTTAGTTGGGACTGTCTTACAGGTTCAGAGGCTTAGTCTACTATCATCAAGGCAGCATCCAGGCAGGTATGGGGATGGAGGAGCTGTGAGTTTCATCTCTTCTTCTAAAGGCAGCTAGCAGAAGATTGTCTTCCAGGCACTAGTATGAGAGTCTCAAAACCCACGTCTACAGTGATACATCTACTCCAACACACACACATCTTGGCCCTGGGGCCAAGCATATACAAACCATCACAACCAGTGTAGCTATATAAATCATTCAAAATGCTTTAATTCTGCATTTCTACATCTTATAACTCTTAATAATAACTGGCATACTGTATTGATAATAATTTTAATAATATTTTTATTGATTGTTGAAACTTTCATATATTTATACAATAGTCTATGATCATATCCATCCCTGATTCCTTCCCTTCAATTCCTACTAATACCACCCAGCATATCTCCCTTTTATTATCTTGTTTTCAGTTTTCTTAGTTATATTTTATCCAATTTAATTCAATTAGTGCTATACATATGCCCATGCTATGCCACAGTGTTTGAACCTATACATGTACACATAAGAACTAAACTAAGTAAATAATCATTTTATTTTTAAAGTATAATAACACTGCCCTTTACCACTACTGGCTATTTTTGGGTTTGGAGAAGATAAAATATGTTTAAATAAATTATCTCATCTGACATTTTATAGGGATAATAATTTATAAATTGGAAGGTTTTATTTAATTTTTTAAATGATTTGATCAATAAGAGTAGTGTGAGATTTGTTGTTGAGTTAATTTTAATCTTCCAAACATAACCTCAGAACCATGGCAAGAAGATGTACAATTAAATATTTTATTTTCTATATCTAAAACAGAATTCCTTAGTATCTTTATTTAAAGTATCTTTATCTTTCTTTTACATAGAAAACCCAGCTACTGTTATTATACAATATATTTAAGAAATTCTATGTATTTTATTTATTTATGATGAACTGAGCATTTAGAGTGAATTAAACATTAATTTAAAACCAAAAGACCAAAAGTACCTTGAATACTTACATTATTTTATACTCTTCAGTCTTATGCACATAAATGTGTGGCTCTAATTGAGACTAACCTACATGTACCCTGCTTCTTAAAATGCTCACATTTGGACTTTGCTATTCATTAGATATCTACTTACCTACTCTTGTACATTGACATTTAAGTTTAAGCAGACATAAAGCCTTAAATGCACATACCTGTCAAGTTACTAGATTACTACACTTTCTCATTATTTAATGAGTCTGTCAATTTTAAACTTTTATTGTAGATGTTCTGAAAGTTTGCAGTAAGTTCACCCAAAACTCAAATGCTAAAACAAATAAACAGATATACACAAATTAATATTATATCAGCTTCAATCCTACATTTATAGTGCAAGATCTCATTTAGGGAGAGTTAGAGGGACAAAGGTAGACAAAGGATTTGTAACTAAAAACAGTGGGAAGGTGCAGGAACAAGTTTCTAAAGAGGACCAATAGAGAGGAGGATGATATGAACCTTTATAAAATACTTAAGGCTTCCATCATTAGGGACCCACGCTTTGTGAATGAATAAAGATATCTCTTTCACTTTCCCTAATGATATTCCCTTTGTCTTTCTGAGACTTATAGCTCTTTTTCCATCACAGTGAATAATTTCAATGATGTCATAGCCATCATCGACCTTGTCATACCTTTATGTTCTCAGATCCAATAAAAAAAAAGTACATGAAACATTTTAAGTTAAAAATCCTGAAGCTTGGTTGGCATTTTTCCTCTAATAAATCAATAAAATGTATGGAAAAGGATGAAAAAAGCCATAAAATATTTTCAAGGAAACTAACAGATCCAATTCCGAAGTACTACAGAAAATGAGATTTGTAAAGCAATAATCATGAAATTATTTAGATAAGCATCACCAAAAGCTCCATGTAATAAAGTCTTCAATTTTACCCTGTAATGCTATAAGGAGGGGCTTGTCTAGTGACAGAAGTTAAGTACCTAAGGACCAGTCATTTTATAAAATATCATGTCTATTGGGACATTCCTTTCTTTGTTTTCCAACATCTGTGAGGTAATCAGCTTGGTTTGCTGTGTGATCCCACCATGATATGAAGCTTCACTCTAAGGCTTAAAGAAACTGCCTATTGAACACCAACTTGAACTTTTGAAACTGTGACACATATTGCTTTTTTGTTGTTTTGTATTTTGGTTTTGTTTTCTCTTTAAGTTGATCATCTCAGAAAAAATATTACAATGATAATAAACCAACTTAGATTGATAGTAAAGTTGAACCGAGGGAGAAGAAGGAAGCAAAAGGTTCTTAATAGAATCTTAGAGGTAAGTAGCATAATCAGAGTTATAAAATCAATGATTGCTTATATGGCCCAAAGGAAAATTGGGCAAAGGCAGTAACTGGCATGAAACATAAAGTCTTGAGAATCTGCAAAAAATGAATATAAAATAAGTATGCAATTTTATATGAAATTAATTACCAGGAACTTGGGGTAAAAAGCTCTTAAAACTGTGATTTTAATGTCTTGCATCTAGAAATATCATACTCATTTATATCCCTTAGTCATTGTCTTAGTTTGCTTTCTTTTGCTGCTATAGTTATGGTATATAACTACCCCAAAAGAAACTTGGTGAAGAATGAGTTTATTTGGATTATATGTCATGATCACAGCACTTCATAAAGGGAAGTCAGGATAGAAAATCAAAGCAGGAACCTGAAGGCAAGAACTGAAGCAGAGACAAGGGAAGAATGGTGCTTACTGGCTTGCTCTCTATGGATTGCTCATTCTTCTTATAAAACCCAAGACAAAAATCCTAGTGTTGGTACAGTAGAATGGGTAATTCCATGTTAATCATTACTCAAAATGCTTCAAACTTGCTTACAGGCAAACCTTTCATAGAAGTTTCCTCGTTCTAGATAAACATAGATTATGTCAAGTAGACAAAAATCTAACTTACACAGCCATCAAGAGAATTATGTGATTGTTGAGGTAATTTTCTTGTTCCTTCATACAAGCTTCCTAAATAGACTTATCTAAGGAAGAGTGATTAAAATAATCAATTATACTTTCAGCTTTAACATACGGATTCCTTAGAAGTTATTACTAATACCCATATTAAAAAAACAATGTACTGTGTACAGGAAATTTCAACATGTTCCATATATTTGAGTTTAATTTAACATTAAGGGAAACACACTTCTGATAGCTGAAGTCTTTGAGGTATATTCATGCTTTAGTTCTCTTTCCAGAAGTTCTGTGTAGAAATTTCAATTTAAAGAGACATTAAAGATTCTTCCTGTACCTGGGAAGAAGAGACAAGTAACAACCTTCAAGTATACTGAGAGTTTCTTTATAAGCAATCCCAAACAAAACTAAGCAGGGTCTTATCACAACTAAATGAAAAGTGCTCCTCCCACTCTGGCATCATCTACAATTTCTTATTCACCTAAACAGAGAAAACTCGAAAGAAATATTTGAGAGCATCATAGTCTATGGAAATGGGCCTATAAAAGACTGGAAATTAGTCAACATCTAATAGGAAACATCCTCTCACCTACCATTTACCAACAGAAAAGGCTCAAGTGCATTGACTCATTACCAGAACTAGAAAGTGCAAAATCTCTCTGAGGAACAATATTTAAGGAAGAAGGGAGAGAAAAACAAGAACTTTAAAGGAATTTCAGGTCTATGGCACCTCTAACTATATGAAAAAATTATAAAATTCCGACTCTGCCAGATTAGCAGAAAATTTATCTCAGACATCTATTTAAAATCAATTCAAGTTATCCAATGTAGGCTTGACTTTAAACAAAACAATCAAAACATATCGGGATGTAATAATAAACCACACATTGAAGACATAAAGCAATCATTAGATACAAATTCAGAAAAGACAAACATCCTGGAATTATCAGGAAGGTTGTATAAAATAACTCCCATTAATGAGGCACATCCTCGAACACAAAGAAACAGACCACCAAAAAAAAAAAAAAAAAGTCTTACAGAAACAGAAAGACTGAAGAAAGAAAGCATGTTAAAAAAAAAAAAAAACAACTGAAAAGAACATGTTCAAGTAAAGAAATGCTGTCACAGAGATACAGGCTGCATTTGATGCATTTCTTCAGAGAAAGACTGAAGAAGGACAGAATACCAAATCTGATGGAAAAATAACAAAACTGAACCATCTATTGTAAATTCAAAAAAAATAAAGAAGTATTCCCACATTTAGGTATAGGGAGTAGAATAGAAAAGATTATATTTTAAAGGAAAAAAAACCAGAGATTAACAAGGCTTATAGACTATAAAACAAAGTAAATTACAACAAGTTTATATCAAGTCATATTATATTCAAATGAATTATAAAAGCATGCAGATATATTCTAATCAAAAATAGCAGGTGAATTCTTATATATAGAGAGATGATGCAGTTGTCAAGTTAAAGCATATTCTTTCATAACATGGAACTATTCTCTGTGATTTTGTCAGGGTAGAGACCTGACACCATATATTTGTTAATTGATGTCAAAAGAGCAAACTGTAGCAGATATTAACTATAAATTTTATTTATTCACTTATTTATTGTTTCCATTTTGAGTCAAGGTCTTGCTATACCCCAGGTAACTCCAATTCACAATACTTCTTCAGCCTCCCAAATACGTAAGTCCAAGTTTTGTAGACACGTGTTAACATGCCCAGCTTAGACACTGCTCTGGATAAGTAATACAGATGATATGAAAATATTGATCAAGTGTATAGAAATAAACTTTAATAAACATTATTTTAGTAAGTACTTTTCTAAGTTAAGAGATCACAGACATGTGAGAGGACATAGGAAAGTAAACCAACAGAAGAATATGAAATGTAAATTCATGAAAAACTTAGGAAGAAGAAAAAAAATCACTAATCAGAAAAAAATTAGCAACTTACCCTCACTTCTCTCTTGTTCCTTCTCTAAGTATAGTAATCATGTCTTCTATTTTTTTCTTCTTTACTTTTTAATTTTTAAAATTATAATTTAATTACCACGAAACTTCTTTCCCTTTCCTCCCTCTGAGTAGTCCTGTACACACCCTTTTCTCTCTTTCAAATTCATTGCTTCTTTGTTTTTTCATTAATTTTTATTGTATAAGTCACACCCAATCTGTATAATGGTACTTGTATGTGGTTTCAGGGCTGACCATTTGGTATTGAATAACAAATTGTTTGCATGTCCCTGGAAAAGACCATTTCTGTCACTCTTGGCATTCCACAGTTGCCTGAAAATTTTTATACAATGCTGAGGCATGGTGGACTTTTCCATGTTTACTTTGGCATGATTATTTGAGACATCTTTGTTTACCTCATGTTTAACCAGACATCTTGCTGGTACTTTATTAACTTTGTTCCTGGCATTACCAGGAGTCACAATTTCACATAAAAATCAATAATCCTTGAAGTCCCCTTCCTTTTCTACAACATCTCCCAAGACCTAGGTGCAAGAGTGTTTTGTGGATTTATCCTTTGGAATTAAGCTCAACAACTCTGCATTTTGATTGGTTGTAGTTTTCTAGAGTGCTCTCAGTTGCCGTAATGAGTAGTTTCCTGAATGAGGAGTGAAAATTACTCTTACATGTGACTATAAAAACAAAAGTAAAGACTGCTGTTATGGGTTATGTTAGTAAAGATCTCAAGCATAGTGCCCATGATCTATCAAAATTTACTTAATCCTACCAATTTTGTTAAAGGAGAGCAACCTAACCTTGTCTTCAGAATAATGACCTCATTTGATACAGTATCTAAGAAGATGAAGTTTTATATCCTCTAAACTTTCCCCCACTTTTATTCTTAATTGTTTGCTATCTAGTGACCATATCCACATATAACTATATCTTCTGTTCCAGCCATAGGAAAAATAGCTTACAGATATGTAGAGGTGCCAAGAGCATGTATTAACAGAAAGCAATGAGAGCCTTAGTGATGGACCAAAATGGGTAGAATGTGAGGCTAGCTAGGATGAAATTCATTGATTTCGAGCACTTTTCAAGTAGAAGATCATAATCTGGGATTGAATGTTCTGCCAAAAGCACTTTAAATCAGTCAGAAATATTTTCTGAGATAGTGGCTTCTTGAAACTTGGATTTGATATGAAGAAAATAAATAAAGGTTTCAAAATTTCCTTACCATAGTGTAGGAGATGGATGCTAAATTTTAAGGAGTTATAAATATTAAAATTAACCCATCATGTGATATCTCATACCACTTAAGGAGAAAAAGGAAAGCTTAATACCTTATTAAAAGTCAGTATGGAAAACATTCTTTCAAGAGGCTTTTAGTATTGTTGAACAAAGTGATGGTTTACTAGAAGGCCATAGTTAGTATTGGAATATATACATCCATACAACTGAGATTCATTGCGCCCATAGATTTGATAGAATCCTTGTAAAACAGAAGGCAAGTAACCCTAGCAGTAAGGTACATATAATATGAGTTAAGGTAACTGGAGCCATAGTCATCTTTGTCAATGACAAATTTACAGATTGTGGTGTTTTCATGAGGAAATAGAAGAGAAACTGAATAGCTTGTTTTACTTCATAAAGAAGATGATGAAGGAGAAGGAGAAAGAGCAAGGAGGAAGGCAAGGCAAATGTGGACATTCACATGAGAGAGACAGAGAGAGTTGTGAACATCCATTTAATTGAAAAAATATCCATCCTTTACTCAGTTTCGAGATCCAAGACAGCTCATGGGTCTAGAATGCACTGAATTAAAGAGCAACTTAATCATGTATCACTAAACCAAACATATTCTTTTCCTGCTGAAAGGTGAATACTGACATTTTTCAAGAGCTTTTAGTTATAGACTTTCAAACATGTTTTTTAGAAAGAGTGATGTAATCTACTCACTGCTTATTCACCTCTGTAAAATATAATTTGACAACAAACACACATACTACATGCATTTTTCTCATACCACTACTGTCAATACCGTAAATCAGAAGAAGTACTTAATTCTTGAATTGGTTGTGGAGTTTGATGTTACTGTCAAATGTCTGTGTGATTCAGAGATAGTATTCACTGTCTTAGTCCCATTCAATTCACTTGTCTGGCTGGGAAAGAACAGATGGATCTTGAAAGCTGACATTGGATTACCATAAACTTAAGGAAGTCGTAGCTCTAAGTGAAGCTGGAATGCCAGATATAGTTAGTATCTTTACTGTTGCATATCCACATAGCTTCTGGCACTCATTTTCAGCCTATCATCTTGTAGCATATCTTCATCTTGTTCATCATCAGTAGAATTATGAAAAGAGTTGAACTTCACATGTCAAGGTGATCATTATATATTAATTGTCTTTATCTCAAGGCTATGCTAACTTTCCAGGTTTCTGTCATATATTGTACATGTGAACTTCCATTTCCTTGACAATCTGTAAAAATCATCTCACTTGTCTATTATATTGATATAGTGGTAGTGATAGTGAATGTAAAGTTGAAAATAATCTGACTGTCCTACTATAATAAATACCTGTCATCGGATGGGAAATATATATCATAAAGGGGAGGGGTTCTTCCATAAAACCTAGTTCTTTATGGTCTAAGTATTTTAGGGGCCATAAGAATGCATATTCTCCATAAAATATGAAACTACTCTTCCACAGCTAAGAAAATATTATCGGTTTTGATCAATAGCTTCATCATTTGAGAATTTATATTGTGCCTAGTCATAATTGTTGCTGACAATCATGAAGTGACTCTTAAAAGTAAATATATGCTATATGAATATCAAAACAAAAGAATGCTTCTCAATAAATTCTCCACAAGCAGATCCACTGGACCTGGTGTTGATCAGGTCTCTAGGCATCAGGAATGATTACATGGGAGATTTCTTTTTCTTTTTTTTTTTTTTAGGTACGCGTTTCACACCAGAGAGGAGCTGTGACTTTTAAACAAATCACTGAAAACAGCTAAAAATAATAGAACAAAGAGCTGTTTCATTCAAATGCATTACAGAAATAAAATAGCTATTCATAAAGAGGAATAAAGTAATTGTATTTATCAGTGAAAATTGATTTCGTACAATATAATATGAAAAATATATTAATGAAAATACTGTCCTTCAAAATAAAGAAAAGATCTTCAGGAAATGGTAGAAAAATAAATTCAAATAGAAGGGAAAGAAAAAAATAGCCAAATTTGTTGCTAAATACTAAAACCTAAAATTAATGACCGACAATTAAGTATAATTCATTTTCAATTCACGTATCAGACAGCTTATAATAAGCTGTATTTCTCTTTTAGAAATTCCAAAATCTGCTTCTTTTATCATTCATTCATTCATTCATTCATTCATTCATTCATTCATTTATTTTAAACTCCAGATTTTATTCTCCTCTTGGTCCACTCTCTGACTGTTTCACATCTCATACCTCTACCCCGCCCCCTGTCTCCATGAGGATGTCCCCACCCCCTACCCCAACAGACCTCTAAACTCCCTGGGGCCTCCAGTATCTTGAGAGTTAGGTGTATCTTCTCTGACAAAACCCAGATCCGGCAGTCCTCTGCTGTATATGTGTTGGGGACCTCATATCAGCTGGTGTATGATGCCTGGTTGGTGATCCAGTGTCTGAGAGATCTCAGGAGTCCAGGTTATTTGAGACTGCTGGTCCTCCTACAGGGTTTCCCTCCTCCTCAGCTTCTTCCAGCTTTTCCCTAATTCAACCACAGGGGTCAGCAGCTTTTGTCTGTTGGTTGGATGTAAATATCTGCATTGTTCTCTACCAGCAGCAATCAAATTATAGTCATACCTTAGCAAGGGGCAGGAGTGCCCTTCTCTCTTCCTCCATGCTAAGAATTCTTCTTGTTAAAGATTGTTCAGGTCTTGTTCATGCTGTCACAATTGTGGTGGGATCACATACATGTCTGTCTTGTGTCTGGAAAACACTTTTGGTCAAAATCATCTATCTCTTTTGGCTCTTATAATCTTTCTGCAACCTCTTTCATATAAAATTCTGAGCCTGGAAGGAAGGAGTATGACATAGACATTACATTCATGACTGTGCATTCTGAGGTCTCTTAGTCTCTGCATTTTGACCAATTGTGAGTCTCTGTGTTAATTTCAATCTACTGCCAGAAAAAATTTGAGCAAGGCACTTATCTATAGATATAGCATTAAATCACAGTTGTTTTGCATAATAATAATAATTATTATTATTAATATAACGTTTATACATAGAATCCATGACCTATCTAGCAAAAGTTTTTTTAGCTTTGTTGATAGTGTCAGACATGGGTTACATATCATGGAGCAGTCATTAAATCCAATAAAAAGTGCCTGGTTATTTATGATTCTTTTGCATGAGTGAGCATATGTTGCCTGGCAGATCATTATTATAGCTCACAAGGTCCATAAAAGGAGGAGATTATTACTTTCTCTCTCTGAAGTGTGTGTAATAAACTTCCCAAACTCTGAATGTTAGTCACTATGGATGAAACCTCCAATTGAGTACTAGCGAGAATTATCTATGACTCAAATATGTGGTATCCAAAGCAATAGGATCTTACTCTAAATTTCTGTAGGAGAACCGATAGCACTGGCAATAGCCTATTGGTATGCAGCCTCTAAGTAGATAACATACTTGTGCTGTCTAGATCTTTGTCACATTGCCAAAAGCTAGGGCCATCTGATAAAAGAGACTCAAAGGACAAAATGCCTCCAATTAGATTTCATCTTTGGGATCATTTTCTTGACAATGATTACTATAAGAGGGCCCAACCCACTGTGAGTCATGATGCCCATGGGTATTTGTTCCTGTGTTGTATTAGAAAGCAGGCAGAGCAAGCCATTTGAAGCAAATCAGTAAACACCATTCTTCCATTGTCTCTGCTTCAGTTCCTGTCTTGAGTTCCTGTCATATTTATTATTATTATTATTATTATTATTATTATTATTATTATTATTAATTTAATCTTTTTTTACAGTCCAGTCATTTTCCCCCTCCCTGTCCACCCTGTGACTGTTTCTCATCCTATTCCTCCTCTCCATCTCCAAGAGGATGTCCCTACCCACCATCCCTAACCAACCAAACCTCCCCACTCCCTGGGGCCTCAAGTTTCTCAAGGGTTAGGTGAGTCTTCTCTCACTGAGGACAGACCAGGCAGTCCTCTGCTGTATCTATGTTGGGGACCTCATATCAGCTGGTGTATGCTGCCTGGTTGGTGGCTCAATGTCTGAGAGATTTCAGGGGTCCAGGTTAGTTGAGACTGCTGATTTTCCTATGGGCTGGCCTTCCTCCTCAGCTTCTTCCAGATTTTCTTTAATTCAACCCGAGGAGTCCCTGGCTTCTGTCCATTGGTTGGGAGTAAGTATATGCATCTGACTCTTTCAGCTGCTTGTTGTGTCTCTCAGAGGGCAGCCATGCTGGGCTCCTGTCTGTAAGTACTTCATAGCATCAGTTATAAAGTCAGGCTTTGGAGCTTCCCTTTGAACTAGATCCAAATTTGGGCCGGTCACTGAACCTCCTTTCCCTCAGGGTCTTCTCCATTTTTGTCCCTGCAGTTCTTTTAGACAGGTCCATCACCAGTAGAAAGACAAGGCATCAAGTGGAGGGATGGGGTTGCTATCCCACAGTCAAAGACTCTGACCCTGCCATGTTTCTTCATGATAGACTACAACTGTAAGTTGAAACAAATCTTTTCAATTCAAATTGCTTTGGGTCATTGTATTTATCACAGCAATAAAACCCTAACTAAGAAACTGCTGTTAGTTTTAGTGTTTATTCAGTAGTGCATGGTGTCTAGTCAGGTTGTTGACACTCCCATTATAGTATAATTAATTTAAACTCTTTTTATATATGTATATGAACATACTTTAGGAAGCTTCTACAGTAATAGGTTTCCATAAGTTTTATTTTAAAAGCCCTTAGTGAGCTGGGCGGTGGTGGCATACGCCATTAATCCCAGCACTTGGGAGGCAAAGGCAGGTGGATTTCTGAGTTCGAGGCCAGCCTGGTCTACAGAGTGAGTTCCAGGACAGCCAGGGCTACACAGAGAAATCCTGTCTCGAAAAACAAACAAACAAAACAAAACAAAAGCCCTTAGTGTTAGTTGTCCATTGCTCTACCCACTCTTTCTTTGCTCCCATCGTCCTCCTCTCCACAATATGTCCTTTACATTGTCTTCCCATTCCACATTCCGTTTAATCCTTCCTCTTCCAAACCTAAAAGTTCTTACCTACTATCATTATATTCAACATTTTAAAATTATATATATATAAAATTATATATATATGTGTATATATCATCAAACATTTGAAATATCCTGACCATCTGTGACACATCTATAACAATACCAATGTGCCAAACTATAAAAGTATTTTCTCAGTGTTGATGTGAAGTGATTTCTCATAGATATATTATATAAGGAGGACAATGTAGAGATTATCACTCCATTAAATTCTCATGTATATAAAAGGAGATTAATATGTATTCGTATTGATGTATTTAGCATAAAATTGTATAGAACATGTTTCTTTAGCTAGCAAAAGAAATTATAGTTGAAATGCATAGTTACACTAGTTTATATGTAAAAAATTGTTTATCAACACTCTCACATAAAAGAATAAATGAAAAGAAAGCAGTTATTGTATACATATTTCTATAAAATCATGTGTTCTTGTAAAAGGGTTCACAATAATCTCCAAAGAATGGTTACATTACTGGGGGTAGAATAGTGGAAAATAATGACATTTCACTATATTTTTTTCAACATTTTGGGTTTAGTATAAGATGTATGAGTTGCTCAGGAAAATTTGTTCAACGTGAGATCTGGAGAGCAAAAACAAACAAAACAAATAAACAGGTGACATGTTTCCCATTGTTTGACTCCAAATCCCAACTAAAGATTTTGAATAGTTTCTTTATTTTGTGTAATAGATCAGTCTAAAGAAATGAGTTGAAACTGTTTCCTTATCACTGATTTTGACAAAAAAAGCTGAAAATCATGTACATGACTAGTACTGATATTAAACATATTAAATACTTTAATATTCAATTTTAGATCACTTTTTATGTATATGTATAAGCTATTCATTCCTCAGTCTTCATCTCACAAAGTACTGCAAATCTTCTGCAGCTATACTTTAACATATGACTATTGGAGGTTTATTCTTAAAACAATCTTAAGGTGTGGCTCTATCTTATAGTAGTGTTTCCTAATCATATCTGTTCTGGATGAGTTTAATAATAATTTCAAATTTTAAAGACTAATTCATTAAAGCCTGTTTTTACACTGGGTTTTATATATATGTTAAATATTATACTTGGTGCTAAAATATAATGATTTACTCTATTCTACATCTTTCAGTAACACTAAAATGGACAAGAGCCCACTTTATTTAGTCTAAGTGACATAGCTAAATAAGTCAAATCAGGCTGACCTGTAAATAGTGTGAAAACATCTGTATGTGTTACAAAATTTACTTTAAGAGATAAGAATGTGATAAAATTAGATGATTAAATCGATCCCAAATGTGGGATATATTTTTTGCAATAAATTTTGAAGCTTTTATAATTTCGTAAATACATTTTATTACACCCTGCTCCCCAAATAATAGTAGACTAATATGTTTTAAGACAGCTAAGGTATTTGCAATTACTAATAAAAGTTGTGAAATTTTCGTTGAAAAGTTTAAATTTATGCATTTTTTATTTCAAACATTCATCTTAAAATTTTCCTTTTTGGTGGTCCTTTTAGATTCTTCTTTCCTTTTTCTATAGCAGTTCTCAAATATATCTAATTTTCCTTTTTCATCCCCTTCACATAATTCTTATAACAGTCTAAGAAGGGCATACCAACAATGGGCACAGAACAAAGTTGTTTATAACTCATAGTCCAATGCTAAATGAAATAAATATAGTAAGAAATCAGCTTTCAGTACAATTTAGAGATTTCTGTCCGAATTTTATACTTAACACAAAAGTAATAATTTAAAAAATAATTTTTCTCACAGCTCTCCTTGTGAGAAAAAAGTAGTACTTATTTTAAGAGGCAAAGAGTATAGAAATTTGTATTTTATTTTGGTAGCCTGGATATGATGAATACAAATAAGAAAGACATCTCTGAAAATTGATTTACAAAAAGAGATCTTCTTATGTCTCCTTCACTGAGGCTTCTATTGATGGAAACTGAGCAATTTAATACTTCCAGATGTCATTAAAATAGCTTTATAATGCTTTTCTCTGAGTGTGATCCTGAACAATATTCATTCTTTACACTATGTCTTTCATTTTTACATGTCACATTCAGAAATCACTCAATTAGTTTTCTCATGGCTGCCCAAATGAATTAGTAACTCCCTTACTTGAAAATAAACTAGTTCAGGAAAAGTGCACCATTAACTCTGGGAAAAATTACTTTTGAGAAGTAAGCATGCATTTCACAGTAAAAAAAAAAAAATTCAATTTATTCTCTAACAAGTTTCAAACATGTTTAAGAAACACATTGTGTAACTCAATAACCTTCTACTCATGATAGATGAATAGGATTTCCTTTTTTTTTCTAGTTTAACTTAATTTCAGTTGTTTTAAAATCTGTGTGGTCCACAGACACCTGGGTGCTCCAAACTTTAACGGGTTTTAATTTCATTTTTTCTCCTGAGTTATTATGCAGCTGCACTTCCACCCACACTCCATTATCTCCCAAAGCTATTAAAAATATTCAAACCAAACTCACTGACAAACAGTCCCTAGCCAAGCCTCATTTCATTTGTTTTAATACAAACTATGGACATTAACCTCCAGCTCCTAAATTTTTAGAAAGAAAACAAATGAATGAAAAGTATGCACTACGAACATCATGTTGATGTTCAGTGGAATAAGATAAACTTAGGTAATGTGATCTTTTCACCAACAAAGTAAAACATTTAATCATTTATGAAATGGTCAAAATGATTCTAAACTTCATCTGTAAGAACAAACACATGAGACTAGCAAGGAAATTGGATGCAACTAAAGAAATTGGAAAAGAATTTTCTCTTTATACAATGAAAATCCACAACAACAAAAAGAATGTGGGAAAAGATATAGTGAAATTAATATGTTAATAAAAAAGTTGTGCATCAATAAAAATTATGGATAAATATCAGGAGAATATTTTTTTCTTTTATTGGATATTTTCTTTATTTACATTTCAAATGTTATCCACTTTCCAGTTCTTCCCTCTGGAAATCCCTTATCCCATCCTCTCTCCCCCTTCCTCTATGAGGGTGCTCCCCCACACACCCACTCCTGCCATCCTACCCTGGCACATATGAGAATATTTATTAAAAGCGTCCAAAATAATATGCAGAAAATATCTGAACTGAAAAGCAACAGTCAAATAAAATGTAATATATGATGTTCTTTTTGATCAGATAGATAATATCACTCTCTATCAGGAATGCAAAATCACAAAAACAGATACATATATTATACAGTGCTTGCATGGAAAATGCTCTCATATATAGCTGATAAGAATATAAATAGACAAATTCTTGGGTACAGTGTATTTTTGTCAATTTCTTTGATCTAGCATCTCATGCCTAAGAAATTGCTTGAATATTATATCAAGATATATGTTCATGTGTGTTCTTGGCAAGTTTACAGTAGTGCAATGCCACAAATCAAATTAAATACTCACCAAAATGAGATTAGATATATAAATTTTGTACTATTTTTGCAGAAGACTAAGCAATAAAGTGGAATTACTTCTGTAAAAATAGAAAGTTCAGATTTTTATTTTACTTTTAATCTTTTTTCCTTTTATTAATCATAGATTCTCTTCTCATACAATATAATCTGAATACACTTTCTTCTCCCTCTATTTCTCCTGCATCTATGCCCTTTCTATAGACAGGGCCCCCAGTGGAGGAATGGGGTAACCAACCTACCTTCAAAATATTTGACTCAGAACTGTTCCTATCTAGAAGAAATGCAGGGACAAAAATGGAGAAGAAACTGAAGGAATGGCTGACCAGTGACCTGCCCAATTTGGGATCCATCCCATGGGCAGGCATTAAACCCTGACACTATTACTGATTGTACTGGCTAGTTTTGTGTGCCAACTTGACACAAGCTGGAGTTATCACAGAGAAAGGGGTTTCAGTTGAGAAAATGCCTCCATGAGACCCAGTGGTAAGGCATTTTCTCAATTAGTGATCAAGGGGGGAGGGCCCCTTGTGAGTGGTACCATCTGTGGGCTGGTAGTCTTGGGTTCTATAAGAGCAAGCCAGGAGAAGCAAGCAAGTCAATAAGGAACACCCCTCCATGGCCTCTGCATCAGCTCCTGCTCCTTGACCTGCTTGAGTTCCAGTCCTGACTTCCTTTCATGATGAACAGCAGCATGGAACTGTAAGCTCAATAAACCCTTTCCTTCCCAACTTGCTTCTTGGTCATGATGTTTGTGCAGGAATAGAAAACCTGACTAAGATACTGATGTTATGTTGTGCTTGCAGACAGGAGTCTAGCATAGCTGTCCTCTGAGAGGCTCTACCAGAAGCTGACCGAAACAGATGCAGATGCCTACAGCCAACCATTGGACTAAGGCTGAGGAGCTGAAAGGGATGGCAACCCCTCAGAAATATCAACAATAGCAACTGACCCAGACCACTAGGAGCTCCTAGAGACTAGAGCATACCAAAGAGCATTCATGGGTTAGTCCAAGGCCCGTGAAACATATGTAACAGAGGACTGACCTGTCTGATCTCAGTGGGAGAGGATGCAACTAATCTTGTAGAGACTTTATGTCCAGGAAGGGGGAGGCTTTGGCAGAGAGGAAATCACCCTCTTTGAGGCAAAGGAGAGGGGAATTGAATAATTATGGGAGGGAGGAACTGGGAAGGGAGACAACTTTTGGAATGTAAATAAATAAAACAATTTTTAAAAAGAAAAGAACAGGATTCTAGGAATAACAACAAAACATAACAAAATAAAATTCACTAAGATAAAATGAAAAATATCATGTTGAAGTTGGACAAGATAAGGCAACAGAAAATAAAAGAGTCCCAAGAGAAGGTACAGAAATAAGAAACCTACATGTTTGCACATGCCAGAGTCCCATGGAAGTACTAAACTGAAAGCTATAGCGTATATGCAGAGGACCTAAAGATCAGAATTTTTAATAAGACTGAGTATATTATATGATACTTATTTTAAAAGATTGAATAAGAATATTTATATATTGTCCTAGATAAACCTCAAAAATATAAACTTAAACACAAAACAGCATAGCACATATAGAATGATAACATTTGTACTGAATTGATACCGGTGTTAATATTGATGTTCTTGAGTGACACTAGCATCAAAGAAAAAGAACAGTGCATTAAATGTAACATACAGGTTTTCTGCCACAGTGAAGAGTACACTATCAACTCACATAGAAGTGTTGATATAAATACCAGTCAACAAATCAAAGTCTCCAGGTTTGAAAAATATAGAGATAACACATTTAAATTCAAACCAACTAATCACTCAGTAAAATTGTGAATTTGATAAATTATACATGAATAATTGTTTTGCTAGTCAAGAAAACAAATCATAGCAGGAAGCAAAAAAAGTAGACAATAACAATCAAATGTTATCAGAAAGAATGAGCAAGATTCTACCCTTTCATATTCCCAAAAGTATACATCAAATCTAAAGAAACAAATAAATATTAGAGGAAATAAATTGTTAAAAGATACTGACCATAATAACAAAAGCCTGCCTATACTAACATCAGACCAAATACAAAGCAAATTTCTATACAAGGAATATTAGCAAAGAAAAAGAAAGCAACTTTCTGATGACTAAAATTTAACTTTATGAAAATGCCTAAATTATTAAATCTAAATCACAAAGTATAACTAAAAGCTACATTAAAGAGCAGATGCTGGTGAGGATGTGGAGAAAGAGGAACACTCCTCCACTGTTGGTGGGATTGCAAGCTGGTACAACCACTCTGGAAATCAGTTTGGTGGACCCTCAGAAAAATGGACATACCTGAGGATCCAGCTATACCACTCCTGGGCATATACCCAGAAGAAACTCCAACATGTAATAAAGACACATGCTCCACTATGTTCATAGCAGCCATATTTATAATAGCCAGAAGCTGGAAACAACCCAGATGTCCCTCATCAGAGGAATGGATACAGAAAATGTGGTACATCTACACAATGGAGTACTACTCAGCTATTAAAAACAATTACTTAATGAAATTTGCAGACAAATGGATGGAACTTGAAAATATCATCCTGAATGAGGTAACTCAGTCACAAAAGAACGAACATGGTATGTACTCACTAATAAGTGGATAGTAGCTGAAACATTTGGAATACCCAAGTTTCACTTTACAGTAACAGCTGGACTGAGAGTGAAGTCCCAGATGGAGGAGTTGGAGAAGGGACTGAAGGAGCTGAGGTAGTCTGCAGCCCTATGGAGGGAGCAACAGTGTCAACTGGTCTGACCCCCCTCCCCGGTCTTCCTGGAGGCTGGACCACCAACCAAAGAATACACATGGAGAGACCCATAGTTCAGATCACATATGTGGCAGAGGAGGGCTTTGTTGGCCATCAGGGGAGGAGAGGCCCCAGTAAAGGGGAATGTCAAGGTGGGAATATGGGAGAGGGCGGGCGGGTGGGTGGGAGGTGGAATTCCCTCATAGAGATGGGGGAGGGGAGGGGATAGGTGGTCTCCAAAGAGGAGACCTAGAAAGGGGGAAACATTGGAAATGTAAATAAAGTATCAAAAAATTTTAAAAAAAGAGCATTAAAGATTGAAAGTCTCAATTAAAACAGTGATATTTAAATATACTTCTCTAAAAATGTGCAGCAACTACCCATAAATACAAGCAATTTGATTTTTCTACAATGTTCAATAAAATCCCTTTTCTATATGTACCTTATTTTGTTATTCATTGGCCAGCTCCTAGGATTGCTCCTTTTCTGAGATATTGGGAATAGAACAATAATGAACATGAATGCTCAAGTATAGCTGTAGTAGAGAGTCCTTTGTGTATATGTCCCAGAATGGTATAGATTAGTGATGATATAATTATATGTTGGATTTCTTGAAAAATCTCCATACTAATTTCCATAGTCACTGTACCAGCTTTCATTCTCACCAACAGAGAATTGAGATTTATCTTTCCCCATATCATTAGTTTTAATAAAGTACAAAATTGGAGGACATGTGCTGCATGAGTTAGGTACTTGCTGGAAAGTTACTGCCATCCAGGCAGAACAGAAAATATCTCAACTGAATAAAAAACACTGCCTCAAATAAGACACATAATTGCATGATCACTAGGTATTTACTGAAGTTGTCATTGTGATTCATTAGAACAAATGATGCTCTTTTCAAAAAATTTAGAACAATTAGATATTTTTTAAACCCTGACTTTGCTTCATATCAGGCACAAAATGTATCTCAACATGAATGACAGAAAGAATTAAAATCATAAAGCTTCTAAAAGATCACATAAGCAACATATGCAGTGGTGAAGGGGTTAAACATTTGTGTAAATGTATATTCAAGAAATCTAATACCAAACTGGTAATTTCAATATCACCAAACATTCAATTACCTATCTGTTTATTGATGGATTTCTACATTGACTCATATTCCTAGCTATTTTTAACAGAGCAGTAATGAACATGAATTAACAAGACACTCTATAGTAAGATATAAAGTCCTTTGTATATACAGCCAGGGGTGGTAAACCTGGGTCACATGGCAGTTCGATTTCTAACATTTTGAAGCATGCAAATACTGATTTACAAAGTGCCTATACAAGTTTATGCTGCCACCCAAAATTAAGGAGTTCTGTCCATATTATAACAGCATTTCTTTTCAGTGGATTTTTAAATGAGAGCCTTTATGTTTGGGCCAAGGTAAAATCTCAAAGTAGTTTTTGTTTGCACTACCTCCATGGCTAATGATGTTGAACATTTTTTTAGAAATGTTTTTTAGTTGTCTGTATCTAATTTTTTGAGAACTCCTTGTTCAAATTTATAGCCTATTTCTTAAATAAAATGTTTATTTTATTGATTTCTGTTTTTTATTATGTGTAGGTGTAAATGTCTATGGATATGTACATATCTGGACTGTGTCTGAATGGGCCAGAGGTGTCAGATCCTGATGGATGCTGTTAATTAAGGTTGAAGTCTACCATTATTCAGATAGCTCTCTGGGCTCAGGGAAAAATTGGAGACTCCCTTTATCAACTGAGCTTCTCCTTCTCTGACTTTGTCTGGGGAGCATTAACCCCATACTCTACCTGCAGAGGATTGAGTAGTCCTTGGCAGACCTACAAGTCCAACTTCCTCTTTTCCCCTTCTTTTCCAGATAAGAACACATCGAACAAGTACCTGGTATTTCTTTAATACTTCACTATGCAAATGAGGCACTCACAGAACTTTAAAACTCTAGCCAATGATTTTTATTTACCCCAAAAACATTTCCTACTCTCCAAGGTACATATATACCCCTGGTTCATGCTGGAAAGGTTTATACATCCAAGCCCACCCTGAATAAAGGTATATGCACAAGCTAAGATTGTCTTAGAGGACTGATTCAGTGAGGACTGTGGGAGAAAGGATTTGCCTAAAAGAGTTGTAACACTGAGATCCTCAGAGAAGGCCTTCTCCCCCTACTCTCTTGCTCTGGCCCTTACTCCAGGCTGTATCACTGTAGAACCCCAGAAGATTCATACTCTATTTCATCCTTTCAGTCTGACGCATAGTGTTGGTGTTTTGATACCCCAAGCAGGAAAAAGCTGAGGACACAGAACAACAGCCGTACTCCAAAACGCATACTACAGATGGCATCTGGAACTTAGGGCACAGTCACAAGATCCCCTTGTATACCACAAGATCCCCTTCAGCTAGTGTTAATGGACAGTTGGGAGCTACCTGTTGGGAGCTGAATGACTTCTAGAAGACTATCAAGCATTCTTAACCATGAATCAATCTCTCCAGCTCCACTTTCTTGATATTGTATCTTCAGATGTATATCCATTGGCAAGCCCACTAGGTTCTGTTGGATTACTATTAAACTTAAATAAAATCACTAAGCTGGCCCTAGTTAAAATCAGTTGAGTCACAAAACAAAATGAAATACATGAATTTGTAAAAAGGGATTTGTAGGTAAGATGTGAGGTTGACAGGGTTGTAAACAAAGTTAAAAAAAGAAAAAAAAAGAAAAAAAAGCAAACAAAAATAAACAAAAAAAAAAAGAAAAACAAAGTTAAAGAGGTTTTAAATTGAAAACAATTAGAACACAACATATAATGTATAAAATAATGAAAAACAAATGTAATCAATTAAAAATATTCTTAAATATGGATAAAGGACTTTCAGTGAAGAGCAGGACTTGATGGGTGTAAGGAAGTTTAGAATACATGGAGTCTACTCACCCTTGATACAAAAACCAATAACTTACTAAAGTTTGGACATCATCAAAGTACAGCTTGATGAACCAATGAGTTTCACTGGGGTTAGTTACAGGAATATGGGTGAGAGGTTACTTACAGGAACCAAAGTGACTCAAAGACATCTGCAAAAACAAAACACATCCTATCATGAATACCAACTCATGAAATCTGGAAACTTGCAGCACATCACACAACTTGCAGACTGCTCAACATATTAAATAGTGTTTTATCGAGTTACTTCAGCAGTTCTGAGGCTCTTTCTGGAAGCTCAACTAGTCTTTGTTTTTTCTAGATAGCTCACTAAATTAAATAAGAAAGATTAATATGTGTCCCTCATAAATTTCCCAGAATCTCAGAAAGCTACAAAATCATTACAGAGGATACAGATAAAGATATCAAAAATAAATTAGTGTGTTTTTCTTTCATATAGAACAAAATTGTTTCCAATACATTTAATATTTGTCAACAATTGAGTGTCTATTAATGGAAAATGTCTCAAAAATTAGGAAAAGGAGGAAGCATCTTTAATGTCATCACTGTTGACTGAAATGTAAATATATTCATTTTCATGATGATAGGTTAAAGCTTAATCATGAAGTTATTACAAATCAAAGATAGCCATCATTAGTACCACTCATTGTTACTGAAAGAGATTTTTATTCAATGAAATAAATATTAGAATTATAACAAAACCATTCATAAAGAACTTTATACCTATAAGATCTATAAATATCTAGTAGTTGTTATAATTAATAAAAGTATTCAGAAATTCTGGTGAATAAATATCAACATAAATATTAATTTTTCCAAATACTGGCAGTATGCATAGTTGAACTAGAAACAATTTAAAATATCATCATGTTACTAGAAACCTTACAACATTTATAAAGAAAATTCCATAAGTCTTCACTGAAAATTACAAACTTTCACTGAGTAAAGCTTATAGGAACTTGAACCAGTCTGAAGTCATGAATAAGAATATCATATTGGTATGAAATCATTTCTCAAGAAATTATCTATTAAAAATAAATCAATCAAAATCCCAACAAGTTCTTCTTTTAATGTCTGATGAGCTGAATTTAAAATTTACATAGAAATGCAAATAGCAAAGGATAACTAAGGAAGTCTTGAATAATGAAGTAGGATCTGTTATATTATTAGGATCTTAACCTCTTATAGACTTCTGAAATTGGGATCTTGACAGAAAAAAACATAAAATGGATCATATGGGAACGTAACAAATAATAATGTACTTATAGAAATCACCTACAACCTGGTAAAGTTAAAATCACATACGTAAGGTATGTTATTTTGATAAATAATTTGGATCAATTTGATGTAAAGATAAATTCTCACATAATTTATGACTCATTGTAAACAAAACAGTTCAAATAAAATGGTAGACTTAATTCAATGCCACCAGTGGAACATATACAGGAAGCTTTGTAAGAATATCTCCATAAACTTTCAATAGTCATATATATTTTCATGTAGAAAAGTAGAATTATCAGTTGTAGGAAGAAAGATACAACTTGGACTACGCAATTTCTTAGAATTACCATCTAACCCAAGATATCATTATGGACAACAAAATATGTTCCCCAAAAGGAAGATCAGAATTTGCAAAGTGATTATACATATAAAATATTCATAGAATGTAAAGGATGGTGTGACAGTTTGTATATGCTTGGCCCAGGGAGTGGCACTGTTAGAAGATGTGACCATGTTAGAGTAAGTGTGTCACTGTGGGTGTGGGCTGTAAGATCCTCAGCCTAGTTGCTTGGAAGTCAGTCTTCCACTAGCAGCCTTCAGAGGAAGATGTAGAATATTCAGGTCCTCCTGTACCATGCCTGCCTGGATGCTTCCATGTTCCTGCCTTGATGATACTGGACTGAACCTCTGAACCTGTAAGCCAGTCCCAATTAAATGTTGTCCTTTATAAGACTTGCTTTGGTCATGGTATCTGTTCACAGCAGAAAAACCCTAACTGATACAGGTGGAAAGGCACAGCAACAAAAATACAAGAGATAAGAAAAAAAAATAAGGAAAAAAGAAAAGAAAAAAAAACATATTTCACAAGGCAAGCTAGGCAACTCTGACCTTAAAGAGACTGCCTGTCATTCGTAACCATAAGATAAACCTCACAATTCTTAAATATGGATGAGAAATTTACAGTCAGTGCATAACACATCAGCCTTGCATAAGACTGTTTTGTCTCTTTCCATATTTCAAATGCTGTCTTAAAAGATTGTATCTGAAATTAATATAGTGTGACAAATCCATGATCTGGGACACTGCAGCTTAGGCCCTAAGTGAGCTATAACTAAGGCAGTTGTTGATGGAGAAGGGCTGTAGACATGAAGACTGGGAATAGTTCAAACATCTAGTGGAACAGATGTTTATTAGTACCACTGTTTCGAGATGATGATCTAGATAACTTAAGGAAACTGAAAGCCCCCAGACAAAATGTAGCAAGCACTGCTATCTCTAAGACTTAGTCTCTAACTAGTCATTTTCCACTAATGGAATTAGGAAGCCTAAAGCTCAGGTCCAGGAGATATTTCCAAGAACATCTTCTTTTCTACAAGATGTTTAATAAATAACCAGATCATAAAACATTGAAATGAATCCTCTACAAACATATCTCAGTGCTCCATCTGCCTCTGCTGTGTCCTAACACAGTTTAATGGGATGAAGCACAAGCCTCAGTGTCACCTCACCATTCCTTCTACTTGTTAACCTCTAATATTAAAAAAAAAAAATTCTCATAAAGAAGGTGTTCTATTATATTGCTTTTCTGGCTAGGGTTTTATTGTTTGTTTGCTGCCTTTGCCTCTGCATTTTCTCATATTATTCTAGTATTATTTGTGATGTAGAAAACTGATCCTTCCTCTCTTAGAAGTTATCCATTGCCTGTAGTTCTTCATCTAATGGTGCGGTCTTGTGAATTACCACCTTACACACTGTAACATCAATTGGTTTGTCATGTAGATCTTGTTTAGACAACATATATTTGAGATTTCATGGATGTGGCTATTCTGTCAAGTCAGAAGCTGCAGGTGTTTTTGTTCTCTGGCTCTTATGAACTTTCTACCTCCCCTCCTTAGAACAATCTAACCCAAAATGATTAGCCCTAAATGCATGCACAAATGAGCAACACGAAATAGACAAAATAGGTTGTATAAATGAAATTATTTCATCATCAATGTGACTAAATTTATAATTATATAGGAAGATTACCTCTGGCCATGTCTATAAGAGCTTTTACAGAAATGATTGACTGTTGAAAAAAAAAATACTAATCCTGAATATAGATGGCAGCATCCCATAAGAAGAATGAATGTACAAGGAAAAAGCAAAAACTACGTTGTGCACAGTCATTCAACTTTTTCTTCATCATTAACTACCCAAATGTGAGAAAGTACTAGCTACCACTGCTGTGAGCTATTCCTTCTACATTGTCTTCTTTACAATGATGGATATACCTTTACTACCACAGCTGTGAGCCATTCCTTCTGCATTGCCTTCCTTACCATGATGGAAATACCTTCAAAGTGTGACCTCAAATAAATACATCCTCCCTGAGTTGCTTCTTTTTGAGTATTTGTTCATACTTGTAATAAGGATAATTAAGAGAGAAAAATCAGTACTGATGGCTTTGTTGCTGTGATTATCCTTTCCTTTGGATTACATTCAAAGGAAGTTGTAACTGCTTGGGAACATGAATTTTGAATTGCCAGTTAAAGAAGCTCAAGAATCCTGCAAGGAGAGTGCAAGTAGAATTCCCATTCAGAAGGTCAGAATGCTGATAGAAAACTGAAGGAAGGCGCTGGCAGTTTTAGAAGAGAGAAAACTACTCTATAGGTGTTAAGGCTACTCATATCCTAGCAACAAGTATTATTGTGTTCTGCTCATTAAAACTTGAGTTGTAATGAATGAAAAAGAGTATTCAGGCCACGGAACAATTATTGCTCACAGATTTTATTTTATACTGAGTCATGGTGGTGAAAAGAAGCAACTTATAAGATAAAAAGATAAAAAAAAAACATGCAGCTTGGTGGGAAGAATAGTTTGAACATTTTTAATGTTGTAAGCAGTAATATGTAGTTTGGGAAAGGATGGAGGTTGAACCCTGTTAAGATTGAAAATGGGGATAGTGTTGATAAAGTGGATGTAATTTTAAAAAAGATTAGTGCTATTAAGGAGACACTTAGGTTTTCCAAGTAGGATATTAGGGAAAGTTCTTTGAGAAAAGATACTACCCATTGACTCACAGAGTGTTCCAGAATGTAACAATGTAAATTAATTTGGAAAGAGATAGTCAATACATAGTCGCCTAGATAACTATTTTATCAGATGAAAGAAGAAATGCAGACACTGCTGTAGCTGTGATCCAGTGGGACATCTATTCAAGAGCTTGACAAGACAGTCTCCAAAGAGAATAAAATAAGTTATAGTAGAAAATCCGAAAGTATAAAGCATATTATGTTTGACTCTCATAGTTTACTCTGCATTATTTTTGCTCTTTTATTATCTATAGGTTTTCATTATTTAGCTCTTAACAAATCAATTTAAAATATATTATTTACCTGCTTTGGTTCTATGTTGTTAATTGTTTCAATGAAAGCATTTTTAGGGTGGTTTGAATATGCTTGGCCCAGAGAGTGGCACTATGGGGAGTTGTTGCCTTGTTGGAGTAGGTGTGACCTTGTTGGAGTGTTGCAGGAAATATTAAAAAATGAACCAGCACGTTCCCATGTACCGCCTACTCTCTGCCCCAGCCTGGCCAGCCATGTGCTGGCCGGCAATGGCTGACCTGTTTTATCTCATGGAGACTCTGACTCAGAGCTCCATGATCTCTCCACCCAGCTAGCTAGGTTCCCACTGGCAGGTCACTACCATGCAAACCTCATGCTTCAAATCCCAGTCAGCCATTGTGGTGCACACCAGGCAGACTCACATTTTGCCACCATACCTTTCTCCTGAGAACCCAGACAAGCCATCACAAGAAGAAAAAAAAACTACACAAAATTAGCTAAGAAACAATGGTAATTTAATAATTTCTGAGCCAAATGATAATGAAACAAATGCCTACCTAGATTAGACAAGTTACCCCAATAATCTTATCCCTACTTAATATCATAGCTACCTGTGGCTATTTAAAGACACACTGTTTCTGAATCATCCTGTTTTTATGCCTCCATCTTGGCTCTCTCTACCTCTCTCTGCAACTCTTAGCTACCCCTCCCTTTTCCATGTCCAATCACAGGTCTCCTGCTGCACTAACATTTAAATAGATTGGACAATGAAAATCCTGTCACATTGGAGGAAGTGTGTCACTGTGAGAGTGGACTTTGAGACCATCCTACTAACCACATGGGAGCAGTCTTCTCCTGTCTGCCTTTGTTTCAAGATGTAAAACTTTCAGCTCTTCCAACACCATGCCTGCATGGACACTACCTTGATTCCACCTTGATGATAATGGACTGAGCCTCTGAACCAGTAAGCTAGCCCCAATTAAATGCTTTCATTTATAAGAGTTGCATTGGTCATGGTGTTTCTTCACAGCAATGAAAATCCTAACTAAGACAATTCTCTTCTCTGATAAAGACTAGAAATTGATCTATTAAATGAAGGCTGCTAACTACAAATTACATACTCTAAAATTTTAAAAAAGAAAAAAAGGCTTCACAATCAATGTAGAAATTGCAAAAAAGAGAAGCATGAATCAATTAGTGAAAATGACTCCAGTGGTTCATAACATCTAAATAACTAAATATTTAAAAAAGTAGGGTAGGTTGGGGATATCCTCTTGGAGACTTCGGAGGAGGAATGGGATGAGGAACTGCTGAAGGGTTGAATGAGAGGTGGATAATTGTGGGAACATGCCTGGCACGGTAGGATAAAGTCCCACGTGTCTGTCCTGGGGTGCTGCGGCTCTGGGTAGGACAGGAGACACTCAGGAAGTGGCTCCACATCTTTCCACACAGTCCAAAAGGCGGGGGGGGGGGTGCTGTGGGAAGCCTTTGCGGGTCCTGCCTGTGGGTGGGAGAGGGGGCCATTCTCAGTGAATGCGCAGCAGAGATCTCCATGGGTTCTCTAGCCCAGGGCACCGCAGTTGCCGCAGGATGCCGCAGACAGGCTAGCCAGAGTGCAGCTAGGGTTCCAACCAAGACCGGTTTCAGCAGCTTGGGGTGCCGGGCTAGCTTCTTAGGCTTGGGTGAATGGGTACCATCTGGGAGCGCTGGGAAGCCCTCAACGAGAGATTAGACGTGGCTCCTTAATCGAGGGCCAGATCCCTCGCTTCCCATGGCGGGTCCAGATGAAGAGATAGTCCATAATTCTAAGATGTTTATTGTTATTGTGTGGAATGGTATGGATGGAATGGTACCCTCCTGGCCTCTGGGAGAGGCGAGGCAGATATAGTAACTGGGAAGGGGCGTGGCTAAGCCTCTAGGTGTCTCATTAACATGGGGATGGCTTGGGGCTGTGTGGCCATGCCTCTACCCGAGAAGGGGTGGTACTTTATCTTGGCTGGAGCCAAAGATTCCTGGGAGTTTTGGCATAAAGTTTTCCGTTCCCTTGTAGATTGTTCCACGGGGTCACCCAGATTTTATGCCTGTGCTCAACTGGGTGCCAGATAGCCTGTCACAGGTCACTGCCCCACAGATAATGACTGGACTCTAAAATAAGATTGAAGGTAATTTAAAATAAATAAAATTAAAATTAAAAACAACTATCATGGCAAATGATTCTGCTTAAGCTTAAATTATATATCTAGATTCAAAATACTCAGTTCAGTTCAGTGAAGGAATACTCTGAGCCTAATATACCACCCAATGCATTTCATAAAAAGTCAAATAGGTATACTTTGAAACTATGGCTAGGATATAGAAAATAATGGGTATCAATTAGTGGACCAATAACGGGTATGAGGTGGTATTAAGAATCAAGGTAAGAAATGGGAAGAATGAAGATTACCCAGTGGGCAGTAAAACTGTAATTATTATCCTAGGTTTTCTTATAGGAATTTGAACAAGGCAATGATGAGGAATACAAGATAAACCTAGCTAGTCAAGTTTGAGGCACATTACGTGTCTGTATGATCTGAGTCCAAGTGTAAAAACTTGAAAAAAAAGAGCTAAAAATTGATCAAAGTAGAGAAATATCACTTTAGTTATACATAACCTGATGCTTGGTGCAAAGTGTTGAACTCCATCTACTTAAACACATAACTTCTGGTTTTAATTATTTCTAGAAGAGTTAATGAGTAAAAGGAAAAAAGTTAAGAGTAAAAATAAATGAAAGCTAACATTTTAAGACAGAATTCCTTAAGACTTTGGTGCAATGGATCAAAAGCAGCTATTTTAGACTTGAGAACAATACCATTACAGTTACTTTACTCTCATTTAAATAGCAAAGGAATTCTAGGTTTAAAAAATGACTTAAACTGTTAAAAAAAATAAGTGGTGAACTGGATTTCATTGGTTAATCATGCTCTGTGCAGAGAGTATTTAATGACTTCACGTAAAGGGAGAAATATATTTAAGAGAATCATGCAAAAGCTAAGCCAAATATTCTGCTCATTTTAAGGAAAAAATTGGACTTACTAACAAAGTCAGCTGATTCTATTTCTAATCAACTCCTGACCTCAATCTAGCTAAGTGATACTTTTAAATACCCATAGTTATATTCTAGTTGAATACAATTGTTCATTTTGACAATAATTCAATAATTAGAGAAATATAACCAAGTTCAGGTCACTTTATCTAAGAAAATTTGTGAAATAGTAAACAAAAAATAGGAGGTATCTGTTTTTTTCCCATTTCTTTTATGACTTTGGCTCAGGGAAATCCTTACTCAAAGATATTGTATAACCATCTCCTATAAATTCTAGATGACTGTGTAAGTAGGAAAATGTTCCCATGGAAAATTAAAGCTACTTCTTATTTTGAAGCTTTGAGTAATGCAGGTCAGAAGACATAGGTCAGTTAAGGAGATACAGATGCTGAGATTTTTCAGAGAACCTAAACTGTTTTCTGAATAATTTATTTTACTGAAATCATGTGGTGACCTTTATGCTGCAAAATATAGATCATATGACCAAAGTGTATTGTCCCTAGGTTCTTTTTAAATGTAGTAAATTCCAACTTGTGTAACACAAACTGATAAAATAAATACCAAACTTCCCAGAAGAAAAGAATAATAATGTCGCTAAGGTGAAGAAATCCTGAAAATGTGTATTCTTTATTTTCTGAACATTTTTGAGATTGTGAAACCAGTCAGCTCATGCTATTCTATTATCTCAATTGCTTTCTACCGAGGGTCAGAACCTTTGAATGAACTAGTCCTACAACAGCAAGAATCTACCCTCTGCTTTAAATGAGACTGCTATTTGTGGGAGAAAGAACACTGTTCAGTAAAGCTGCTGTAATTTCACTTCTTACAAAGTATATAAATGCAGGACAATAACTCCAAGAAATGACATGCAGGGTCTCTATATGTATCCTCTTGAAATAATTTTCATATCAAATATGGTCTGTTTTAAAGTTAAAATATTTTATTCCCAGACCTCATTCCAGAAAATCCCCAGCAGTGTAAAATCAAACCTACATTCACTCAACCTCTGATATTATCACTTGCTCTGTCAAGTTGAAGTCTCAGCCGAAAGCTTCATTAGTGTTACCAACCTCACCAGTCCCAACTCATTTACTGCCTTCAACCGGAGCCTGGTATGGCTGTTCTCTGAGTTTCTGCCAGCATCTGACTAAGACAAATGCAGATAATCACAGTCAACCATTGGACTGAGCTCAGGGACCCCAATGGAAGAGTTAAAGGAAGGGCTGAAGGAGGTGAAGAGGTTTGCAATCCCATAGGAAGAACAACAATATCAACCAACCAGATCTCCCTGGGACTAAACCACCAAACAAAGAGTACACATGGAGGGACTCATGGCTCCAGCTGCATATGTAGCAGAGGATGGCCTTGTCAGGCATCAATGGGAGGGGAGGCCCTTGGTCCTGTGGAGCCTCAATGCCCCAGAGAAGAGGGATGCTAGAGGGATAAGGTGAAAGCACGTGGGTGGGTGTGGGAGCACCCTCTTAGAAACAAAGGGAGGGGTATGGGGTGGCGGTTCATGGAAGAGGGATAACATTTGAAATGTAAAAAAATTAAAATGGTTAATAAAAAATTCCAGAAATTTTTAACCTGTCAAAAGGAAAGACAGAGACAAAAAATAGAACAGAGACTGAAGGAAAGACCATCCAGAAACCTCCCAATCTAGGGATCCATATCATCTGCAGACACCAAACCCCCACACTATTGCTGATGACAAGAAACGCTTGCTGACAAGAGCCTGAATGGCTGTTCCCTGAGAGGTTCTACCAGCATCTGACCAATACAGATGCAGATACTCACAGCCAACCATCACCAACGGTCTGAGCCCAAGGACCCGAATGGAAGAGCTAGCTAATGGACTGAAGGAGCTGAAGAGGATTGCAACTCCATAAGAAGAACAGTATCAACTGGACCACCGAAAGCTCCCAGGGACTAAACTATTAACCAAAGAGTACATGGAGGGAGCCAAGACTCCAGATACATATCAGAGGATGGCCTTAACTGACATCAATAGGAGAGGAGGGAGTCTTAATGTCCCAGGGTAGGGGGATGCTTGAGCAGTGAGGCAGTAGTAGGAGAGTGAGTGGGTGGAGGAGCACCTTCATAGAGGCAAAGGGGAGGGCAAGACGGTTGATGGGATGGGGTGGGTTGTGGAGGTGTAACTGTGAAGGGTGATATCAGTTGAGATGTAAATGAATAAAATGATTTAAAAAATAAAAAATCCAACTCTATTAAAAAGATGTCTGTGGGGGGATGGAGAGAGAGAGAGAAAGAGAGAGAGAGGTAGAGAGAGAGAGAGACAGAGACAGAGAGACAGAGAGACAGACAGAGAGACAGACAGAGAACCAAACTCCAATTTAATAACATAGATTATTTGTTCTATAACTTCTAATACATAGTCTTATCATTATTAGATATAACTCTATTTGTTAATGGTTCTTAAGCTACATGTCATGAATTACAACAATAATACCCAAAGATGCAGTAACAATGTTATACCAGGCCATGTGATTACAATTTCTCAAAATATCTATACAAAATATGATAGAACATAATGGTGAATATCATTAGATCACACTATGTGGGTGATAAAAGAATGAGCAGAAGGAGTTAGTGAAATGTGGTGAGTTAAAAGGAAAAGTAAATATAAGTCTTTCAATTTGCTGTTGATTAAGAAAATTCTGAGGTAGAAATATATGAAGATTGGAGATAAAACCTCTGTTTAGATTGTGATACTCTTTGTGGCATAAAAATTTAAAACACTAGCTCAGCAATCTTATAAAAAAGCCACTTTACATACTAAAATAAAGGTTATGTACAGTACAGATACCTAATAGATAAAAATATCCTAACTCCACATTTAGTAGCTAATACAGAATTTTATTTTCTCATAATTATATAGATTAGAAGTGTGTCACCATATAACTGGTGTTCTTAGTTTAGGGTCTCACAAGGCTTAAATATAAGTGGTGGCTATGGGTTTTCTCATCCTGAAGGTATAGCAGAAAATTGTCTTCTGAGTTTATATTTACACAACAAATTAAACCCTGTGCAACTGTAGACTGGGAGCCCTGTTGCCTTACTACTTGTCAACTGAGTACCATTTGCAGTTCATTAAAGCTTACCTTTATTCCTTATAAAATGCAGACCCCTCCAAACAGAAGAGTCAAACTAGTGACAGTATGTCCAATTCCATGTTTCAAACTTCTGATATACTCTGCTTCAGCTAGCCAAAGTTTTTTTTAAAAAGTGATACTCTCGAAAGGTTTATGTGATTGTGTTAGTCCCATACATTATTTTTTAAATCTAAATATTAGTTGTTCTATAGGATAACTAATCATGGGGTAATTTCTATAACTTGATAATATTCCAAACTCTGAGTTATCATGTGGGATATATTTGTGGGAGTTGTATGATTGTAAATTATTGGTATCATTTTAAAATTCTCTATCCTATATTTGAAGATTTTAATTCATCCTCAATTCATTCAACATTTTCAAGCACCATGTGTCAGGGTTTATTAATATTCAAGGAATTACTATTTCGTATTAGAAATTAGTGACAACTTTTTATTTTAAAACACAAACCACAAATTTTATTGGTTTAGAAAAATACTATGAATAAAGAGATGAAAGTTGAATTATACTTACATTTATTACTGTATGCATAATATTGGTTAAAATTTCAATAATTTCCATAAGATTCAAGTTCTTTACACAAAAAAGAGAGAATAGTCGCATCATAAACTCCAGAGAGTTGTTCTCCGAATAGAGTGAAATGGTATGATTGGTGTAATGTAACATAGCAATATCTTCAGCCAATATTTGCTATAACGTACATCAAGCTTACCATTAACTAAGGCCACTAACAATGACCCTTTATCCAGAAGTATGGCAGCTCTGCAGTGCTTGAACAACCTCAGTTAAGATTTTCTTATGCTAAGTGGTCTCAGAAGGCTCATTCTTCCACTTAATATAGTAGAAATTAATAAATATACACAAGTATATCCACACTGCTTCTACCATTGCCTCAAGGTCAAAGAAGCAGTCATGGGAATCTAACCACAATACTGTCTGCTGCTTTAGTTAACAGATTAGGGAAAGTTTTAATGAATTTTGCCAATGGTTTCTCCCTAGCATTAAGCAAAATCTTCAAGTGTAAACAATTTCAACAAAAATTAAATATAGAGAAATTTACATTTGACAAAGTAAAGAAAAATGTACAAACATCAAGACTGGGCAAATAGTTTTGCAGATATTTTGCAAATGATGCATTCCATTGCTAAAAAATTTATGATCTTTAAATAGAAAACCAACAAATAATTGCTACATTTTAAATTCTCAAAAATTGCTCTTATATGGATTTAGAGTAGTATAGTTTTTAGAAAAATAGGGGTGGATGATAACTTATATCCAGAAATTTAATACTTCAAGGTGTATATCATCTCAAAAAAATGGTGTAAAGAGAATGAATCACATTATTCTCTGCATTTCCATGGTAACTTTACTTGTAGCTAAGGTTATAATGGATTGTACACTGTTGATAGTTACTGCTATCAAGGCTTATTTTTATCTTGAATTGCTGATAAAATGCATTTATAATAGAGTTACCCTAAGAAATAGTTGTAAGTCCACTGAGGGTGATATGTTGTCCACTAAAAGTCAAAATTGGTGAAAGAGTATCAAAATGCACAACCCATAAAATGGATCTGAGTACACCTACTCATGGATTCACTAGTATGAAAACTTTGAAGCTTTGATATTATATTGATCAAGGCCAATTGGTACCACAATATTCTCCAGCTACTAATAGCCTATGATGTATTCCCCAAATAGGAACACCTATAGTCAACTCCATATCTAGGTCATCAAATTAAAGACTTTAACAACTGCACTGCAAGCTATTTCTTGAGGTACTCCATAGAATTTGAAGTAGTTCAAAGCAGGCCCTACACAGTGGGTTAGCAATCTAATTAAGCACTTAAATTTGAAAATTGAGCCCTTGATGTTATCACTTACTAAGCAGATGGCTGATTACAAGATAGGAGTGAAAGGAGGTGGGAATGAGAATTTAAAATCTCGGTAGAAGTTACTTGATAAGTCACTCTGATAGAGGAAACTAGAAGGTACCAGGTAATAGCCTGAACTACAGTGTATTGGTGACCTTTGAGAATCCTTGTTCTCTAAACTGGGTCACAATAATTAAAGATAATTTGAGAACATCATAGTTTTCTAATCTAAGCATAGGAAAGAATATCTGAGGTCATCAACTAGCTATCATGAATTAAAATGGTCAACATATATTTTAGAGAACAATCAAATCATTATTTGTTGGTTAAGGATATTTCATAGTGCATAGAAGTAATCCAATAGATATTAGTCAAAAAAGAGTAAAAAAACAATTTTTCTATCATAATGATTTAAAGAGTAAATGAAATATTGAATCATTAGCATTTTTTAAATATAAACTTTTTTTTTCATGTCAGACACTCACTATGTATCTCTGGCTGTCCTGGGACTCCCTAAGTAGATCAGGTTAGCCAAAAAGTCACAGAGATTCATCTTGCCTATGTCTCCCATCTGCTGATATTGAAGGCATGCAGATCTCTTATGCTTTTTTTATTTAGTTTTTATGCCAGAATACAAACCAATGGGTTTATTATGGCATCTTCATGTAACAGTTTGTTCATATGTTTTGTAGCCCAATTTCCTCCTTCATTCCTTTCCCCACTCCAGTCGTTTCTATTTTATCCTCCAGTTAATCTCACTTTCTGCTTTTCTATTATATATTTCATTAACTTCTCTATACCCAACCCTATTAAGATATCATCCTCTCCTCTAATGACTCTTTATTTGAATCTTATTACCTAAGTGCACATGTAAATATACATACATGTATATATTTAAATTTAGGTTCTACATATGAGAGACAACATTTTTCTTTCTCTTTCTTTTCTTTTCTTTTCTTTTCTTTTCTTTTCTTTTCTTTTTTTTTTTTTACTTAAGCAGTCTTTAATGAAAGCCCTGTATGCCACACCTCTACTCCTGCATCTTCTCCAGCATTTCTTCCCTGTATTTCCCTTGTCCTGTCCTACTTGTCAGGACTTGGCTTTCCTCTCCAGGATCTTCTTTCAGTCCTTGTCCAGCTTTAGCCTGGTGATAACCACCTTGTTAGGGTGGATGCCCACATGGACAGTTGTGCCATTAGCCTTCTCTCACTGGACTCGTTCAATGTACATGACATATTTCTTCCTGCACACTTGGACCACTTTGCCATTTGCTGGTCTTTGTAGTGTCCTCGAACAACCTGAGCTTCATCATCCTTTCGAATGGGCATAGACCGAATATTATACTTCTGCCTCAACTCTTTGGAAAGAGGGAAATACATGGTCTTCCTCCGAATGTAAGAAGGTGCATTGAAATGCCATTTCTGGTTCTTGATTCGGTCAGAATTCACAAAGGTATTGAACTTCATTTTGGGGGCTGCAATCCTAAGACATGTGGTTTTATCTGAATCTAGTTTATTTTATATAACAATGATTTCCACTTGAATTCATTTTCCTACATATATCATGATATCCTTGTTCTTTACAACTGTACACAATTCCTTTGCCTATATGCACATTTTCTTTATGTAGCCACCTATTGACAAATATCTAATCTATTTCCACTTCTTAACTATTTTGAGTAATATATCTAATTTTTTCTGATCATAATATCTGTTAATTTATGCCAAAGATATATATTTATGTCCAGTCCTTGCTATAATCACAGCCCTACCCAGTTCCCAAGCAAGCAGCCAGCAGAGACATGAATATAAATAAAATCCCTACACTTGTATAAAATGTGTTCCTCAGTAAGGTTTTTAGTTTCTCCATACAAACTGATAAATAGGCATTTTAAAATCTTGCCTGCTCTTTTATTTATTTATTTTTTTGACTTAAAAAAATGTTTCAACTTTTTTTTTACAGTCCAGTCGTTATCCCCTCCTGGTGCCCTCTGGTTCTCCACGTCCCATACTTCCTTCCCCCACTCCAAGAATATGTTCCCACTCCCTTCCCCACCTGACTAGACCTCCCTGCTCCCTGGGGCCTCAAGTCTCTCAAGGCTAAGGTGCTTCTCTCACTGAGGTCAGACCCAGCAGTCCTCTGCTGTATATGTGTTGGGGGCCTCATATCACCTGGTGTATGCTACCTGGTTGGTGGCTCAGTGTCTGAGAGATGTCAACGGTCCAGGTTATTTGAGACTGCTGGTCTTCCTAAGGGGTCACCCTCCTCCTCAGGTTCTTACAGCTTTTCCCTAATTCAACCACAGGGGTCAGCAGCTTTTGTCCATTGGCTGAGTATAAGTATCTGCATCTGACTCTTTCAGCTGCTTGTTGGGCCTCTCTCAGAAGGCAGCTGTGCTAGGCTCCTGTCTCTAAGCACACCTTAGCATAATTATTAATGTCAGGTCTTGGAGCCTCCCCTTGAGCTAGATCCCAATGTGGACCTGTCACTGGACCTCCTTTCCCTCAGTCTCTTCTTTATTGTCCCTGCAGTTCTTTTACACAGGAATAGACCTGCATCCCTCTATTTGATGCCTTGTCTTTCTACTAGAGGTGGACTCTACAAGTACCCTCTTCCCACTGTTGGGCATTTCATCTAAGGACACTCCCTTTAAGTCTTGAGAGTCTCTCACCTCCCAGGCCTCTGGTACATTTTAGAGGGTCTCCCTCCCTCCTACCTCCCAAGATTGTCTGTTTCCATTCACTTTGCTGAACCTCAGGGCTTCACTCCTGTTTCTCCATGAATATCTGATCATGCTCCCCTGTTCCCCTCCATGTCTCCTCTCCCACCTAGGTCTCTCTATCCCTCTGCCCCCCCATGATTGCTTTCTTCTCCCTCCCAAGTGGGACTGAGGCATCCTCACTTGGGCCCTTCTGCTTGTTAACCTTCTTGAGTTCTGTGGATTATATCCTGGTCTATTCTCTATTTTTTTTTGGCTAATATCCACTTAATAGTGAGTATATACCATGCATGCCCAGTTGGATCTGAGTTACCTCACTCTGGATTATATTTTCTAGTTCCATCCATTTGCCTGCAAAACTCAGGATATCCTCATTCTTAATAGCTGAAGAGTATTCCATTGTGTAAATGAACCACATTTTCTGTATCCATTCTTCTATCGTGGGACATCTGGGTTGTTTCCAGCTTCTTGCTATTACAAATAAGGCTGCTATGAACATAGTAGAGCACATACCCCTGTGTCATGGTGGAGCACCTTTTGGGTATATGTCAGAGTAGTATAGCTGGGTCTTCAGGTAGATCTACTTCTAATTTTCTGAGGAAACTCCAGATTGATTCCCAGAGTGGTTGTACCAGTTTGCAATTCCACTAGTAGTGGAGGAGTGTTCCTCTTTCTCCACATCTTTGCCAACTTGTGCTGTCACCTGAGTTTTTGGTCACAGCCATTCTGACTGGTGTAAGGTGGAATCTCAGGGTTGTTTTGATCTACATTTCCCTGATCACTAAGGAACATTTCTTTAAGTGCTTCTCAGGCATTTGATATTCCTCTGTTGTGAATTCTCTCTTCAGTTCTATACCCCATAATTTGATTGGGTTGTTTGGTTCTTGAGTTCCTTATACATTTCAATATTAGCCCTCTATGGGATATGGGGCTAGTGAAGATTTTTTTCCAATATGTACATTGCTGATGTGTCCTATTGACTATGTCTTTTGTCATACAGAAAAATTTCAGTTTCATTAGGTCCCATTTATCAATTATTGACCTTAGAGCCTGAGCCATTGGAGTTCTGTTTAGGAAATTCCCACACTCCATGCCAATGAGTTCGAGGCTCTTTCCCACTTTTTTTTCTATTAGATTTAGTGTATCTGCTTTTATCTTGAGGTCCTTGATCCACTTAGACTTGAACTTTGTGCAAGGTGACAAATATGAACCTATTTTCATTTTTCTACATACAGACTGCCAGTTAGACCAGCACCATTTACTGAAGATGCTTTCTTTTTGCCATTGTATATTTTTGGTTTCTTTGTCAAAGATCAAGTGTCTATAAGTATGTGGTTTTATTTCTGTATCTTATCAACAAGTCTGTATCTGTAACAATAACACCCTGTTTTTATCACTATTGCTCTGTAGTACACCTTGATGTCAGGGATGGTGTTTCTTCCAGAAGTTCTTTTATTGTTAAGAATTTTTTTTTTTTTACTCTTCTGGGGTTTTATTTTGGTTTACCAGATGAATTTGAGAATTGCTCTTTCCATGTCTTTGAATAATTGTGTTGGAATTTTGATGGGGAGTTCATTGAATCTGTAAATTGCTTTGGTAGGATGGTCAGTTTTACTATGATAATTCTACCAATCCATGAGCATGGGAGATCTCTCCATTTTCTGAGGTCGTCTTCGATTTCTTTCTTGAGAGACTTGAAGCTATTGTCATACAGGTTTTCACGTGTTTGATTAGAGTTACCCCAAGATATTTTATATTATTTGTGGCTATTTTGAAGAGAATTGTTTCCCTAATTTATTTCTCAGCCTGTTTATCATTTGTGTTAAGGAGAGTTATTGATTTATTTTAGTTAATTTTATATCTAGCAACTTCGCTGAAGTTGTTCATCAGCTGTAGAAGTTCTCTGGTAGAATTTCAGGGGTTGTTAACGTATAAGGATATGCAAGGGTTTTTGAGATGATATGTTATCTTAGAGTCTTTTGAGAACACATTCAATTGATAGAGCCTGTTTGTGTGTTCGTTTTTGAGACAAGGTCAAAGTGATACTCATGATGGATGTACTAGTTACATTTTCACCAAGAGTGAAAACTGTTCATTAGCATTTTTCCTTGATGATAATCATTTTGATGAGAATGAGATAGAATCTCAAATCAGTTGTTTCCCATCTAACTTTTTAGAGTAAATATTGGCTTTGAAGCTTGATTGGAGTATTATAATTTGAGGAAAAACTGACTTGTATTAGATTCAAAATGATCTCCTTAAATGTTAGGATGTGCCCGGCAGTGGTGGCGCACGCCTTTAATCCCAGCACTCGGGAGGCAGAGGCAGGCGGATTTCTGAGTTCAAGGCCAGCCTGGTCTACAGAGTTCCAGGACAGCTAGGACTACACAGAGAAACTCTGTCTCAAAAAACCAAAAAAAAAAAAAAAAAAAAAAAGTTAGGATGTACTTTGGGTACAGTTTTTTTTTTTTTTTCCTTTTTTACTAGTGTCTTGAAATTCACTAAATTCAGAACCTCTAGTATCCAGAAAAAGTGAAAAATAAGCTTTTATATTTACCATTGAATAAGTGGGTTTGTTTCCACCACATAACACTCCTAGCTTATCCAGGTGTTGCAGATAACATACTGCCCATTTCAGAGCAACAGACGAATGATAAGCTAATTTAAATCAAACTGTAGTTTTATTTTAGAAGATAAACTCATAGTATCCAGCTCATTACTTATTTGATTTTTGGAGAAAGGTTTCCACTGAAACTCTGTAGTTCAGACTAGCCTTGAACTCAGAGAGTTCTCTGCCTCTACTTCTCAAGTGTTGGGTCTAAAGGCATATGCCAACATACATGATTTCTTTCCTTATTTGATCAACTAAAAATGTAACATAACTTGAGACAAAGAAAACCTCTAGATTTGTATTCGAAAGTTGTTATATAAATTTTCATAAGTTTATTAATACAGTTTAGACTTTCATGTAAGATCTTCATTAGAGAATTTCAAATAAAATCAGAAATAAATTATACAGAAAATTAAGAATTCTCCTGGAGCATTATCATAGGACAAAAGGCATGCAGGTATCTGTATTGATTGTGTCCTACAGCTATTGAGTTTTGGCAGTTGGCATTACTGAGAGGACAAAAAGAATCTCTTGTCTTGAATAATCAAAAAATATCTTCGCATAGTAGCATCATTAATATCATGCATTATCTTAAGGTTTGACCTCATTTAATGTATTAAATGTAGCTATGAAAAGGTCTTGGAAAGTCCTTGTATATGTTAAACCATGTTTCATTATTGCTTGTTATACTTTTAGAATCATTTTCCTGTTAGAAATTAAGAATAATTACATGAAAATCGAATGTAACCTGCATTTTCATAGCCTAACACTCACTTCAAGGTGTATTACATTGGTATTCATTAAAATATTTTACAGAGTATTCCACAGTAAGTTTGCCAAATGGAAGTGTCTATTGTTTGTTCATTGCTTCTTCAAGCAATATCCTCCTGAGTGGTGCCTGGTGTATGAGAGCTCCAGAGATAAATAAAGTATGATTTCTTATCTAGAAATACTGCCTTAGACTGTATATTGAATATTAAAACTCTCCATAGTTTTGCGATGTCCTTAGAAACTTTCATTCTGTTAAACTTAAATATAAAGTCAAGCCACCAATATTGTCCCTTTGCATAGCCAATCTAGTCACAAACTTAAAAAACTGTTAAGAACATAAGTAACATATCAAATTCAAGAATTAATAAGCATTACATATCAATATTAGTAAGTATGCTTATATAATACACAATAGTTGAAGAATGCAAAACCTATTGCTTTTCCATGTTCCTTCAATAATTTTTACTAAATTGACCACAAACAACTATTTCTAGTAACGAGTAACAAATAAAATTTTTGTAAATTGCTTCCCATTACATCCTATTATAAGGCAATCAAACTAGTAACATATAGATCCAATCAGATAAGAAGTTGTTTTCAGGTAAGTGATATGTATAAGTAGTAAGAAAAAAATTAACAAACATATTGGCACTCAAATTTTAGAAAGCATGTCATATGAGGGTTTAAAAAAAAAAACTTTTAACTAAGCTGGGCAGTGATGATCTCAGTGCTTGAGAGGCAGACAGATTTCTAATTTCAAGGCCAGGCTGGACTACAGAGTGAGTTCCAGGGAAGTCAGAGCTATACAGAGAAAACTTGTCTCAAAAAAACCGAATATATATGTTTGTATAGTGGTTAAATATGACCCTGACACACTGTTCAATGTCTAAATACTCCTTCCTATTGCTTGTTTTTCACAGCTTTGAATTACAGTGTTCAGGGAAATGTAAGCCATTAAACATTCCTTGAGGCTCTATTACAATAAACCTGAAAGAGTACTGAGATCTGTGGCCAAATTCCCAGTGAATGGTCTTATAGACAGTGTACTCCAAAGTTCACTCTAATTAATAGTTACCCTTCTTCTCCATACAGAAGAGTTTTTAATGTAGTTTCTACATAGTTTCTTTATGAATATAAACAAATCCTGGCTAAGACAGAGGGAAAATCTATATATGTACCTTTGTGAACTACCAAGTGTCCTGGCTAGATATCTATTCTTCTTGAAATGAAACCAATTTTAAAATTAACTTCATTAATTTTTAACCTCACAAAAATTCTGAATATACTGAGAGATGTACCATTTTTTCATGTAACTCCAAATGTTTAATGTGAATGATACCATAAATAGGTGAAAATAAGGAATTTAAATTAGAAGAGCCAACTAGAGCATAAAAATACAGAAATTAGTATCTGGAACTGGGGGGAGAAAAAGTCCTGAGATAAATTCCAAAGGTAAAACAGTTTCCCCTAGGCTATTTTCTTTCTATTTTAACTCTCTGTTGAAGAGAATTATGCAAGAATTTTTAGTAAGTGTTTATAGCCAGCAAGAGGGACAGGACCTTCCAAGTGCCACTGTCTACTATTTAAGCTAAGGGCAAAGGCAGGTAGCCTTTTGGGTGGTACTTACATCAGTCTTTACTGCTACTTTGGTGGCTCCTTTGAAGACAATAGTGATGCTGCAGGCAAAGTGTCAGCTGGTGGAAGAGTTTGAACTTGAGTACATGTGAACCAAACAGAGAAGTCATCTAACTGAATAAACTTAACAGTTGAATCAATGCAAAACTCCATGATAGTATATTCATGGTATTGTTAATATTGACATTGTTTGTTCATGATTAGAACATCACTTCTATACAGATGAGAAAGACATTGAAATTATCAAAACCTGTTCATTCCACAATCTTGATAGATTAGTATCAGATTCTTTCCAATTTTACTTAGGTGATATTTAAATACCTACATTTCTACCATGAAAATGAATGAGCAAAGGCATTTTTTAAAACTATTCTTATTCTATTAAGTCATTTATATATTTAGTATCTAATAAATCCTGATTTTCCTAATCAGAGTTGGATTAGAGGCTCATACTCTAAGTCATAGTTAGAGTCTTTTATAAATAACAGATCAAAAGAAGAACAGATCAATGATTGTCATTGGGTAATTGCATTGGAAACCATCTCTATAAGCTTAAAATCCCTTTTTTTCAAGTTGAAAGAGTGAAACAAGATGAAGATTTATGTAGTTTGAATCTACAGTTTAATCTGTATTACATAAACAAGTAAACTGGATTTTAAAAGCAAGAATTCTAGTCTATAGGATTCTAAGACCTTTCTGGATATTATGAAAGTTCAAAGGAACCTGCTGATCAGATAATCAATTCTATAAGAGTTATCATAATCAATAAGATATTATTTCACAATAAAGTGTATACATATGAGAAACTGAATGGAAATGCATCGTAGACCAGGAGTAAGAGTAACTTGCTGGCCTTTTTGAGGGGAACAAAAAAACAGGAGAAAGTTGTTAATAACGGGAGAAAAGACCAAATCCGTATCTCTGTCTTGCTAAATAAAGGGTTTATGAAATAGAGAAGGAATCCAGGAAGTAGATTGTATACAGATTATAATAACATTAACAACTATTTACTGAGTACTTATTACATATCAGGCCTCTTGTTCAGTTGCACTTTGAGCATTATGTTATTTCTTTCCCAGTATGAAGATAAGAGATGAAAGGTTTAAGGAGTTTATGATCACACAAAGATTATTCAGGGAAGTGGTAGGGACAGTATTTAAAACCAGGTTTCTGAAAACACTTCCCAAGTGTCTATGCTTTGGGAAGAAGTTCTAACAACTGTATCATATTGGTCAGGTTTTCTATGACAAAAAGAATGACCCATAACTCATATGGTATTTACACAACACAAGAAGATACCTAACATCTGCCACCTCAGTATATATAATTTGCAAGATCATTACTTAAGCTGAGGAAATACTAATTTCCTTGTGAAAATACTAGCTAAAAGGACATTTAATACGCTAATTACATTGTTTCAAAGTTAACTCTCTGGTAAGAAAGTTGCTTTCATATTTTATATATTCCCATGAGTGCTGGGAAAGGAGAAAAGGCCAGCAAAGGCCATATTCTCATGAACCACACAGCAATTCCCACTGGTAACAAAGCACTAAAATCTGTCACAATGTTCTGTTACATAGGGGGCATACTATTTTGGAAGGGTCTGATTGTCAAGGCAATGGAACACTGAATTAAAAGGGCAAGTGTGTCTTTTCTGGAGGCTAAAAGGCAGAGTTTTGCCCTAATAAGAACACATCAAAACTCAAACCCAAAATATTTAAAGAGAAAAAGGCATGATTGCCTTCTACAATCAAATCCCAACGCCCTAAAATGCCTTGAATTGCCAATAGCATCATAATTTAATTCTTTTTTTTAATTTTGATTTTTTTTAATTATTTTTTATTTTTTTATTTTTGATACTTTATTTACATTTCCGATGATTCCCCTTTTCTTTGGAAACCCCGTGTCCCCTCCCCCTCCCCGCCTCTGTGAGGGAATTCCTCCTCCCACCTACCCGCCCACCCATTCCCATATT
>CM052722.1:69821339-69868801 GCA_028551405.1 Uromys caudimaculatus
GCCCTTGCCTTTTGCCATCTTGTTGACTCTGTTGTTAGCTGATCTTACTCTGTCTGGTTGTGGCTTGCCCCTCCTGCACGTCTCTGTGTCAGTACTCCTTGAAGACCAGCTCTCTCTGAGAGGTGTTTGGGTTTGGAGAGCTGTGGCACCAGGTCTGATCTTGGTCCTGGAAGTTGCTGACCTTTAGTCTCTGTGGCCCACGGAAAGCGGGCGGAGTCAGTGAGCTCTGGGGCTCGTGTTGCCCCTGCTAGAGGCTTTTCCTCCTTCCTGGGAGAGAGAATTTTCTCCTGGGGCTGCTTGTCTACGGAATCCTAGTGTCCCAGGCAGAAGTTTCCTGCCACAGCCGCCCGCTTTTGGGATCCAGGGGGGTTTCTAGGCCCGCCTACCTCGGTCCCTGTGTCTCGTGGTTTCGGGGCAGTACCTGGTGAGCTGTGGGGCGTGTCTTTGGCCCTCTCCTGACTCTTGCGATCTGAGAGGGATCTTTGTCCAGGCGCTGATTAGCTGTGGAGCCCTGTGGCCCATGCTGAGGTTTCCGGCCATCGCAGGAAGCTGCTGACCTTCAGTCTCTGTGGCCCGCGGAAAGCGGGCAGAGTCAGTGAGCTCTGGGGACGCGTTGCTCCTGCTATGGGCTTTTCTTTGTTCCTGGGAGAGAGGATTTTCTCCCGGAGCTGCTTGTCTATGGAATCCTAGTGTCCCAGGCAGAAGTTTCCTGCCACAGCCGCCCGCTTTTGGGATCCAGGGGGGTTTCTAGGCCCGCCTACCTCGGTCCCTGTGTCTCGCGGGTTCGGGGTCAATTTAATTCTTTATTAAACATGAAACAAACATAGCTATTTTGTTTCTATAACATAAACATAACATCATAACATAAGCAAAACTATTCCTATCCTATATTATGTTGTATATGTATGATAATCCATTTAATCTTCCCAATATTCTCTGTGTAAATTATTAACATTATAACCAATTGACTATTAAGGGAACAATGGCTTTTAAGATTAAATTTCTTTGCTCCCCAAAGTAGTAAATGCAAATCTAGAGTTCTCAACCAAGCTAATCCAACTGTAGACTCCTCCTTTTCAAAATTAACATATTGCAACTTGCAAAAGTAAAACAGTTGGTTACAACTAACCTGCAGATTTGGAAATGTTCCCTATCGAATGGAGTGTTGGTTAAGATCTTTTCCCAATCTCTTTGTTGCCATTTTGTCTTATTGACAGTGTTCTTTGCGTATAATACTCAGAGTAAAATATTTCCTCAATTTTATGTCAACCAAATATGATAGCCATCTACATTATTATGAAATGGAAAGAGTCCATTGCAGACTCATTGTGTAGCACCAACACATGGTATTGATAATTTTTGTAATTAATCTTGTAATTAATTTTGTACAAAATTAATCTTTCAAAAGAACTAGCACTCTAGTCTAATTGCTTTATGCTCAAATGGTCATTCTCGTTCTTTTGCCGTTTGAGATAAGGAATCAAAAGAATTACAAATGAAAGGGGAAGAGCTGCAACAGTTAGAACCTTATTTCAAAATATCATATATCCATCTTTTATGAAGCAGACTGTTGGCTGTGTATAAATTAAATGAGTCAATCTTATTCCCTATCATATAAACCCAAATCAGATGTAATTTCTCTGAGTCTACTTTAACTAATTTAAAATTATAGCATTGATCCTTGAAAGTTACTTAATTTCTATTATGACCCAGGTGTTACATACTTTTGAACAAATCATTTGCTTTATTTTGTGCTTTATGAATTATTGAAAAATATAACAAGTGTATGTTTATTCTTTCAAAAGAAGAAAACTTCAACTAAGAAAATTATTTTTTCAAACATGAGAATAAGTGAAATGGGAGTAGGAAAGTAAAGAAAATCTGTGATTTTCTGCATACTGAATGCCAAGTATTGATCTAGTCAATTCATGCACTTTGTCCCATTTATATCTGATAGGTGTACAGAGGAGGAATATGAATAATGTATCCCAATAGATACTGATAATACCTGCTGTCTGTTTATTTGCTAAAAGAGCTTTATGGACAGGTGAAATTGTGAAATAAGCAAATTCTACTCTGAGACCTTCATTCTTATTTTGTTTGGTCAAACAAAGCAAATGATTACTGACAACTCCTGAACCAGCAAGTAGAATCTCAAACCATGCTTAGGAATCAGCAATGCGGTATACATGAAACCACAGCTTTGTGTTTGATAGACTATATTTTTGAGCCAAGTAGGTACATATCTCAGAAAGACACTGACTGATGGTCAAATCATGTTTCCCAAAATATAACTACATACAGTAAAGAAAGGCAAGAACATGTCTAGCCAATAATGCAGGATTTAGTCCTGTCCCTAGAGACAAGGGTTAGAAAGAGTTTCTATAAAATATTTATAGTTTTGCACATTTATCGCCTAGCACCAAAAATATCTTTTTACTCTCTCTCTTTCACTCTTTTTTTTTTTTTTATTTTCAGGGAACAACTAAAGTAATTCACCTAAAGTTGCAAAGCAAGGGATAGAACAAGCCCCAGGGACTGTCATTTTTCAAAAATGCTTTTTATTAAATTTGGATAACTGTTAAAAATGAATTTTCTTTCTCCTTTTTGCAGTGTACAACTTTTTTCCTTCATTTTTATAACTTGCTTAAGAAAAACTTGTGATCAATGACTTTAAAATAGATCTCTTTCTGGTCATTGAGAAAACTGGCTGTTCACATGACTTAGTGGTGATTGTTTGCTATTTTTGTGGCAATAAAAGGTTGAAATCTTTTCCTTTTCTGCCATAAAGGAACCCTATGGAGCTATGACTAAAGAGGGCTTCCTAATATAGAGCACCTGAAACTGCTGCTCAGGGATATATAATGTGCTTTGAATGCCACAGTGTTTTGAACTATATCTAAAATGAAACAAAACTATGACATTCATATTGTTGTTTCAATTCTTTAGATTATTTGAAATTGTGTGTGAGCACTTGTATGCATGCATTCATGCCTGTGTGCATTAGTGTGTGTGTGTGCATATGTGTGTGTGTGTGTGTGTGTGTGTGTGTGTGTGTGTGTGTGTGTGTTGTGTGTGTGGTGTTCTCATGAATGCAGATGCTCACTGAGGTCAGATGTAATAACTAGAGCAGAATTTACTGATGGTTATGAGGTACCTAATACGAATGCTGAATTTGAACTCAGCTTCTCTGAAAGACCAGCACATATTCATACCCTCCAAACCATGTCTCCAGATCCTTTTTCCTTTCTGTACATCATCATATCCAGAGGAACTCAAAATACTAACTTTTGATTTTCACAACCACTTTCCCTATATCCTTATATGCATGAAATACTTCTCTTTTAAACATTGGCTTTTTATACCCGTGCCTTCTCAAGAATCTCCTCTAAACATTGTAACTCACAACATCATCTGTAGAATGCCATCTCATTCATATATATGTATATTTGCCTTGTCCTGAATCTTTCTTTTCTCTCTCAGCCTGTAGAATAGAAATTGGGATATAAGGAGTTCCATGTGGGATCATGTGACTCTAAAAATCATTCCACAAAGTGTTCATGTGCTTGTCATTCTATATATTAATATATTCCAATTTTGCCTTTGTCTATAGATAATTCAACTTAGTTCTACCTCCATTTACTCCTATCTTTAACTTCTATTACCAAGTTTTTATTTTTTAATTGTTAGTGATAGCCAATGTCCTTGAAAGTGAATATTTTCCTGTGAGTTTATCACTTGACATATCTGTCCTTAATTTATATTCTTAATTAAAGTGTAGTAATGCTTTTTTAACTTACCTCTGAGTTTTTGCCACATAAATTATTCAAGTGCTCTTGGGATATATCCCAAAATAGGAAGCTAAAGAATATCTTACAAGAGAATAAATATTAATCTGTTTATTAAAAGTTGAATATCTGATTATACATCAATATTGAAGGTTTGCTATTAACTTGGTTAGTCAAAGACAGTGATGATAAGATAATATTTAAAAATATATTTGTTAAAAGATAGATAGATAGATAGATATAGATATAGATATAGATATAGATATAGATATAGATATAGATATAGATATAGATATAGATATAGATATAGATATAGATATAGATATAGATATAGATATAGATATAGATATAGATATAGATATAGATATAGATATGATGTCCTTTACTCTTGCCGGATAATCAGCAACACCCTGTTTGAAAATCTACATACCCTGTATTTAATAGAATACTATCTCACAAATTTCTCTTTTTCTTTTCTCTTTTTGAAATTTGTAGTGATATAATAAGTATAAGTAGTTCTAAAGGAATTATGGATAAAGTGAGGCTTGACATCATAACAGTTTTCTATGAAGTTGCTATATTCATTATGCAAAACTTAGTACAATGTATATTTCTCAGTCACATTAAATAAGCAGGAATACAAAAAGATCACATTTTCATGGAAATGATTGAAGTGATATTTTCACCTTGAATAATGCAGGAAAGATACATTGACAAATTTCATTATGACTACTGAATCATTTCTTAATGGGCTGGAAGTAACTTTCAAATCTATGAGCTTGTAATTTTTGAAACAGTGTGAGATATGGGGTATGAGTGTGTTTGTTTATTTTCTATTATAATGTTGAAGCAAATATATTAGATAAATCTTATAACTATGAATATTATTCTGAAAACCCAATGGTTCTGTATTTTTATATGATTAGTACCATACATAAATGTGTTCTTCTATTTATTTTATTCTAATTTAGTTTCACTTAGATCTTGTATCATAGCCTACCATCTATCTTCATCTTAACTAAGAAATCATAATTGCAAATAGTACCCATTGGACATCTGAGATATGAAATTGTTATAGCAAAGGTAAAATGATAAGAGACCAGAATTTTTTAGGTCACTGTAGAATGACTTCAAAGAAGTCTTTTAAATATTTTCTTCTCTAAGTCATGAAATCTGTTATGTTCTACAATTCTCCTGAACATTTTAAAAAGTGCATAGAGCTCTAGGATTGTACACAAAGATGGTGCTATCAGTATCATTATAGTTCTTGTCTACAAGATCTTTGTGGTAGCTGATAATCTATTGTGTAAATGCCACGTTAATCCCCTGAAGTACTCTGCTTGAACTGGAACAACTTGTTCAAGCAGACAAAAACAACTTGAATAAACTGAATGTGAACAAACAGAGGCATACTTAGATTTAAAGACCTTGGAAACATATTACTCTAACTTTGAATGTAAATACCAGTTTTATAGTCTATGTAGAGAGAGTCTTTCTGATTAATTTTAGCTAGGGACTGAAAGCTCCTTCTGTCAACAGTCTCGTGTTACTAAGGAAAATGTTTGAAGCTAGAATGTACCACCCTAATAGGAATGGTGAAAGACTCAATGATTGACGTGTGTGTGTGTGTGTGTGTGTGTGTGTGTGTGTGTGTGTGTGTGTGTGTATGTGTGTGATAATAAAGATGAAGAGGCCGTGAATTTGAGAGGCAATTGGGATAAGAACATGAGAGGAGTTGGAGGGAGGAGAGGAGGAGGTGCAAACAATATATTCATGTATGAAATTCTAAACAAAGATAAATTTCAAAATTTTCACATGTATTTGAAAGATAAGGCTTACATTTAAAAGGGAAGTGTGTGGGTTGAATGGGCAGAAAGAGATTCCTATTGTTCAATTGTGACAAGAATTCCACATGTGTATATAATTGAATGCTACATTGGCTTATCTATATTGTTGACTGATTGATATTATATTGAAATAAATAATCTAGTAGCTCCATTCTTGCCCTGTCTAGAATTTCATGTACATATCTTAACTAAGCACCTGTGCATCCAGAAAAGTGGAGTTTCTGTTTCAGATATCATGAGATTTTTTTTAACTTCTAAGTTATAGTCCTTTTTATTTTATTATATTAATATGTCTTTGAGTCTGCACAGCTGGAAGAAACATTTCTTTCTTTATCCTTGGTTAGGTCTTTTGCTATCTCGTGAGTTTTTCCTTGATTTAACTATTTGATGCATAAACATCTAAGCTATGTTCCTTCTTGGATATTGATTAAAGAAATTGAAAGTTCATGAAGGCAAACACATTGATAAACCCTTAAGCCCTGGGCTTCTCTCTCTCCTTATCTTTTGATTTATTTAAAATAAGAAACATTTAGAATTAGTATAATTGTGCAAATTCATAAAGGACAAGATTAGAGTCAAACTCACCTATAATCTACATTATGGTATATGACCTATTTTAATATAATATAATCACTAGCACTTTTATTGTTGATGTCTCCATTTCTAAAATGCAGACAAACAAAAGACCTGTCTCAAAGACTTACTGTAAACCTTTAATGAAAAATGTCTATATTATGCTTTATATAATATGTGATCTTTAGTAAAAAGACATAACATACATATTTGTTGTTTTCTCTAATATTTCAAAGAAAAGAATGTAGGGTCATATTTTCCAGGTCATGGGGATATTCATGGCCCTCTTTTCATTTATGCATTTATCTATTTCTATGTGTGTGGTTATGTATATTACAAACATATATCATGTTGAACATGTGGTAAAAGAATTTGCAAGAGCCTGTTCTTTCCTTCTGCCATGAGAGTCCTGAGGATTAAAGTTACATCATGAGGCCTAATAGCAGGTACCTTTACCTGCTAAGACATCCATCTAAATGGCCCTTGGGAACAGGTGAATGGCTACATCAGTGAGGAAAATACAAACCAAACCCTCTTAACTTCCTTGAACATTGACTTTTCTCCATATCTCTAATTCATGTTATGAGGATAGAATAGAAGCCTAGAGTTCTTTAAGTTTATCATCTACTTCTACAAGAACTGTTATTTTTCTATTTTAACTATTTTTATACATTATAGATAATAATGCAAAGCCTATTCTTGGAACAAACTTAAAGGTGGCTATTCATGTTGAATTGGATTGCCAGATGGAATATGGCTCACAAGGAAGACTGCAGTGTGAACATTTTTTGTGCTGGCATGGAACACCGAGGATAAGGATACGGATAAGGATACAGATACAAGTCACCAGGCAGGACTGTAAAAAAATTTACCTTGAGACATTATACCTTGTATACCATATACATATAATAAAGGGAGAGTCAAGGGAAGGAAGAAAGAGGTGGCTTACTAGCCAAGAAATAAATGCTGAGTATTATTTTCTGTAAGTCCTCCTATTCATTTTCAAATTCAACGAAATCAGAGGGCTGAACACAAATGAACTCTCAAGCAACATCATGATCTATAGGAACCACCATTCTGCACCTTTATAAAAGAAGAATTACACACTTTTTATCAAGAATTTCCTTTGCCCAAGAAGTACGTATTCTGGCTTTAATGAAACTGTAAAGGTCTCTGAACTAGCTACTCTATACAAAACTAAAACTAAAACTAAAACTAAAGAAGATGAATTGTTCAAATCATCACAGTTACTGCAATGATAAATTGGCCATTTTTTCCTCTTTCATCTACCAGTCTGCCTTTCACATGTACCATCCCCGGAGGTGAGTGTATCTGATGGAAACTATTTCACCTTAGATTTTAATGGGGAATTGGTAAGGTATTGTATGTGTTTCCATATGCAAACTTAGTTTCTGAGAATATGCATCATAATTAATATTTATACACATACATTTTCAACCTCTCACAAAGAAAAATCAATATTATGTACTGTTCTCTCTAAATGGAGGCTAGTAGGACTGTAAGGTGAGAGAAGAGAGGCAGTAACTGTTTAGGAAAGCATTTTTGGCTTTGTACCTATACTTATGAACTAGTTTATTGTGGTTAGATTGTAACACAAAATCTTTAAAATTCATTACTTAATATTTTTCTTAACTATTCTGCTGAAAAAAGTCTTTGATTTTCTAAAATCTTTTTTGTGTGTTATGGAACTTACTGAAGTTTTGAGAGTAATTAGGAGACATTCAAGTAATTATTCTATTTTTGAATAATATAATGCATACAAAAGCACATTTTTAACAATACAACTGTCATTTTGAGTTAGCCATATTTTCATTAATGTTACAAATACCTGAAGCAAACAAAATTTAAAGGGAGAAAGTTTTATTTGGGGTAATAGTTTCAGAGGTTTCAGTGTTATGGTTGTTTGTCAATCTTGTTTTGGGACCTGCAATAGCACCACACATAATGGAAGAAGCTCATGGAGAAAGGAGCTGTTTACTGTATTGCACCAAGAAAACAAGGAACATGAATAGACATTTCAGATATTCTAAAAAAGACATGACCTGAGATACCTAAATTAAAGTTTTGGGCCTCCAACTCATAAAGGGCCTATTTTCCACAAGTAGGGCAAAACTCAAGACTAAGCATTTTTTAAATATTGTTTCACATGTTCATACATTCTACATAATGAATTTTTGTCTTTTTAACACTCCTCCATTTCCTTCTCAAACTCCTTCTCACTCCTAGTAGAATTCTTTCAATAAACTCCCATCCTACTTTCAGGTTTTCTTTGTTCAATGTAACCTGTGGAGTATAATTAGAATTCCCTGCCAAAGCTTAGGTGGGATTTGTGTGTGTGTGTGTTGGGGGGGTGGTTGGTTTTTCGAGACAGGGTTTCTCTGTGTAGCCCTGGCTGTCCTGGAACTCCCTCTGTAGACCAGGCTGGCCTCAAACTCAGAAATCCACCTGCCTCTGCCTCCCAAGTGCTGGGATTAAAGGCGTGCACCACCACTGCCCGACTTGGTGGGATGTTGTTTATTGAGAAAAGGACAACATATCAATGGCTATACCATCAAAGGAAATGACTAACTTTTCTGCAATAACGTTTAACAGTCAACAGTATTTGTGGGAGGGGTGAGTCTTCATAGAGCCCCTCCTCCAACCATGATGAAGGATCGATGGGCCCAATCTGACTTGGATTTGTTCTCTGGAAACACAGTCATAGAACCTGACTCCACAATGTTTTGTGATATGCACAGGTGCACAGTGGCATGTGCAGATTGCGTGTGTGTGTGCGCTCATGTGTTCATGCATGTGCGCTTATGTGTGTCGAGCATACACAGACAGGCAGACAGACAGTCATATAGATATCATTAACATTGTCATCCTGTTTTTAAAATAAATATGTATCTATATTTTGAAACATGTAGTATTAAGTAGTGGGGATTCAATAACATGTAAATGAGCCTGATTCTGCCTTAGAAAAACCTCGTTTCCATTTTTTATTTTTTGCTCCTAAAAGTAACCCTGTGAAGGATGATCATTCCACAGAAATTATCCTTATCAAGTGTTTTTTTTTTACCTTTTTTATTCATCTTTTTAACTTTTTAAATTAGTCTTTTAATTAAATTAATGACTTTTTATTTTCTTCCAAATGATTCATCCACTCTGTATAACACACACTCTCTCCTTTCCTTTCTCTGTAAAATGAGAATACAAATACTAACTCAATCACAATTTCATGGTAGCAAAATGTGTTAATATTGACAAAACACTTTATAGTTTAAAAGGTCCATTACAGGACTAATGTGCATTATTAAGGCATGGCACTGTAGATTGATGGAGTGATGACTCAATTGACATTTGGTTTTGGATTCCAATGAACCACTTTAAAACACAATGAATTGAGACCACAGATGTCCACTTTTCCCAGACTAAAGTGATATTTGTTTATGTTCATATGCTTTTAAGTACTTTTAAAACTAAATTTATAGCAAAAATGTCCTAATCAAACATGATAACTCCAAAATAGTTTCTCAGATTCATGTTCTCACTTTACCATTAGAATTATCTATTAAATAATTAAATAAAACATCAAGGAAATAGATAATATGACAACATTAACTATTGTCTATAAAATGAATTTGTATATACTTGACCTATTTCTTTTAGCAATTGACTTTTCATTATAAAGTTATACATTTGTGTTTCTATTTTCCAAAATGCAATCAATATACAGCAATAATATTTGAAGATGCAGTAGTACCTTAAAAACATAAATGCAAAAGAAAGTGTTCATTTTTAATGGTAAATACTATCTTATTACATTTAGCATGCATTAAATGTGCTAGAGACTATAACCAAGTTAATCAACATTGACATTGAAGTATTAATATTAAAACTAACAGAAACTGAGTATTAAAAAGAGGAAAACCTAATTTACTCATATCATACTAGATGACTTGCGTTGTAAGTTTGTCTTCCTTAAACTTGACTCATTATTTCACATCCCGTGATATTTTAACTGTATTGTTTTTCATTGGGTTTAGAATTAAAAATAGTGTAAAGTAACATTCAAAGGAGAAAAAGTTTTAGTAGCAAAAATCATTATGCTAACACTTACATTCACTCACAAAAGCTAAAGATACAGAGTTGTGTTTATTCTTGTCCTGGCAGCTTAAAAACATCAAAATCTTTAAATGAAATGGACTCATGTGGTTAGATTAAAAAGCATTTTAGTACATATTAGTGTCTGGTCCTTAACCATAACCTCTAAAAGAAGAGTACATATAGCCAACGTCCCAGCAGATACTTTTTATTGGGTAACAAACTCTTAGTTTGGGAAAATGAATATGCTGATCTAAGATGAAAGAAGGCTAGATAAAAATAACTTTATCCAAAGAATTCTAATTCAAGTGTAGCTACAAGGAAATAAACAATATTGTGTTAACCAAACACACAAAAGGACTTGAAACCTGTCTCAAAAATATTACCAACTGTTTAGTATGTCCATCAGTTAACCTACCATATGGCACCGAAGAAACATACCTTCATCAGAATCACTAATGAACTCCCTATATTCTTCACACACCAATATTATGGCACCATGGGGAACATTTTGTTATACTACTGCTGCTGTTGCTGCTGCTGCTACTACTACTACTACCTACAGTAATAACAACAATACATAAAAATTTCAGCATCTTCATATTAAAACTTGGACATTGGTTATTTAAGAAGGCATCCACTCAAATATTCCATGATAAGAGTCCAAGAAAACATTTAAAACTTCATCTACTAAAATGTAAGGCATTATACTTAAAAATCTGATATTATCACACTCATATGAATTACTCTATATCTCTGAATTCATTCTACATTATTGTCGCTACACAGTAATTGGAAAGCATCATTTCTTACAATTTGTAGTTGTTCTGCTATCAAGCAACCATATTCCAAAAGTGAGACCAATTAGCTCTAATGCCAGGAAGCTTATATATTCGTGACTGAATATAAAAGTCATTAATTCAAGCTATGAAATTATCTGTTCATTTTTGTGAGATACAAATATATAGATAGTACAGATATTGTATAGGTATAGCTATATATAGGTATGTCTTTAATATGGCTTACAGCAAAAGGGAAATGAAAGGGAGAGTTCAAATAACATTACAAAATCCTCCAATAATGTGTTGTGCTCCAGATTAGGTGAAAATTTCCACAAGTCTATGTTGAGTTTAAAACGTTATAGAATTCCCTAAGGTGTTTAGATGCTAGGTATAAAAATTCATTTCTCATGGGCATTTCAGTTGGGTTCATTCCCAAGAGGAAACATGTTCCCACTCATTTTCCCAATAAGTTGTAGCCATGCCAAAATTTTCAGGATAAGTATTTGGCCTGTGTTAAAATAATGTTCACTGTGGCTGTGATTTTTTTCAGTTTTCCTTTCCAAATCTGTTTCAAATACTGACTAAAACAGCAGAGTATTCAAAGGAGGGTGCTACAGAATATTGCCATCTCTGGAACAGTAACTTATTTGTAGAGTAGGAATGCGTTTTATCTCTAGAGATCCTATCAGTTAAAGAAAACCTCCAAATTGTAAAAGAGTAAGATCAGTAGTCAAAATGGTAGACAAAACCAGTTTAGAGATTTCTTTCTTTTTTTTTTTTTTTTTTTTTGGTTTTTTTCGAGACAGGGTTTCTCTGTATAGCCTTGGCTGTCCTGGAACTCACTCTGTAGACCAGGCTGGCCTCGAACTCAGAAATCCACCTGCCTCTGACTCTCAAGTGCTGGGATTAAAGGCGTGCGCCACTACTGCCCAGCAAGTTTAGAGATTTCTATAAGAACATGTTTAAAACTGGTTACCCTTTTCACATTGAAAACAATGCTATATTTAGCATTTCCGTAAACTGAACTCCAAAGGTCTACCTAAGAAAACTAGTTTAAAATGTAAGTATATATCACAGTAAATATGTAAAAATAATATCCTTATTTTGCATAAGTTCTAATTTTCCTTAGAAAGTTGACCATTTATACTACAATGGAATTATCTTAAACTTTGACATTTTATTCATAAATTAACTGATTATACAACATATTATCAGCTTTCCCAAAAGAAAGATTCCCTTATCTTTGAAATTACCTTATTTCCATAAAAATACTGAAGCTGCTAGCTCATATTCCCTGATTTGAAGGCTCATATTCATATTTCCTCTACACTACAAATGTTTGCCTACCACAAATTCTGGCAAAGCACTGATATACCTATTTTTTCATATACTCTACATTCTGTGTTGGTTAGTTTTATTAACTTGACACAAGTTAAGCTTATCTGAGAATAAGGAAGTTCAATTGAGAAAGTATTTCAATGGGATTGGACCCTGTGCATGTCTGTAGGGTATTTTCTTGATTATTTATTGATGTGGTAGGGCTCATCTCACTGTGGCCAGAGGCCCTGGGCACTGGTTCAAGGTGCTGTAAGAAAGCAGAATGAGCAGGCTATGAGAGCTGAAACAGTAATTAGTATTCCTCCCCAAGTTGCTTTTGGTCTTTATCACAACAATCGAAACCAAACTAGGACACTGTCTTTTTCTTTCTTTCTTTTTTTCTTTTTTTCTTTCTTCCTTTCTTCCTTCCTTCCTTCCTTCCTTCCTTCCTTCCTTCCTTTCTTTCCTTTTCTTTTCTTTTTTTTTTATATTTTCTTTATTTACATTTCAAATAATTTCAAATGTAATTCGCCCCCCTTGCCCGGAATCCCCCTATCCCATCCTCCTCCCCTGCCTCTATGAGGGTGTTCCCCCACCCACCCACCCACTCTTGTCTTCCCTCCATGACATTCTCCAACACTGGGACATCGAGCCTTCAGAATACCAAGGGTCATTCCACCCATTGATGTCCAACAAGGCCATCCTCTGCTACATATGCCGCTGGTTAACCTGTGTGACTGAGATTAAAAGATTCTTAATAGATGTCTATGTTTGTATTCATCTATTATTTCACTAACTAAAAATACTGCAAAATACTAACTATAGATACTGCATGAAAAAAATGTGAAAAAGATAGTCTAATGAATGTCAATTAACATCTTTTGCAAATTATTGTGTAAATATATTTAAAAATAAATTATCCCTATTTTTACTTCCAACATTTCCCAAAACACAGTGTTTGTTAATTTTCAGCTTCCTTTTTCTATTCTTGTCCACACATAAATGTATACGAATGTATAGTTACATCTATTTTCTTATATAAGAAGTGGGACTGTACTATTTTGCTGTTCCATAAATAACTTTGCTCACCAACTAAATTATTGCGAATGCTTTCTCAAGCTAACATAGCAGATGTACCTCAAACATTTCAGTCTACCAGATGCAGAGTTCCTCATATAAATTAATCAGTTCATAGGGATTTGGTTAACAATAACATTTTGGCTAACATGTTATCACATTATTTTATAAATTATTTAGACTTATTTCTTCTTATTAAGATCATAGCATTTCAGATTTATGACGAAATGGCCATTATATTTTGTAATATGTTAACAGATTTTTGAAACCACCCAAACAGGATCAGTTTCCTAAGATCGGCAAATAGACTTGATTTATGTCTGTTACTACAAGTAAAGACATGTAATAGTCTTTTCAAAAGCAATTCCCACATTTTACTTTGCAGGGCCAACAGACTAAGTCAAAAATGTTCTGAGACTTCAGGAAGTCTGCACCTGTACTTTGTTTTGCATAGCAGAGCACTGATAACCACTGTCATCACAAGAGCAACCTGGATGAGAAGCACAGTGGTCAGGTTTGAACAGCACCACTTAATGAATTCTCTGCAAGAAGACTAATGGTGGGGAATCTCAAGGTCAACAGTGTTTACTTTGAGAAGGACCCAGCAATAGATCTGAGCAGCCCTTCAAGTGTATACAGCATCTGTTTCTGTTCCAACTGCAGTTAACAAAGATTTCTCTGCTTTCCCCCTTGCCTTTAGTACTGTACATGAAGCAAAGCAATTTCAGTTCCAGACAAGGAATAGTCCTTGATGTTAACATATCAAGCTTGTGTTCAAAGGAAAGGGTATAAGAAAACAGACATGACCACATCCTAACAATTTTCCCATAGATTTGAGGATTTGAGCCAGTAAATTTTGTTTCAGATAGGGGGAAAAAAAACAAAGCCTCAAGAACCTTAGTGAGATATTGAAATTATGGAGTGGATTATAAAACTAGCTTGGAGCGAAATTGGCTTCAGTTGACAGTATTGGCTGTCTCTAGGGATGACATGTAAAATTAGATATTTTAGAGTAAACAAACAAAAGCCAAGCTATTTTATGTAAGGGGCAGTAAAATTTGGAATAAGTTCTTCAGAACAGCAATTAAGCATGAATGTAACTAGGTCAATTGTACACACACACACACACACACACACACACACACACACACACACACACACAATTTAAAGACCCAAAATGCATAAAAAAGCAAGTCTGAACTAAGATTACACTGTGTAGGGATAAAAGACCAGATGGTCTGCAAATTCTATATAGTTAACTTTCCACTTTAAAAAAAATGCAATTAAATATCTCTGAGTATATTTCATACATCTTTTGAAAGTTATTCTTATGGATCTATCTCATATTTCTATGAATAGAGAGGAGAATCTATCTCTCTTTTGTGTATGTATATGTGTTTCTGTATGTGTGTGTGTTTCTGTGTGTGTGTTTCTGTGTGTCTGTGAGTGTGTGTGTGTGTGTGTGTGTGTGTGTGTGTGTGTGTGTGTGTGTATGCTTTAGGGAGGACTAAGTCTATTTTCTGGCTGTTAAAGATAAACCAGATAGACACTATATCATTTCAAATAATTAGAGAAGAAAAGCACCTTCAAGTTTCATCTCTGTATTTGGATGAGAATGGAGTTTGAAAGTAGAATATAAAAATCAAAAACTACCCAACTAGTTGTTGGAACAACTGGCCTAGTTTTTCTACATAGTAAATTATGAGAATTACTGCAAGACCCTGTGCTCCAAAGAATTTCCTGCACAGCTTTCTGAAGAATTTGATGTTCGAAAGGTCAGAATCTTTCATGTGAAATATTAATATTCTCTTCTCCCAAATGTTACTATGGGAGAACTCTAAACTTTTATCTAAGGTCAGTCCCTCCTTTTGCACTAGATCTCTTCCCCTCTCATCTACTGTGGAACTTTGCTCCAACGATTAATCATCTAAATTTTATGTTGTCAAGTTTTTTTTTGCTCTGATGGATAATTTCTATCATCATGCTTTATTTCTTCTTTTATTGTGTTTAAGTAATCTTTCCAGGGACATACATTGTGCATTTTCAAATGCTCTATTGACACTGTCTTCTTTTGATGTCTAATATGTAGTTCACCTTCCAAATTGAATTCCATAAATTTTTTCTTTCAATACACACACACACACACACACACACACACACACACACACATATATATATATATATATATATATATATATATATATATATATATATATAAATTATCCGTATGCTATCCAGTAAAGGCAATTTTTTCCTTCTTGCTGCTGACCTATAAACTTTGAATCATCTTTTGCTCTTGTACTTCACATCTGACTAGGAGTATATGTGATGATTTTTTTTATCAATAGTTTTAAGTCCTTTTATATCTGAAAATATTTTTCATACATTTCTTCTTGAAATGATTCTCTTCTTATTTATTTCTAACACTGTATATTTTCACCAGAATTTGTATATTATATTCCTAATTCTTATTCCTTTGTCCTCTATGATGAACATCTGCCTTTATATCTTGTGGAACACCATAGTTATAAAAGATCTTATAAATTTGTCTTATCTTGTATGATTGTTTTAGGACAAGATTGATTTTTGCACTTTTATGGATGTGGAAACTATAGTTAACAAATAATTGCTCTGTGTTTTAAAGGTCTCTAGTAAAAGGACATGTGTTCCCAGGAAAATATAACAAATGAATACATTGGGAGCCATTAACAAATTATTAGGACTTAACTTATCAGTAAAAGTAATCAAGATTTATTATGGAGTACAGTTCTGAAACAGTTGACTTGAACAACAGAATAAAATTGAGAATCTGTGGGTGGAATATAATATTTCATATATCTAGAATTATAATTTATGTGATTGGGCAACTTTCATGTCTAATATTTTTCCATCGAGCTTGTTATATAATTATACAGTAGAGTATAGTTCTTCTTTTATACTATGATAATTCCTATCATTTTATTTTTTATATTTTTACTTAAAATAATTTTCATGCACTATACTATGATCATAGTTTCTCATTCATCAACTCCTCTCCTATATTTTCCAGCTCCCTGTCTGCCCAAAACTATGTTGTCTTTATCTCTCTTCCTTGAAAACAGACAAACCAGAATTTAATTTTTTAAATAATAATAATAAACAACTCAAGAAACACACACACACACACATGCACACGCACACCAAAACACAAAATTGGAAACCTTAATATGCAAGCAAAAATCCAATGAGAAAAAAATTCCCAATCCAAACTATATGAGACAAAGTCTACACAAATACCATCAAATTCATATGGTGTCGGGCATATACTTCTGGGCATGGGAAAAGCCTGAAGTAATTAATATATCCAATGAGAGTCAAATGATTAAAACTAAGATTTCCTTTGCAAAGGAGTATCATTTGCAGATAGTGCCTTTGTTAAGGATGAGAGCCGATATCTTCGTCCCCATCTAAATAGGTATGCTATCCAGATTTCATCTGTGCAGGCCCCATACATGCTGCCACAGCCTCTATGAATCTAGTTCCATTTGAATCTCATGTGATTGTTAATCTTTTGATAGTGCGATATGTGTGTATATGAATTTTTGTTTGTGTGTGTGTTAATTCTTTCTAGATCCTTGTACAAATTTACCTTTACTTACTATAGCTCATAAATGTTCACATGTGGATAATTTTATATTTAATATAGATCTTTGCAATGTCTAATTTGTGTCCTACTATTTGAAACTAAGTCTGGTCAGAAGAAAGCCCCAATTAAAAAAAATGTGCTCTAGAAATTGAGTTTTTACTAGTTTTCCAAGTACACTGAGATGGCTAGAGGAAGTGGGGAGGCAGAATTCCCACGTAAGAGCAAAGATGATTTTCATTATGGTATCTTCATCATGAAAATGATAACTTATAGAGTGTCAACTTGGGCCCCCAAGTTATTAAATGCTTTTCATGGAATAATTCATTGTGCTCTCATTTGTGTGTATGGATTAAATTCCTTTGATGTATCCATCTCACAGACTAGTGGATGGAGAAACAAGGAGGGCTAAAATCTTGCTTGGGGCAAGGAGCTGGGTAAGGATGGGACTGGGAGGAGTGAGGATTCTGTGATCAGGCTATAAAGTAAATGAATGAATGAATGAATGAATGAATGAATGAACGAATAAATAAAATGAAGAAAATTGCTTCAATGAAAATCAAACCAGCTCAGAATCAGCAGCTCAAATTTTAACAGTTGTAGTGACTAAAGTAGCATAAACTTAGTAATTTTCTTTTTTCTTATAATGATTATTAACTTTTCCAGAAAATATTGACAATCAACAAAGTAGTTATATTGTATGTGGATATTATGTATTCATGTGTACATCTATACTCTAAAAGGTCAATGTTTACTTAAATGTGTGTAATTGTTCTGCATATTAATACTCCATTATTCCTGAAGATGACTCAAAGGAAATGAAACACTGATTCTATGGAAATAGAATAATTCAAACCCATGGTCCTAATTTTAGAGTTGAATTTAATTCATAAGCATTCTTCTGTTTCAACAGTCAGAATTGTCTACTTTTGTAGGCATAAGTGAGCAACTTCATGTTAATATTGACATAGTCTCCATTGAATTGCACCAGTTTAATGTCCGCAGTCACTCCTGCTTCATTATTGTACTATTTTAAAATTATATATACTATTGTACTATTTTAAAATTATATTTGCTATTTACTTTCCAATCTTTAAGAACTTGATCTCATTCATTTCCTTGCCTGCTATCTTTCATATCCTATCCTTGTTTCTTTATAATAAACACACCATCAAAATAAGCATTTATCTAGGATATATTACTTGCACAAGAAAGAATGAAAAAATGAAAGAAAGAAAGAAAGAGAGAGAGAGAGAAAGAGAGAGAGAGACAGAGAGAGAGAGAGAGAGAGAGAGAGAAAGAAAGAAAGAAAGAAAGAAAGAAAGAAAGAAAGAAAGAAAGAAAGAAAGAAAGAAAGAAAGAAAGCACTCTGGCATGTGCACTAACTTCTATTAATATTTTGTCCTGATAAAAATGTTTTATTAAATTATGATGAAAGTAGGGTCAGAACTGGCAATATACTTTGAAAATAAGTGTTGTTGATTTTATTAGACTCTGCGAGCAAAAGGTGATCTCAAAAGTGATCCAAATGAAATACTTGCCTATCTAACATCAAAATCCTTCTATTGCACACATGTCTGTCAGAAAATCATGTTCACTTCAATCATGTATAGGGATAAGGAAGCTTATATGAGATGAAAAGTACAATGTTGTACTGATTAATTTTAGGTTTTATTTATACTCAGCTGTAACCTATCTGTTTATAACTTTCAAATTTCCATCTATTTGTCTTGGCTTAATGTCTTATAATACTGAGTGATAATGGTGATATACTTTCTGAGAAGTAAATGATATATTTTCTTATCAAAATTTCTCTTCCCAAAGAGAACTTTTTCTATTCCTGTTAGCTCCTTAGACATCAACCTATTTCAGCAGCTCATTGATCATCTTCCTTCATCTTAATATGTACCTAAAATGTGTCACCCACATGCTGAATTTGAAATATGACTTTTCCTATATATGAAAACCTTAAATCTTTGCATTAAGACTTAATTTCATTAGAAATATATTGGATTTATTTTATATGTATGTGCATTATACTGAATGTGTGTCTATGCACCGTGGAGGTAAGAAAAAGAGTGCTTAATCCTCTAGAACTAGAAACATGTATGCCTTTGAGATGCCATAGAGATAGTGGGAACCAAAACTGGATCATTTCCAAGAGCATCAAGTACTCTTAATCAGTGAGCAACTTTTCCAGCTCTCCAAAAGCTCTTTTATTTTAATGCTTAATCTAATACTGTCAAATACAAACCACTGAAAAATCATTTCAAGAATAAAGGGCATTAAATTAACAATAATTTATTAATTTTTTAATAGAGAAGCTAACAACTTTTCCATAACCTAGTACCCCAATATTTCCACCAAGTCATAATAGTAATTATTGTTCAATAACACATAAGAATAGAATATTTATCATAAAATAATATGCTATAATTTTGGGATAGCATTTCGTAAGTTTGTCCATATTGTTTCTAGCAATCACTATCTTCTATGCAATAAGTTCATTCTAAAATATGGCAGTGGAAAACAATACTACACAGTCAATCTGTTTTTTTTTCCATTTTAATACCATGATAACAATTATTTTTTAAACGGAATCACACTATAGCCCAGAGACATAGTATATCACCTGTGCCAATCTAGTTTTGTGGTAATCGTTCATCCTCAGCATCCCAGAATATTAGAAAGAACATAAGTGTATCCAAATCTACACTGCTTATATATATGTATGTTGTAGATCTTAAACTACATCACCCTTTTACTATAAAAATTATATAGTATAAATATACTTCATATATGCTGAAGTAGGAAAAATTAATGAGGTCCCAGCCCTACACAAAGAACTATACGCAAATGAGCAAGCAAAATAGGGAACATGCATATCACGTAGTCATCCAATACCAAATGGTCAGCCCTCCAAATATACATGTAAGTAACATTATATGGACTTAACAGTTAATATTTAGGAATTTATATATAAATATATACATATTTAGAGAGAGAGAGAGAGCTATGCATGTGATAACAATTAAAAGAGAGCATGAATTTGCAAGAGAACAAGAAGGGTTAGCACTGTGAAGGTTTGGGCAAAGAAAAAAGTAAGAACAAATTTTGTAATTATATTATAATCTCCTCAATAAAAGTAATTAAGACGTTATCCTCAAAAACAGCAACAACAACAAAAAACATAGAAACTCACTGTTTTGAACACTCCAGTTCAGCATCTTGATGCTCCCTTACAGAGTGTTGGTCCCGTACTTTGGTTTCTTTGAATAAAAACCTTGCTATTTTGCAAAATAAACAAGCAGAAAGAAAAATACAAATCTGTTTTAAGAAGACAAACTGAGTCTAAGAACAACTGAACATAATTATGTTTTCTAACAACGCAGCAGTTAATAGTTTGAAAGTTTGAGTTTTCCTGGAAAAAGGTAAAAGGTATAGTGCAAATAGTAGTCAGTAAAGAAGTGATATAGAAAATCAACACTCAGGGGACAGCTATACCAGGCTTCTGTCAGCAAGCACTTCTTGGCATCAGCAATAGTGTCCGGGTTTGGTGTCTGCAGATGGGATGGATCCCTAGGTGGGGCAGTCTCTGGATGGCCTTTCCTTCAGTCTCTGCTCCAGTTTTTGTTCCTGCATTTCCTTTTGACAGGAGAAATTCTGATTAAATATTTTTAGGATGGGTGGATAGCCCAATCCCTCAATCGGAGGCTGTGCCTAACTACTGGTTATGATCTCTATAGGTTCTGTCTCCCCTTTGTTGGATATTTCAGGTAATGCCATCTCTGTTGAGTCCTGTGAACTTCTCTGGCCCCTGGCATCTGGGACTTTTTAGTGGCTACCCCAATTTTCCCATCCCCCACTGCTACATATTTCTTTTCAAATTCTTGACTCACTGTACTTCTCCCCCATGTCCTTATCTGAACTGTCCCCCTTTTCCCTTTCCCCTCATCTCTCCCTCCCAAATCCCCCTCTTCCTCTACCTCCAGAGATTATTTTCTTCCCCTTTCTGAGTAGGACTTTAGCATCCACACTTTGGTGTGGTCTTCCTTCTTCTTGGGTTCTGTATGGTTTGTGAGTTGTACCGTGGGTATTTCACTTCCAAAGCCTGACCAATACAGATGAGGATGCACACAGCCAAACATAGACATGAGTGTGGTAACCCCAATGGAGGAGTTAGGGCAAGGATTGAAGGAGCTGAAGTGATTTGCAACCCCATAGAAAGAACAACATCAACCAACCAGACCCCCAAATCTTCCAGGGACTAAACCACCAACCACAGAGTACACACTGGGGGACCCATGGTTGGAGCTTAGGGGAATGCTAGGGCACTGAGGTGGGAGTGGATGGGCAGGTGGGGGAGCACCCTCATAAAGGCAGGGGTGGAGGGAAGGGATGGGGCTTTGTGGAGGGGAAACTGGGAAGGGGGATAACATTTGAAATGTAAATAAATAAAATAACCAATAAAAATTTGAAGAAAAAGAAAAAAGAAAATCAAGGCTCATTTTTAGTTATCTTCTCATTGGATTCTCCAGTTTAGTACTCATATGGAAACAAAGCCTACAACAAGAACAACCTACAGTAGCTGTGCAAAACAAGTGTGTGTATCACATGAAAAGCCTTCTTCAGGATTTTCCATGAAGCATGTGACTCCAGAGAGAGTCATATAAGACCCCAGTAAAAGCAGTAAGCTTGTTTGTCTACTTTCCCTATTTGAACAACAGATTTTATCACCCATAAGATTTGGGTGTTGAGATTTCAGAAGCAATTACAAATAACTCTGATTGGTTTAATAGACTGAAAATATAGTCATTATTTAGTAATTTAAAATATTTAATTTTCTGTATATGACTTCAATAAAAAATTCCATTTGCTTTTGTTATCATTGTCAGATTATTGTCATGTTACCTTTCCTGGGAAGAAATGCACAAATATTTTTGTTCCTCTCACATAGGATACTTACTGGCAGAGCAAATAAATGACTCCAACTAAGTGTGTCTTGGTGAGGCAATGAGGTTAATGCAGTTCCTTATAGGAACATTTGTGAGGGGTTATGCAGATGTTCTTTTCCTCCATTGTGAGATTTTCTTTCCTCTACACTTTCAACATCCTAAAACTAGGCAGGAGAGAAAGAGAACCATGAATCTAATCTCTTTCTTTTTTATCCATGACTACCATCAAATAGCAACCAACTCTCCCAAATGACCAACACTGACCAACTCTGCCTAGCCTTTATATACCTTCTAAAAAGTTTCCAGAATTCTAAACATCACATAATCAAAAGAAAGTATATCTCCATTTAATTTGATATTGGCTGTTGGTTTGCTGTATATTGCTTTTATTATGTTTAGGTATGGGCCTTAAATTCCCAATCTCTCCAATACTTTTAACATGAAGGGGTGTTATATTTTGCCAAATGCATTTTCTACATCTAAGGAGAAAAATCATACAATTTTTTTTCTTTGAGTTTGTTTATATAGTGGATTACTTTAATGGATTTTTGTATATCGAACCAACCTTACATCCCCGGAATGAAGCCTACTTTATTGTGGTAAATGATGGTTTTAATGTTTTCTTGGATTTGGTTTGCAAGTATTTTATTGAGTATTTTTGTATTGATACTCATACGCGAGATTGGTCTGAAGTTCTCTTTTTTTGGTTGGGTCCTTGTGTGGTTAAGGTATCAGAGTAATTGGGGCTTCATAGAATGAATTACATAGTGTTCCTTCTGTTTCTATTTTACGGAATAGCTTGAGGAATATTGGTATCAAGTCTTCATTGAAGGTCTGGCAGAAGTCTGCACCAAATCCATCTGGCCTGGAAAGATACTTGAAACAATCCCACTAAAATCAGGGACAAGACAAGGATATCCACTCTCCCGATATCTATTCAATATAGTACATGAAGTGCTAGCTAGAACAATAAGACAACAAAAAGACATCAAGGTTATACAAATTGGCAAAGAAGAAATAAAGATATCACTATTTGCAGATGATATAATAGTATACATAAGCAACCCCCAAAACACAACCAGAGAATTTCTCCAGATGATAAACAACTTCAGCAAAGAGGCCGAATATAAAATTAACTCAAATAAATCAGTAGCCTTCCTTTATACAAATGATAAACAGGCTGAGAAAGAAATTAGAGAAACAACTCCCTTCACAATAGCCACAAATAATATAAAACAACTTGGGGTAACTCTAACCAAACAAGGGAAAGATCTGTATGACAATAACTTCAAATCTCTCAAGAAAGAAAGTGAAGATCTCAGAAAATGGAGAAAGCTCCCATTCTCATGGAACAGCAGAAATAACATAGTAAAAATGGCCATCCTACAAAAGACAATCTAGAGGTTCAATACAATCCCTATCAAAATCCCAACACAGTTCTTCAAAGTCATGGAAAGAGCAATTCTCCAATTCATCTGGAATGGGAAGAAGACCAGAATAGCGAAAACAGTTCTTAACAATAAAAGAATGGCTGGGAGAATCACCATCCCTGATCTCAAGTTTTACTACAGAGCAATAGTGATAAAAACTGCATGGTATTCGTAGTGAGACAATGTTAGTAGTGTTGATCAATGGAATAAAATTGAAGACCCAGAAATAAAACCACACACTTACAGGCACTTGACCTTTGACAAAGAAGCCAAACATATACAATGGAAAAAAAGAAAGCATCTTCAATAAATGGTGCTGGTCTACCTGGATGTCTGTATGTAGAAAAATGAAAATAGACCCATTATTTGACACCTTGCTCAAAGCTCAAGTCCAAGTGGACCAAGGACCTCAACATAAAACCAGATACACTGAATCTAACAGAAGAGAAAGTGGGAAAGAGTGTTGAACTAGTTGGCACAGGGGGAGATTTTCTAAACAGAACTCCAATGGCTCAGGCTCTAAGATCAAGAATTGATAAAGGGGACCTCATGAAACTGAAAAGCTTCTGTAAGGCAAAAGACATAGACAATAAGACAAATCGGACACCTACAGATTGGGGAAAAATCTTTACTAATCCCACATCCAGTAGAGGGTTAATATCCAAAATATATAAAGAACTCAACAAGCTAACCACCAAAAACAAACAAACAAACAAAAAACAAAAAACAAAAACAACAAAACAAACAACCCAATCAAAAAATGTGGTATAGTATTAAACTAAGAATTCACAAGAAAGGAATATCAAATGACTGAGAAACACCTAAAGAAATGTTCAAAGTCCTTGGTGATCAGAGAAATACAAATCAAAATGACCCTGAGATCCCACATTATACCAATCAGAATGGCTAAGATCAAACCCTCAGACAACAGCACATGTTAGTGAGGATGTTAAGAAAGAGGAATACTACTCCATTGCTGGTGGGATTGCAAACTGGCACAACCACTCTGGAAATCAATCTGGAGGTTCCTCAAAAAATTAGAAATGATCTACCTGAAGACCCAGCAATACCACTGTTGGGAATATATCCAAAAGATGACCCACCATGCCACAGGGGCACATGTTCCACTATGTTCATAGAAGCCTTGTTTGTGATAGCCAGAACCTGGAAACAACCCAGATGTCCCATGACAAAAGAATGGATACAGAAAGTGTGGTTCATTTATACAATGGAATAATACTCAGCCATTAAGAATGAGGACATCCTGAGTTTTTCAGGCAAATAGATGAACCAGAAAATATCATCCTGAGTCAGGAAATTAAGACCCCAAAGTACATGCATAGTATGTCCTCACTAATAAGTGAATATTTGCCAAAAAACAAAACAAAATAGAAAGTACAGAATTCCCAAGATGCAGTGCACAGAACTCAAAAAGGTCAACAAGCTGAAGGGCCCAAGTGAGGATACCTCAGTCCCACTTAGGAGGGATAAGAAATCAACCACAATGTGGGAGGTAGGGAGGGACCTGGTAGGGAAAGGGGCTGGGAAGGCAAGACGCAAACTTGATCTGGTATTAGGTGGGGGAAAAGGATTGAAGCTCCAAGGGCCAATTGAAAGAATGGAAACAAGCAACCTGGGGAGATGGGAGGTGGGGGAACCCTCCAGAACGTACCAGAGACCTGGGAGGTGAGAGACTGTCAGTTCTGAAAAGGAGAGACCTTAGATGAAATGCCCTACATTAGGGAGAGGGAACTTGTAGAGCCCACCTCCAGCAGAAAGACAGGGCATCAAGAGAGGGATGGAGTTGCCATCCCACAGTTAAAACTCTGACCCAAAATTGTTCCTGTCTGAAAGAACTGCAGGGATATAAATGGAGAGGAGCCTGAGGAAAAGAAGTGCCAGAGACAGACCCAAAGTGGGATCCAGCTCATGGGGAGGCCCCAAGGCCTGACATGATTACTGAGGCTATGGAGCACTCACAAAAAAGGACCTATCTTGACTGCCCTTCTAAAGACCCAACAAGAAGCTGAAAGAGTCTGATGCAGATATTTGCATCCAACCAATGGACAGAAGCTGCTGACCCCTGTGGTTCAATTAGGGAAAGGCTGGAAGAAGGTAAGGAAGAGGGTGATCCTGTAGGAGGACCAGCAGTCTGAATTAACCTGGACTCCTGAGATCTCTCAGACTGGACCACCAACCCGGCAGCATACACCAGCTGATATGAGGTCCCCAACACATATACAGTAAAGGATTGACAGGGTCTGTGTTTAGTCAGAGAAGATGCACCTAACTCTCAAGAGACTGGAGGCCCCAGGGAGTTTAGAGGTCTGGTGGGGTGGGAGGTGGGGGTGGAGACATACTCATAGAGACAGGGGGTGGGAGGAGGTATGGGATATGGAACAGTTGGAGGGTGGATTTGGAGGGGAATAAATAAATAAATAAACAAACAAACAAATAAAAGATAAAAAAGAAAAAAAGATATCTGTACCTGGCAAACTATGTCTCTGCTACAGGACAAAGCAAATCTCCTGCTGAGGAAAGTGTGAAGTAGCTTCACATCTTACACCTGGGATTAAAATTAAAACCTACTCTTATATTATTTTTCTATTTTTAAAGAAACCAAAATTCTAACTATACAGTTACTTTGGAAAAGGTGGCTGCATTAATAAAAAGCACACATGAGCTAGAGTGAAGATTCATGACATGACATCTCTGGATTTTCCTGCACAACTTGCTGCCTCCACCAAAGTGTCTGCTCTTACAATGCAAATGTTTAGTGATCATACACTCTCAAGGATGTGCCTTGTGACACTTAGGACCCTTTGAACTCCCCTAATTTTTTTGAGTTTTCTGAGCTCTCAGAACTTACAAAGGTCCCCAACTCTTATGAGGTGTCTTCTGCCCCCCCAGGTTGAAGCATTTCAATCCTCAAGAAATGACTGTAAAATAATGCTGGATATAATATAAACATGTTGTTAAAGAGCCATAAGCCAAAACTAAATGGCATACATGGGGTTATTTACTAGCTGAAAGAATTTTTCCATTTTTCTTTTTAGATCTCATTTGTTGCAGGTAACATCAAATAATGTTGTTTAAATTACCACAAATTCACCAGGTGAGAGGAAGCTTGCCAACAAACATCTATGTAGATGAAAGCTAGAATCAAGCCACATCATTCAATTAGTTGTTTTCAAAATTCAGTTTTCCTTCCAGAATATGCATCACAAGTACATAAAGCACATGGTTCTGAAGGCAAATGCTACTCAAATGGAAGGAAATAATCAAGCAACTAAAGATGCTGTCAGTGAGGTTATTACAAAGAGTGATAAAGGTATATTCAAAATATCAAGAACAGCACAAGCCAGAGTTCTATAAATTGTTGAAGCTTCATAATCAAATATTTATAGCTCTCTCTGCTGTGTTTGAATAAGTAAATTATTAAAAGCAGATATTGTGGCAAATAGGTTATCATCCATCTCAATCAAAGTTACATTTCACTATCTCTGTTTCATTCTTACTTATGCTTTTGGTCTTCTAAGATTGAAGACAAATGTAACAAACTCCGGTAACAAATCAAAGCTTTTCACTGTAATTTACTTTGTGAGTAATTTCTAATTGATTCAGACTGATGGGACTGCACAGTTTGATATATTGCTGGGGCAGGAGATACCTTGGACCAAGTAAATTTACAACCTCCTTTTCTTGAGAGAAAAATGGCTGCTATATTTCATGTTGTCATTTTTTTATTTGTACAATATAATTGTATATCTATGTGGATTCTTACAAAGAATACCAAACAATGTATACACCTGTAACTGTCTTAGCCACTTACCAATATCATGTTAGGTAGGCCTATCTTCTATTTGCTCAAAATAAAGATTTAAACAAAATAGAGTATTAACGCAAAAGTTGCAATTTCCAATATAAAAAACAATGTTGCCTAGCAGCATCACTCAGTCACCTTCAGGTCGGAGTTCATGTCTTGTTAACATCACTAAAATTAGAACAATGCAATGGCTTATTTGGTTGTTGTATATTTTGGTTGGATCATTTTCATTTACTGTTGCAATTTAAGCCTGAATGTTGTTTTTCCAAAACATTATTCTAGACATGATTCCAGTATTTGAAAAGTATGTGTGCTGTGTGTGTGTGTGTGTGTGTGTGCGTGTGTGTGTGTGTGTGTGTGTGTGTGTGTGTTTGTAGGAGAGAGTTTGTGCTTGTATCTTTTCTCTGCTCAAAGGTCAGAAGCACTTCACCTCAATTCAGTGATAAATTGCCTTATTTTACAATAAATGTATCACTGGAATTTGAAAACAGCTATATCTGACATACCTTTGGATTTTAACTAAAGATCCTCATCCAATGTGTGTGTCCCTTGGCTGATAGAACTTGTTTCTTCTTTTTAGTATGTGAAAAAGGATAAAACAACAAACATTTTTTTCATCTTTTTCTCATATCATCCGTGTGAGGATGGAGTATATCCCCAGAGGTCTGAGTCTGAAGGGCTCTTTTCAGATTTCACAACATAATGAAGACCCCTTTGTAGAGCTCCTGTCCCCTTCAGCTAGGCATTATGCCATCTGGCTGACAAGCTACCTATCTGTCATTTCTGCTGTTCCCTGATATGCTAAGAACAAGAGGTATCACTGCGGCTAGACACAGACTTGGGATGCCCTCAGCATTTCTAAAGGCTGGAACAAATCTAGCACGGTAGGATTTTAAGATGATACGTCTCATTGCAATTTCAAAACCTTCCTATAAAAAGTGTTTTTTTCCAATTAATTTTTTTGACCAGTCATGTTTGGTTCAATGTTTAGTCTGTGGGCTATTCAATCTCCAGTTCCTGCTCATCAAGGCAGTATAAGGCATGGGCTTCCTTTCATAACATGGGCTTCAAGTTAAACTGACATTGGTTAGCCATTCCCACATGTTCTAGGCCACTCAAACATATTTAACTGGCAGGACAGATAGTATATTGAGGAATTTGTGACTCAGTTTGGTTGGATTCCTGGTTTATCTTTCTGTAGCGTGCATAGTACCTTCCCATGCCAAAGAGACTAAGAAATGATTCCTAATGATATTCTGGTATACTCAAATATCAGTGCCTTCTACAGTCATCACCAGAGAGGCTGCCCTCAGCAGCAGATGGAAGCAAGTGTAGAGACCCACAGCCAGACATTATGAAGAGAGAGCTTAAATTGGAAATCTCTATCAGATTCCTCCTCTAGTCGCTCAGGGAAACCAGTGGAAAAGGGGACAGAATGATTGTAGGAGTCAGATGGGGATCAAGGACACCAGAAGAACTTGGCCCACTGAGTCAAATATGCAGGATTCATATGGACTCACAGAGACCAAAAGGGCAGACATGGAACCTGCCTTGGTCTGCACAAAGTCCTCTGCATTGTATTATGACTGTAATCTTGATGTTTCTGTGAGCCTCCTAAGAGTGGAAGCTGGTATGTCTCTGACTCTTTTTGCCTTCGGTTGGACTCTTTTTCTCCTATTTGGTTGCCTTGTCCAGCCTTGATAGGAGGGCTTGTGCCTTATCTTCTTGAATCTTGTTTTGTCCTGTTTGTATGTTGTCTCTTGGACACCTGCTCTTTTCTGAAGAGAAGCAGAGGGGGTAGTGGATTTAAGAGAAAGAGAGAGGAAGTTGGAAGGAGTTGGGAGGAGTAAAAAGAGGAAAACTGCAGTCAGGATGTACTGTATGAGAGGAGACCTATTTTAAATAATAAAACATTATTTCATCATACTTTAATCAAGTGTCTAGAGGACAATAAGGCAAATGATGATGACAGTTATTTTATCTTCGTTTTTGTAACAGAATCCCATGTAGCTCAGGAAAAACTCTCTAACTTAATAAGAAGCTAAGGATGGCTTTGAATTCATGATCCTTCTTTCTCCATCTCTGGAGTGCTAGATTGCACATTAGCGGCATGTACTAGCATGCAGAGGAATTTTCCTATGTATTTCACTAATTATTAATTGGAAATGAATCAAATTGCATTTTCTATTTTTCCTGATTTTTGTTCAGTGCCAAAGACTTTTTCATTCTTGGACTACAAAGATGTTGCCCAGTTAGATTTTCTGGAGGGGGTAGGAAATAATTTATTTGGCTCACAGGTTATTCCGTCTATCATGAAGAGACATCAAGGCAGCAACAAACTACAGGAATGGAAGCAAAGTCCACTTAGGAACACTCTTTATTGGCTTGCTTCCCTTGGCTGCTCATATAGCTTTCTTATATAACCCAAGACAATGTGCTTCAGGTAGCATGGCCAAATGTGATGAGCCTTCATCCATCAACATGCAATGAAGAAAATGACTCACGAGCATTTTCATAGTTCACTGTGATAGAGGCAATGACTCTGTTGGGATTTCCTTTTCCCAGGTGTATAAAGATGAAAATCAAGTTTAGCTACCACAGTGTATACAAAGAGCTTTAGTGATATTAACTTTCACCCCTCTCTTTGTCTCACTGAAAGCCTTCTTTGCAATAAATCCTCATTATATGTTGAGATGCTGACAGAGCCAGTCCTGTGCAGACCTCGTGCTGATAGCCACAGCTGCAGTGAGTTCATGAATGTTATGGCAAATCCAGAAGACCTCATTTTGCTGCACACCTCCCCTCTCACTGGCTCTTTCATTCTGTTGTTGCCGCTGTTGTTATTGAAAATAGATTTTCTTACATAATATATCCCGATTTCAGTTTCCTCTCCTTCAGCTATTCCCAGTTCATCCTCCCATCTTCCCAAATGAATACACTCCTTTTCTCTTTCTCATTAGAAAAGAAACAGACTTCTAAGGAATGATCAAAATAAAATAACAACTAATGCATCAGAATTGGACAAAATGAACAGAAAGAAAAAGCCCAGAAGAAGGCACAAGAGTCAGAGACCTACTCATTCACATGTACACTCAGGAACCCCTAACAAGATGAAACTAGAAGTCCATATGTATGTACATACACACACACACACACACACACACACACACACACACACACACATACATACAAATATATATATATATGCATGCAGAGGACCTGGTGCAGATCTGTACAGCACTGTGCATGCTGCTTACACTCTCTTTGAGTTCATATGAGCTTTGATTTATCTAGAGGACCTTATTTACTTGATGTCCTCCATCTCCTCTGGCTCTTACACTCTTTTTGTCTCCTCTTCCACAGTGTTCTCTGAGTCCTGAGTTGGGGTATTTGGTGGAGACATCCCATTAGGATGGTATTCATGTTTCTCTTTTTTTAGCATGCAGAGTATCTTCCTGTATCAAAGACACTAGCATTCCACCTCTATGTGCTAGTGTCTTTGATAGGGAAGGTACTCTGCATGCTAACAAAAGAGAAACATAAATACCATGCCATCCAAAACCTTTCAATGTACATCAATGTCCTGCTTGACTTTATCATGTTCAATAAGTTGTATATGTGTTGTCTTCAGCAGTGGGGCCTTACTGTCATTTTGTGGAAAGCAACCTATATTGATGGCAAAAGCCTGGGTTGTTTAGAGGTCGCCATGGGGACCCTTTTGCAAAATACTCAGATTTGACCAAGAAGATGACTTAACAGGTAAAGATTACCTCCTACTTCCACTGAAGACCTCAATTCTATCTCTAGGAATTACACAGTGGCAGAAGAGAAGCACCTATTGCAAGCTATCTTCTGACATCCACAGGCACACAGTGGGTCTCTGATACCTCCTCAAACACAATAAATGCATTTATTAAAATATAATAAAACTGTATCATCTTTGTGCCATTATTTTCTTTTTTAATTTGAATTTTTATTGATTCATTATTTATTTACATCCCAAATGTTGACACCCTCCAAATATACCATCACAGAGATATTCTCCCTACTCTTTTCCTTCATCTCTGAGAAGGTACTCCCCGGTATCTCCCCACCCTGGGGCATCAAATCTCTGTTAGGCTAGTTGCTCCCTCCTCCCACTGAGGTCAGAAAAGGCAGTCCTGTTTCATAAGTGCTGGGCGCCTCAAACCAGCCAGTGTATGCTCTTACATTGGTGGCTTAGTCTCTGGGAGCTCCCAGAGGTCCAGGTTAGTTGACAATGTTGGTCTTCCTGTGGCGTCAAGATCCTCAGCAGTTCTTTTAGTCCCTTCCCTATCTCCTCCATAGTTGGTCCCAACCTCCATCCAATGCTTATCTGTGTGTATCTGCATCTGTGTGAGTCAGCTGCTGCTGAAGCCTCTTAGAGGGCAGCCATGCTAGTTTCCTGTCTGCAACCACAACATAGCATCAGAAAATGTGTCAGAGTTTGGCGCCCATCCATGGGATGGATCCCAATGTAGGCCAGGAAATAGTTGGCCTTTCCATCAGTCTCTACCCACTGGGGATACTGTCCAACTATTGGAGGTGACCTCTTCAGGTCCCATATCCCCACTGTTGGGTATTTCAGCTAAGGTAACCTACAATGAGTCCTGGGAGTCTCCCTTATCCCAGGTCTCTAGGACTTTCTAGGGGTTCCCCTATTCACCACCCCTGGCAGCTGCATATTTCCATTCATTCTCCTGGCCATTTGTGCCTCTCTCCTGACTCCCCTCCATACCTAATCCTACCCCCTTATCTATTCCCCCCTCTTCTACCTAGGTCCCTCTCTTCCTTTGCCTCACATGACTATTTTGATCCCCCTTCTAAGTGGAATTTAATCATACTCACTTGGGCCTTCCTTCTTGTTTAACTTTGTAGGGTCTGTAGGGTGTATCATGGGTATTCTGTACATTATGGCTAATATCCACTTATCAGTGTGTACATACCATGCATGTCCTTTTGGGTCTGGGTTACTTTAATCAGGGTTATATTTTCTAGTTCCATCCATTTGCCTTCAAAATTCATGATGTCCTTATCTTTTGTAATTGAACTACATTTTCTCTATCCATTCTTCTGTTGAGGGACATATTGGTTGCTTTCAGTTTTTGCCTCTTATGAATAAGACTGCTAAGAAGATAGTGGAACACCTTTCCTTGTGATATGGTGGAATGTCTTTTGGGTATATGCTCAGGAATGGTATTGGTATAGCTAGGTCTTCAGGTGGAGGAACTATTTCCAATTTTCTGAGAAACTACCAGATTGATTTCCAGAGTGGTTGTACAAGTTTGTACTCCCACCAGCAATGGAGGAGTGTTCCCCTTTCTCCATATTCTCTCCAGCATGTGCTTTCAATTGAGTTTTTGATCTTAGCCATGCTGATTGGTGTAAGACAGAATCTCAAGAGTTTTTTTTTTTTGATTTGCATTTGCCTGATGACTAAGGATGTTGAACATTATAAGTACTTCTCAGCCATTCGAGATTCCTCTGTTGAGAATTCTGTTTACCTCTGTACCCCATTTTTAGTTTGGTTAGTTTGTTGGTATCTAACTTCTTAAATTCTTTATATATTTTGGTTATTATCCCTTTATTGGATTCATGGATATTGAAAATCATCTCCCAATCTGTAGGCTATGATAAATGGGCTGAGAAATAAATTAGGGAAACAATAGGCACTAATAGTATGAAATATCTTGGTATAACTCTAACCAAGCAAATGAAAGATCTATATGACAAGAACTTCAACTCTTTGAAGAAATCAAAGAAGGCCTCATAAGATAGAAAGATCTTCCATGCTCATGGAGCAGTAGGATTAACAGTGAAAATGGTCTCTTACTAAAAGCAATCTACAGATACAATGCAATTCCCATCAAAATCAATCCCCAAAACATTGTTTTACAGACATTGCAAGAGCAATTCTCAACTTCTTATGGTAAAACAAAAAACCCACGATAGCCAAAACAATCCTGATCAATTAAAAACTTCTGGAGGAATCACCATTCCTGATCTCAAGCTGTACTACAAAGCAAGAGTGATTAAAAAAACACTGCATGGTTTTGATAAACAGACAGGTTGATCAGTGGAATCTAGTCAAAGACCCAGAAGTAAACCCACACACTTATGAACAATTGATTTTTGACAAAGAAGCCAAAACCATACAGTAGAAAAAAATAAAACACCTTCAACAAATGGTGCTAGTCTAACTGACAGTCTGCATGTAGAAGTATGAAAAATGATCCATATTTATCAGCCTGCACAAAGCCCAAGTCCAAGTGGATCAAGGGCCTCAACATAAAACTAGATACACTGAATCGAATAGAAGAGAAAGTGGGAAATAGTCTTGAACATATTGATATAGGAGACAACTTCCTGGACAGAACACCAATGGCTCAGGCACTAAGATCAACAATTGATAAATGGGACCTCTTGAAACTGAAAAGCTTCCTTAAGGCCAAACTTCTATAGGACAAAACAGCAGCCACTGTTTCTCTTAATTTCAGTGTCAAATATCTCACCAAAATATTTCATTTCTTCTCTCAGTTCTTGCTATTTCAATCTAGAAAATCCCCTAAAGCCATATCTGAATCATTACTAATTCTACTTCACTGCCTTTCTAGAAGTTCTCTTCCAAACAACCCATGTTTAATACTTTTATCATAGAAGCATTCATATACCTACCAGCATACATATGCTCCATATCAACATCTCTATCAAGGCGCTCCCTGATTGTGAATGCCTTCAACTCACTTTTTTTGCTTAGGTGTAGTTTTCAGATATGTTCATCAAACTTATGATTATACTTTCTTTTCATGCTGCTTCCCTCAGTCGAAATAACTTAAACCTCCACCCGGAATTTCTTTTGGCAAGATCACACTCTAGAGACCAGATTTCATTGAATCTCAAAAATCTTTCTCAGTCTACCAAATACCCAATGCAAGAAGGTGCTGTCATACCTGGATTTCTCAAATTTCTTTCTTTATATAATAAATTTATTTAATTCATTTTCTTCTAATGTTCTAGAAAGTAGGATACTTATTCTTTTTAAATTGTGTGCCTTGTTTGGATGCAATAAAAATATTTGCATAAAGATGTTACAATAGTATATATATATATATATATATATATATACACATTTACATGTATTTAAATTTATTAAGTTTGTTCTTTGACAGTTTTATACATGGTTAACAGCTATTCAAGATACTGTCAATTCTCATTTACAAAAACTCTTATACTCCCTATCAAAATTCCCAAACAAAAATCTAGCAGAAAAATAAATGCTTAGTAATCCTCACGATTCATATATCTTAAATTTTTCTAAAATACTATTTATTATATGTTAAACATCACCTATATTAAAGTGTTCATATTGTAATTGTCAGTGCAGATGCTTATGGATAAGTGCATTTAAGTATAGTTTTCAAACGATGGCATGAATTACAGAAATGCAACATATACATACAAGAATTTATATGAATATAATCAAACATCTTTTTATTTATTTATTTATTTTATTTATATAATTTTTTATTGGATGTTTCCTTTATTTACATTTCAAATGCTTTCCTCTTTCCAGGTCTCCCCTTCAGAAATCCCCTATCCCATCCCACCTACTCCTGCCTCTCTAAGGTGCTGCCCCACCCACCCACCCATTCCCATCTTCCCTCCCTGGCATTCCCCTATACTGGGGCATATAACACCCTCAGGCCCAAGGGCCTCTCCTCCCACTGATGGCCAACAAGGCCCTCCTCTGCCACATATGTGGCGAGCACCATGGGTCCCTTGATGTGTATTCTTTGGTTAGTGGTCCAGTGCCCAGGAGCTCCGGGGGTCTGGCCTGTTTGACACTGTTGCTCCCTCCGTGGGGCTGCAACCCCCCCCCCCCCATCTCATTCAGTCCCTTCTCCAACTCCTCCATTGGGGATGCCCCTGCTCAGTCCAATGGTTGGCTGTGAGCATCTGCCTCTGTATTTGTCTGGCTGTGGTAGAGCCTCTCATCTTATTTTACTCTATTTAAATTCTTTGAGAATTTCATACAAACTAATCCCACCACCCTCTCTATCACTTATCTGCTCACATCCAACTTTAATGTATCTTTTCCCTTCTTCCTCTTTTTCTTTTACTATATGGTTCTTTTTATTTTTATTTTTATTTTTGATACTTTATTTACATTTCCAATGTTTCCCCTTTTCTGGGTCTCCTCTTTGGAAACCCCCTATCCCCTCCCCCTCCCCACCTCTATGAGGGAATTCCACCTCCCACCCACCCGCCCACCCACTCCCATATTCCCACCTTGACATTCCCCTTTACTGGGGCCTCTAACACCCTCAGGCCCAAGGGCCTCTCCTCTCCCTGATGGCCAAGAAGGCCCTCCTCTGCCACATATGTGGTCTGAACCATGGGTCCCTCGCTGTGTATTCTTTGGTTGGTGGTCCAGCCTCCAGGAGGACTGGGGGGAGGGGGTCAGGCCAGTTGATGCTGTTGCTCCCTCCATGGGGCTGCAAACCCCTTCAGCTCCTTCAGTCCCTTCTCCCACTCCTCCAACTGGGAGCTCACTCTCAGTCCAGTGGTTACTATAAAGTGAAACTTGGGTATTCCGAACTTTTGGTTCTTTATGTGTTGTTGAGCTACTTTTGGTTGTGGAGCTTGCCCTGGAATGTAGTCAACCTTCCAGAGGTCACATCACTAGAAAAAAGACTAAATCTTCCTTTCCCAGAAGCTCTCAAACATACTTTATTCAACTGCATAGAGAACAGACAGAAATAATAATCACTTCTAACTATAAATAGTTGTTAGCTTGAGAAAACAATAATAAGACTAACAAGAAACCTCAGTATTCAATGAAGAAGGTCTGTCAAATTCCATTCTAAATATATCTGTCTGATGAATATTTTCCAAGAGAATTTTGCTTGCATGCTTATGGCCCAGACTTTAAGCCCAACACCCCAAAACTTTATGTAGTTTTGCCTCCCTAGAAATGGGAGTTTGGTGTTACTTTGTTGAATTAAAACAAACTGAGTGAAAAGGCAAAAGAATCTTGTTGAGCTTGTCCTGGTATGGGATTAAGAAATATATTTGAGGACTATTCTTTTATGTAGGTACAATGAAACATTCTTGTTATTTCAAATGTGCTGCATCCTGAAACTATATCTTAAAAGTCTTCTTCCTTTAAACTCTCATTTTTTCCATTTTTCTTAAGCTCATATCAATTGGTTCAGTACTCAAAATCAGTATAAGCCACAAAGTCTTGGAAACATAATTTTAAAACCTCAAAGTTCCACTATTCTTTTAGAAAACACAGGCAATGGACTAAATCAGATAATATTCAATCTAATAAGTTTCCATTTTTCACATCATGATTTGTCTATTATTTTATTCAGCTGAATATCAGTGTTTTCTTGAGCATTATTCATGCATTTATTGTTATTCAGAATGACTTTTTTTTTAGTGGTTTGTTCTTGGTTTCTTTAAACTCTTTGCGTCCTTTGATGGAGGTTATGCTTGTCCATTTAAGTTCTTTGTCCATGAGTTAATTTAGACAATTCTTGTGAGCAAATATTTTTATAATAATGGTAGATTTGGGGAGGGGGGAGAGACATTGTCTTTGTCTTTCATATTTTTTGTGCTTTTGTGGTAAGATCTGAGCATGTCAACTTAATTAATTGTTTGGGGTCTGATGTGAGATTATTGGTTGCCTCTGGCAAGGCCAATTAAAAGTCTATACATAGAAAATGCAAGAGGGTTGGAGATAGTGCAGGCAGGAGTGAGTCCAGGAATTCACCACTCTGTATCCATAAATAGATGCACATGCCCGGCTATGCCTGGAGTTTATATATGGTACAAGCAGATGAGGGTCTAAGGGACTCACTAAATTGGACTGGAGGTTGGGAACTATGTAAGCAGGGCTGATGACTCTGAGGATGCATATAGTATGTGTGACCTGAGATAAATCTGGGGATTAGAGGGGTTACTGACAGGCTAGGGTTCAAGAAACTCACCAGACTGAACCTGAGCACAGAATATAGGACCTAGGCAAGGCCTGGAGGTTTGATGTGTGGATAACTGGGGTATAGGAGGAGGGTAGGAAGACCATAGGTATCTTGCCTGTGTCTCCAGCACATGTTATAGTTACAGGGTCTCTGACAGCAAGTAGAGTGAAAGCAAAGATAAGGTAAGTCCCGAAGAAAGAGAGATGGAGTAAATCTCTATCTAAATTTAATGACTGTCAAATAAAAAAGTGTTACACAAATAGTCACCTTTGTTTTCTTTATATTCATAATTATTCTTTTAGAAGATTACTTTTCAACTCTCACTGGCTTTTCATTCAACATATGATTTTAAAATAATTTCTTTTCTTTTTTTTAACCCTAGTGGCTAAATCCTGTTTTTTTAATCTCACTTCTACTTTTTTGTACTTTATTTACAATGAAAGGTGAAATTTCATTTAGAGACATTTTATTTTACACATGATAATTTATAAACAGAAAATATATGAAAATAGAACAAAGATGTGCTTTATCATATAGATTATATATCTTTATCTCTATCTCTATATCCATATCCATATCCATATTATATCATATCTATATCTGTATCTGTATCTGTATCTATATCTATATCTATATCTATATCTATACCTATATCATCTATATCTATGCTATGCTTTCTGGAATTATGCAAGCCCATTTGCCATGAAAAATTAGCTTAATGCTAACACCTAAAATTCTTAATTTTTGCTTAGGGAGAATAGTGTCTCACTTTATGAATGTACTGTACCCACAAACATTAATTTTTTACATCAAGACTGCATTCACACTATATAAAATGTTATCCATGTTGAGTATATGAAACTTCTAAACAAACTTAAAACCTATTTATCTCCTCTTTCTGAAGTTAAACACAAACTATTCTCTTGAATCTAACAACCATATATATCAATTTATCAATGTTTCTTTCTAGAAATAAAGTGTCTTTTGTTATTTTGTTTTGATTTTTATTTAATATTTGTTGTTTGTTGGTTTGTTTGTTTGAACATACTCAGAGTTTCAAGGAATGTCTCCTCTATTTCAGAGGGGAAAAAGACATTCCCTTAACTTGGTGCCACCTGTAGTAATCATTTGGTTTTAAATACAATCTTGAAAATATTAAAGTTGTTTGTTCATTTTTTTCTGCAACTATTTGCAAAACATGTCTTCAGATTCAGAATATAACTTTGATTTTAAGTCGTGAATTTTCATGTTCTGTTCTTATGTGGAATGTTTAGTGTAGAAACCTAAAACAGGTTAATATTTGAGCATGACACTATTACAGGAGGGCTACTTTAAGGGGAAAGAAATTGCAAGTCTGAAGCCTGAAGGGAAAAAATGTCTGGCATATCTAAAGAGCAAGTTAGTTTTTCAGTCAGTATTTCTGGAAAGCCAGTGAAAAAAGAGTCACTTGATAAAACATTAAACAAAAGGAGATGACAACAATGTCTTCATGGACAGTGTTAAGTCATGATTTTTCACTTTTAATATTCATTGAAAGAATAGTAACACAAACAGGTCTAGATTGTAATCTTATCAATGTGATTGCTACAGATTTTTCTGAAGTAGGAAAAGGGTGAGAACAAGGAAATGAATGAGGGCTCTTTTGCAGAGATCCTCCCAGGAGGAAAGAGCAATATAAGCCATATATTAACAATGGATAGAAGAAATCAATATTTACAAATATTTGCAATTAAAGCTAGTAGGTTTTACTGATAGAATGTAAGCACAGAGAAGGTGGCAAGCCAATGATAGTCTCAGGGTTTCTTTCCCAGCGACATGGAAAAATGGCTGTATCACTAAATTCCCTTGGAAGAAAAGAGAAAAGCTAGCTTGACAGCATGCTAACTTTTAGCTATGTCTTAACTTGTCCATAGGACATTTCAACTAGGTAGTCAGATAATACATTAGTCTGGTATTGAAAGATGAGGTCAGGGTTGAAGATAAGAACTAAAGAATCATAGATATATGGATAGTATTGAAAATCATGACATTTGATATTCATGTGGCTTAACTTAATATAGAAAATGATGACTCCTAGGACAGAAACATATCAGAAATATGAAAATGAAAGCCAGGGTTATCTGTCTCACAGTGGTAGTCAGGTTGTAGAAGAGTTGACAACTTGAAAACAAATATAATATGAGAATTACCTAGATGAGACGGTCATAGAAACATCATTATCAGGTGTTTAATGGTCTGCAGGTAATGTTCATCATGCTACTGTAGGATGCTATAGAAAACAGTACAGGTGAGAAAACTTACCGACCACAAGAAATGAGACTATTGATGACAAGGAAAGAAGAATGGTGTAAAAAAAACTGTAGTGGAAAGAAATAAAGCTTATCTTTTTAACATCTTGTAAGGTATGATAGATGATTCAATTCCAGACCAGGATTAAAAGGCTGAAGAGAACGTACATAGGTTACAGTTTCTTAACAGTGATAATGAATAAATACCTTCTACCCAGTATGAAACTGTACATAGAGACAAACATTTTGGAGACCATAGAAATGAGTTTACTCTGCAGTTCATTTCTGTCAGTCTCAAAGAATGAGATGTCTCACTCCTTTAAAAAGGGCATGCTGGACTGAAGCATCCACACCCTGGTCTTCCTTCTTCCTAAGCTTCATATGGTCTGTGGGTGTATTGTAGATATTGTGAGCTTTGGTGTTCGATATGCATTGATCAGTGAGTACAAACCGTGTGTTTTCTTTTGTGTCTGGGTTACCTCACTCAGGGTGATATTTTCTTGTTCCATTCATTTGCCTTGAATTTCATGAAGTCATTGTTTTAAATAGCAGACTAGTAGTAGTACTCCATTGTGTAAATGTACCACATTTTATGTACCTTCTTTTGTTGAGGGACATCTGGGTTGTTCCCAGCTTCTGGCTATTATAAATAAGACAGCTATAAACATAGAGGAGTATGTGTCCTTGTTATATGTTGGAGCATTTTTTGGGTATATGCCCAGGAGTGGTATAGCTGGTCATCAGGAAATAGTATGTCCAATTTTCTGAGGAACTGCCAGATTGATTTCCAAAGTGGTTTTACCAGCATGCAGTTCCAACAGCAATGGATTAGTGTTCATCTTTCTCCACTTCCTCACCAGCATCTGCTGTCTCCTGCGATTTTGATCTTAGCAATTCTGATTGGTGTGAAGTGGAATCTCAAGGTCTTTTGTACTGTGTAGAGGGGTGAACAGGATGATCACAGGAGGTGGAATCAGGGTAGGACCTGCGAGGAAGAGTGGAGGGGGGGAAAAGGGGACAGGGTCAGGTACTGGAGAGGACAGGAGAGAGGTACAGAAGGTCAAAAAATTGAATAAAAATATATAGCAGTGGGGGATGAGGAACAGGGTTAGCCACTGGAGTGTCCCAGACACCAGGGAAGAAACAGGCTCCCAAGACCTAAAGGGGATGACTTTTAGCCAAAATGCACAGTGAAGGAGAGATACAAGTGGTAGAGATCACCTCCAGTAGATAGGCATGGCCCCCATTCTAGGAATGAGGCCACCCACCAATTTCAAAGTTTATAACCCAGAAATGTCCCTGTCCAAAAAAAAGACAGGGCCAAAAAATGGAGAAGAGACTGAAGGAAGGGCCATCTGGGGACTGTTCCACCTAGGGATCCATCCCATTTGCAGACACTGAATACCCTCACTGTTGCTGTTGCAAGAGGCACTTGCTGATAGGAACCTGGTGTGGCTTCTCCTTGGAAGGTTCGGCCAGCAACTGACCAATGCAGATGCTGATGCCTGCAGCCAACCATCAGACTGAGCTTGGTGACCCCGGTGGGGGGGGGCTGGCAGAAGGACTGGAGGATCTGAGGGGGATTGCAACCCCTAAGAGAAGAACAATGTTGGGTGGCAGAACCACCCAGTGCTCCCAGGAACTAGACCAGCAACCAAGGAGTGTACAGGGAGAGATCCATAGCTCCAGATACATATGTAGCAGAGGATGGCCTTGTTTGACATCACTGGGTGGGGATGCCCTTGCTCCTGTGAAGGTTTTATGCTTCAGCATAGGGGGATGCTGGAGTGGTGGTGCCAGAGTGGGTGAGTGGGTGGGTGGGTGGGGGAGCACCTCATAGAGTCAAAGGGGAGAGGGGAGAGGGCAGATAGGTTGTGGGGGTTGTGGAGGGGTAACCAGGAAAGGGTTACCATTTGAGATGTAAACAAATGGAATGATTAATAAAAAAATTAAAAAAAAATGGCATGCCTATCACTTCAAATAACTCCTTTGTGATCTCTAACTCAACCATTAGGAATTATGAAAAGACAAGAGAGCAATTATAGTCAATTGTTTTCATACCCTCCTACTCTTTATCAGTTTTTTTATTCCCAATATAAGATCATTGTTGTAACATGAAGTTAAACAAAGAAGAAAAAGGGAGAAAGAAAATTACACAGAAGCTACAGAAAGCTACCATTTAAGTAATAATGATTGCAGAGCATCATTTTCAAGTCAATGAAAATTTATAAATATCAGACTGAAGTGTAAAACTTTTCCCTGGTACTTTTGCCATTAAATATTATGAATATCTCGGTAGAAATGAAAGCATATATTTATTTTTCTTATGTATTATAAAGATAAAATGATGTAAAATTTCAGGTAACATTGTCAAGTTTATTGGATCACAAATTGCTAGAAATAAAATAAGTATAAAAGTGCCAAATTTCATTATTTTCAGCTTCTCATTTCCCAGATGGACAAGGTGAGGCCCCAAAATTCTGGTAAAATTTGGTTTCAGTCCTTCACACAATGCATTTTCAGGTTTTCAGTTGATTTTCTCTTTTATGATTGTATTTGAGGAGACACAAACCAAAGGTCCAATGATTCCACTGAAAATAACTAGTAAGAGATGCTTTGGGCTGTATTCAAATATGTGAAATTATTAACAATAACTTATTAATAATGAATTTTATCAAAATCAAATCAAAACAAAGCCAAACAGAAAGTTCCCATCTGTATGGGTTCTTAGACATCCACACTATATTTGGAGACAAATAAATTTAGTGGTGTGAGGTGTCACAGTACTTGTTTCTCTTCTGTTCTTATTACGGCCTCATCTTGAGTTTGTGTTAACCTTCAAGAACTATCACTGATACACTGCTTATGCCATTATAAGACACCTCAGACAAAGCTATTAGGTGAAAGGTACTGTCTTTAATTATCTAAGTTCTCACTGTTGAGCTGTTATTGCCCCATAACAGAAATTTTATATTTATAAAGTGGCATTAGTTGGTCCTATTTGACTGTTCGTGCTATGAGAGTAACTCAGTATTCTTTTTTTTTTTCTTCTTTTTCTGACATATAGGTGAGGAGAATGAGATATTTAAGATAGGCAAGACCTTAGAAATCTTCCAGTATTCTCTTCTACTGGGGATGAAAGTAGAGGTATTTTAACACTGAAGTCACTCAGTGTGAGTATGCTATATGGAGACAGAGAGAAGTAGAGGAGAAGAGAAAATGTAATTTTGAGAGAGACAAAATGCTTGTGTGTTTATAAAATAGTTTGTTTAAGGAGAAACACTAGCATTAGTATGTTGGTGTCTGAGTGGTATAAAAGTGGTATAAAATTGTATAATCATCTGTTCCATTTAAGATAGGATAAGCTTTTTTTCTGTCCCATTTTTATAAAGTTAAAGAAGGAAAATGAAGTTTTCTGAAAGAATTAGATTTTAGCTAACACTTTGATAATATTTGGCATGGTCCAGTTAGATTTATTTGCAGATTAAGAAGTACTCGAATATCTATAACAAGGAGGAAATCATGATAAAACACAAAAATTATGATGGTAGGACATATTAATACTCACAATTAATAGATCTTTGGCAACTTTCCAAAGCATTATGAGGAAAGTAACAGTGGCTTCTAGTCGTTCTCTTGCATACACACCACTATTGCACGGAAATCCTATGAAGATCAAAACTAGCCTCTTGTGAACCATGTTGTAAGGATACCATTGTTCCTTACATTGGGAATAGCATTTCCCATTTCTACATGGAGAACTCAATTAACATGTTACATGGATACTAAATGAATACCCATCTCAGGAACATATGGCTTAATGATTTATAGCTATCAACTGCTCATTATAAAGAGCTTATGTAAAGGAAAACAACAATAAATATTCCAAAAAAAATCTCCTAAATTCAATGTGTATCGCTTCTCTTCATGGTAAAATTTTATCTTGGAATCCTCTAGAGAGTTAGCTATTTCAATTCCAAACATTATCTCTACACACTCTTACATCTTAGCAAATGCTATTTTTAATTGCACAGTTTTCATAAGATGACCAATTAAACTTGAAACATAAGGAGCTGCTTCATGTACCTGAAATGTATACAGTATATAATCACACTCTTTTTTTTCTTTAACAAGATATCTTTTAAAACAAACCATTTTTCAGGCAGTAAGAATGTCATGTATAAAATGATCAAAATATGAGACTGAGAAGCACATTTTAAAAATGAAACCAGGAACCATTTTTATTTTTCAACTTATCTACTAGTCAAAAATATTTAAAGGTGTTTTATTTAAAAGTCTGAAAAAACCATTCAAATGTTTGAGACAAGGCATCACTTGTTGATAATTCGTTCTTATTCTGACTTCTACTCTGCACTTAAATATAGTTACAGTCTCTTATCATATTGAGTAGCCTAATGAGATATTGGTGCATTACTGGAAACAAAGATCTTCATTTGATCCTCATCTGACAGCTTTCATAAAAAAATAAAAAATTAAAAAGCTTGTCAATCAGAGTTGCAAATATTCTTTACAAATAAGAGAAGCTTAAATAGAAAGCAGCAGCAACAACAGGTGGCATGGGTTCCGGAATGGGCTTGTACCCAAGAAAAGAAGCAACACTGATTCATGAGCATAGCTACAGGGCCTGGTGCCGAGCCAGCTCTGATTCCCTCTGCTTTTAGAGAAGCTTTTAATTTTTTATCATCTTATGAAATGGGAGTGAATTAGTTGTTGAACACTGGCAGCACTGGTGGTCTGCCCACCTCTGCCACAGGAATGTTTATACAGATATGTCAGCAGTGCCTATGGGTACATGCTTAAAATTTAATCTAGAGATGCAACCTCTGGGATCCTTTATCCTGCCTGGATTTAGCATGAAATTAGAGATGATAGGGCTTTCATGCAAGTAGTTGCTCACTCTTGAAGGACCCTAGAGCACACCAACTTGGTTTCATACTTTCCCATGGAGTACTATTTTGCATTCTGTTCATCTGTGTTGAATTAACTTTTTAGGAGGAGGAGTAAAGAACTGTGTGTTCATTCCAGATAATGTACCAATGACAGAAAAAATAAGGATCCTACCAGAAGTCCACCTTGGTGAACCAGTGAATAAACTGAGCTTACTTACAGAACATATGTGAGTAGATATGGTAAGAAAAATGGATGATGCCCAAAGATGTAAAATCCCACCCTATTATGGAAGGTGATCACTAGGAAGCTGAATAAGGAAATCCCCTTTTCAGCTAATTTTTCATTTTCCATTTTGTATATCCTATAGCATTTAAAGATCACTTGAAATTAGAGATGGAGCAAAGAAGAGTGATCACTTCCCTGGGAATAGGTTTTTGTTTACAGAACTAAATATGAAGCATCCTCCAATGCAATCAGAAAGTCTGTAGTTGCATATAAAATAGTCTCGTCACTACTGCCCCACCAGGCATATCTTAAATGGCCTGTTGATAGTGTAGCACACAGTGTTCACAGGTGAATGCTGATGACAATTCTCTTCTAGAAGTTTGCATAACAACTTCTAGCACTATAAAAGTCACAAAGAAATGAGTGCCTTTCAGCTCAGCTACAGCCTGACTTCTCTATCATGTAGGAGATATACATAGTGTTTTTAGCAATAAGATCTTTTTTTTTAGATTTTTTTCATATATCCCGAAATGGTATTGATTTCACAATCCTCCTTCCTCTGTTTTTTTGTTGTTTGTTTCTTGTTGTTCGTTTGTTTGGCCTGAAATTACAGGTATGTATTACCATTCCTCGCTAGTTTAGTGCCTCTTCAAGATCCTTCAGTCCAACATCTAGTCAAATGCTATATGGTGAGCACCTATTATGTACAAGGTACTGTACTGGATGCATAACAACACCAAGGTATTTCTTTTAGATAAGAATTTAATATCTTCCTCCTCCTCTTCCTTTCTCTCTCTCCTTATCTCCCTTTCTATGAAATATAAATAATTTCATGAGTAAGTACTGTAAGGGCTTCTCATTTGTGTAACCCCTTTACCTTTTATGAAAGGGGCTCTAGGACCAACAGAGTTGTTAGCATAATCAATAACAAGAAGCAGTATTTCCAAAATTCAAATCATCCAACTTCCCTGCCTCGTAAGATAATATATCTGACCCTTATAAATATTCACATGTTATGATAATAATCCAAAAAGATAATGGAGAGTAGAAAAGAGCCATATATTAAGCATTGATGATCATGAACTGGACATGGTACTAAGAAGTATGTGTCAATAATACCTCATTTACTGCAAACAATAAACCTACTAAGATAGAACAAATAAATATAAGTGATTGTCATTTGAAAATAAAAACAAATCAGTCATGCTAGCAGATCACTTATGAAAACATTAGAGGGCACAAATATTGAATAAATAACTTACTTCAGTGCTAATATGATTGCCTAGCAATTGTAAGATCTCAGGTTTAGTCCTGGACACTGAAGTAAAAGTCAACCTCCCAAATAACCTAATTTAAAGTATATAGATTTCGGATATTTTGTCATCTTCTCTGTCCCAAACATCAGCTGTGATAACGCTCTGATAAAACTTCCTAGCTAAGATTATTATTACTCTGATGAAATGCCATGGCCAAAAGAAGCTTAGAGAGAAAAAGTTTTATTTGGCTTGCACTTCTACATTGTAGTATATCACTTAAGGAAGTCAAAGCAGGAACTCAAGCAAGGCAGGAACCTAGAAACAGGAGCTGACAGCTGATAGAGTTCATAGAGGGATGCTGTTTGCTAGCTTCCTCATCATGGCTTTCTCAGCCTGGTATCTTATTGCACCCTAGACCACCAGCAGAGGAGTAGCACTACCTATAATAGGATGGACCCTCACACATTAATCACTACTTAAAAATGCCCCAAATTCTTGCCTACAGATCAATCTTAGAGAATCAATTTCTCGATTGAGGTTCTCTTCTCTCAGCTGTCTCTATCTGGTGTCAAGCTGATATAACACTAGACAGCACAATACCACTAATTAAGTAGTTTTGTCATATCAGACCATGAAGGAGATGATATCCCCTTTTCCATCCCCTTCTATGGTTAATGCCTTTATATGGAGCAGGCTATAGTTGCGTGTTGTATTGTTCATAGTAAGATAAGTTCATGAAATTTCTGCCATAGCAAGAAAGCATACTACAACATTTCACACAGGGAAGAAAAGACTATTCTCATAGGCATTCCATCCTCCAATAGTTCAACCTCAGTTTTCTGCACTGATACCCATCACTAGGGTCATGTACTAATCCCCGCTTAAGTCATATTTGATTCTGCTATGCCTCATTATTAAGTGCCAATTTGTTGCATTAATGTTCTGGGAGGACATATGAACAAACAGCTATTCACAAGAGATATGACACTAATAATAGATTCAAATAAGACTTTTCAAAGCCTAACTTGATGAACCAGTGTGTTTATTTTATAGGTGAGAAGTCACTTAAAGGAGGATGTATACTTCTCAAACACATATGCCATCTCAAAACCCAACCCATCGTGAAAAATGGTCTTATAGAAACTCTACCATAAATTCATATTTTCAGTTTATTTTCTACTGTTTATGTGATCTATCATGATCTATGAACATATTTGCAACTGGAGAAGGTAGAAAAAAAGAAAAGGCTGGAAGCTTGGGAGGGGGTCCTGTGGCAATACCTCCATCTTCTATTATTTGGTATTAATGAACATAAACATCAATATTCTTCTACTGTTTTTCTGGTTTAGTTGACATCAGGTCAGGATAATCTCTACTGAATTTATTATGGTAATGGTAGGTTCATGTTCTGTTCTGTGCTAGATCCAAGGCATGCTTATGGGAGGGTGTTCTAT
>CM052722.1:69875564-69888269 GCA_028551405.1 Uromys caudimaculatus
CAGGATGATATTTTCAAGTTCAATCCATTTACCTGCAAATTTCATTAAGTCATTGTTTTTAATAGCTGAGTAGTACTCCATTGTGTAGATGTACCATTTTCTGTATCCATTCCTCTGATGAGGGACATCTGGGTTGTTTCCAGCTTCTGGCTATTATAAATATGGGTGCTATGAACATAGTGGAGTATGTGTCTTTATTGCATGTTGGAGCATCTTCTGGGACCCTCAGAAAAATGGACATAATACTATCTGAGGACCCAGCTATTAGTTCTATGTTTAAGAGTGATTTTAAGTGCTTGCAGATAGGGCCTAAAGCTATCAATTATCAGTTGCAATATATACTTTATTGCAAGATTCAAAAATAAATTTCTGAAATTTTATTTATTGCTTGTTAATAATGTGCTTGGGCTGTAAATAATACATTTTCTGTGACCAAGATGGTCGACCAAGTTAAATAGTACTTTAAATAATGAACACTGAGAATTGTGAAGTGCTTACATTTGCTAATTCACTTATTAAAATAATACCATACAATTTCCTGGGAATTGCACTAAATACTACGATTATGCTAAATAGATTGAAATTCTATTACCCACTCACCACCTGTCAATCCCTCATGTATTTGATTAGCACAGATGAACTGCCAAACTGTCAAAGAGGAATACTGAGAGGCAGAGAGACACTTGGGGGCTTGGAACTATTCCCCTTTGCTCTGGCTATGCCCAGAACCACTGAAAACCAATCAGGTATTCCCATCCTGGATTATTTACAAAACCTAAAATCAACCTGAATGCAAACTAATTTGCTTACAATTCTTCTATTTTTTCTGTATCCTTTTTTAAATGAAAGAGATTAATAAAACAGCTATATAAAACACATCAAGGCACAGTTTCTCAGAGCAATTCGGCTCTTATTTCTAAATATAACAGAAATGAAGCATTCTGTATGCACTAATAGTTATACAATTAGACTCATCAAAATAGCCTTAGGAAGCTAGGGCCCTATAATGTCTCTGATAGAAAACATTTTATTTTATTTTATTATTTTCCTTTTCCTACATCCACAAGCATATCCTCATGAAAGAATAACAAAGAAAAAGAAGGTAATGATGGTAAATATAAGACAGCTTTTTTCAGTTTGATAAGCAAAATAGCATTTTAAGACAGAGGATGATTACTCTATTTTTGTAAGTACTAAATTACATATTACTGAATAGTATCCTGGGGACTGTGTGACATTTAATTTACTTTTATTTATTTGTAACTTGTACAATATAAAAGTTGACTTTCACCACAAGTCATAGGGAGTAGATTCATTGATTTTTTTAAAGGTAGTGTATTTAAAAGCAATGATGCTACTTCAGTTCCCAAATAAGAGTTAACGAAACTGAAAAGAGAACAGCAACTAAATGACATGCATGATTTATTTGTGGAAATATATGATAATAGTGAAGAGAACACATTCATAGAAAAAGTTTTTTTTTTTTAGATAATGGAGCTTTTGTTACTAATCAACCACAAATAAATGGTTATTTTCCTCTGCCTAAAATCATGGAGCTTTGTAGATATGGCTCTGATCACAGATACATAGGGATTTTTAAAGAGCATACTGGAAGAGAACTGTGCACCTGATTTTTCATATTATATGGATATGTGCAATGTCCAACAGAAATACACACACACAAAATCTGGATTTTAAAAATGTAGTTTTAAAAATGCAGTTGATAGGTATTTGTGAATCATTGCAAACACTGAAATGTGAGCAACTAGACCACAAAAGAAGGATTATGGTGTAGAGTTTATTGACATCAGCCAAAATTTTAAAAGTTGACCACTTTTATGGGGACTGTGAAGTGGCATAGTCATGATAGTATTCCAGGTGGGAAACTCTTTGTGATAAGTATCAATCAGTATTAATCATGTGAGAAGGAACATTTAGCCAGAACAATTCATTTTTGGATCTAGCATATATTGAATGAGAATCTTTGATCTGCCAACAGTGTTAAGAAGACAAAATACAATCTATCACTTACCTCGCAATACTCAGTGTGGGAAGAATATATTAAGTATTCCAGGTGTTTTCTGTTTTATTAGTTCTTTGAGAATTTCATGCAATAAATTTTGATTATATTCATGTTCCTCTTGCAACTCTTCCCAAATTGAATCCATACTTCATTCTCACCCAATTGATGCCTGTTTGTTTCACTTTCAAGACAAATTTGCGTTGCTCAAATATTCTTCGATATATGGCTTTTCACTGGAGTGTAGTTGACTAATTAGGGGCAACCCTCTTAGAGAAAGCTGACCCTCCCTCTCCAGCAGCTAACAATTTGCCAATGGCTTCTCCATTGGGAGTACAACTTGATGCCCAACTCTCATCTTCATTCTAAGATCTGGTCAATTTTGACATGTACAGGTCTTCTGCAGGTTGCCATAAACTATGTAAATTCATATCTGCAGCCATCATCTTGTGACAGAACACACTGGTTTCCTGTAGCCATCCAGCAGGTCTGGTTCTAACACTTTCTTTTCAGTCTTTTACACTGATACCTGAGCCTTTGGAGGAAGGGATTAAAACATAATTTCCTTTTGGGATTGAATTTCTGCATTTACTTATTCTCTGTACCTTGGTGGGCTGTGGCTCTCTTTGTTGGTAAACCTCTACTTCAGTGGTTTTGCAGATGAGGACTTTGGTAGCTTTAATAGTACTATGAAAACAATCCAGTAGGGATGAAGACAAAAAGTGAGTACCATTTTGATATCTATGTTCTATGTCTAAAGCGTGTGTTATTTTCAGAAACATAATTTTGCTGTCAAGTTATGGAAAGTAACCAGGATCTTTGCCAGTAACCTGTAATGAGTGTTGGTTTTTGGAACTCATCTGCCAACAAATCCAAAAATGGTAACCCATTGCTGGCATTGGGCTTATTATTTGTGAGCTACTAATATCTAGTAAGAGCATCATTGCTACTTATAGGATGACTTCATTTTAATTATATTCTTGTAGTGTATTTCATGAAGCATCTACACCTGCATAATTTCCAGTTAATCCTTTAGAAATAATGAATCCTTAAGAGCATCAGAAACATGTTGTGTATTTTATTTGTAGTTCTATGTATGTTACTACTTTAATAATTTTAAAGCAGGTCATAGTCTTCCTCATTCCAGAGATAGTATCTTATTAGTATCATAAATTTTAGTTAAAAAGATACATAAAGTCCAATTTTCTTTTGACAGAATACTTGGTCAAATGGCATTTTTAAAATAGAATTCAGAAGATTCAGTTTTGGGTATAAGTTACACAAATGTAAAGGAGAGTAAAATAAATCATAGATAATGTACAGGAAATAGATGCCAAAAAAACAGGATTTCTTCAAAATATGCAATAATTAGTAACATTCTGTCAGTTACAGGCAGAAGGGGCTGACTAGGGAGGAGCTGAATCAGACATCAGGAAGAGATCGAAACCATCAAGCTCATATTAAATAATGCCTGGTAGCAACCCCAGGGGACTGGCATCTGGAAGCATCCAGAATGAGTTTTTAAATCACTTTTATTGGAACTCCTCAGCTGCAGGTAATGGCTTAAGGTCTGCAGAATATGCAGATTCGAAACAAATGCAATCTTACTATTTCACAGCTTTGTCTCCCCTGTCTGCAAGAAATCTTTGAGAACATTTCTGCCACCTTCATGCCCGCACAATTTCTTATCTTTCACACATTTTCTCCATTCCTTCTTGGTATCACTGGATCTTCTAAATGAAATTTCCTACTTATGATTTTCTTATGCTTTTTAAAAAAATACTTTACACAAAATTTTGCAATTTAAAAAACTAACACTCTGGTAATGTAACACAGAAATTTTCTTCTGTTTAATTTTATTGGAACAAATCACCTCATCTTTAAATAGCTTTCAGCCTATCATAATCAGTGCTGTTGCTGTTTGTCAACCATTGCTACGCTATACTCATGATTATCTTGTGTCATAAAAATTTCTCTTAGGTTCATCCTAAGACACACAGTAATCACAGGTATCTAGTATTTTTACATACTATAAAAGCTATTTTTATGGAAATTATTTTTAATTTAAAAGTAATAATTTTACTATTTACACAATAATAAAAATATATACAATTAAAACACATAAGCAAACAAAATAATGAAAAATTGTCAAATTAAATAAAAAGATATGTCTTTGTTGATTATTATTATCAAAATATTAAACTGATCTGTATGCCTGTCATCAATTTTCCAACATTTTACACTATCTGTTGTTTTCTAATTATCCAAATTTAAAGTCTTGATTTTGTGATATACATGAGGAAGTTGAAGATCTACCAAAAAGTAGTTAATCAAGATATAAAGAAGAAGAGACTGTGTCATAGGAATTATGGAAAAAACAAATGACACTAGCCATTTCCAGGGATATAGCTTTTCAGTAACATTACTGTGTAGACATTGAAGGCTAACTTTCAAAATAAAGATTTCTTGGGAAATGTTACAAACTGTGTTCCAATATGAAATCTCAGTCATTCATTTATAAGGAAATATGTTCTATTAAAATATGTCGAAGAATCTAGAAATACGGATGTAATAAAGTGATTTTCTTTCTAGTAATTACATTTAATATGGGCCTTGAAGACCATAACTGTTTAGAAATGACATAAACTTAGAAAAGTTTTGGGTATATACCCAGGAGTGATATAGCTGGGTTCACAGGTAATACTATGTCCAATTTTCTGAGGAAATGCCAGACTGATTTACAGAGTGGTTGCACCAGCTTGCAATCCCACCAACAATGGAGTGTTCCTCTTTCTCCACATCCTTGCTAGCATCTGTTGTCACCTGAGTTTTTGATCTTAGACATTCTGACTGGTGCAAGTTAGAATCTCAGGGTTGTTTTGATTTTCAGTTCACTGATGACTAAGGTTGTTGAACATTTCTTTAGGTGCTTCTCGACCACTCAAGTTTCCTCAGTTGAGAATTCTTTGTTTATCTCTGTACCCCATTTTTAATATGGTTATTTGAGTGTCTGGAGTCTAATTTCTTGAGTTCTTTGTATATATTGGATATTAACCCTCTAACAGATGTAGGATTGGTGAAGATCTTTTCCCAATCTGTTGGTTGCCACTTTATCCTATTGAGAGTGTTCTTTGCCTTACAGAAACTTTACAATTTTACGTGTTCCCATTTGTCGATTCTTAATGTTAGAGCATAAACCACTGGTTCAGGAAGTTTTCCCCTGTTCCCATGTGCTCAAGGTTCTTCTCCACTTTCTCTTCTATTAGATTCAGTGTATTTAGTTTCATGTGGAGGTCCTTGATCCACTTGGACTTGAACTTTCTACAAGGAGATATTAATGGTTCGATTTGCATTCTTCTACCTGCTGATTGGCAGTTGCACCAGCACAAGTTGTTGAAAAACTGCCTTTTTTTCCACTGGATGGTTTTAGCTCCTTTGTCAAAGATCAAGTGACCATAGGTGTGTGGGTTCATGTCTGGGTCTTCAGTTCTATTCCATTGATCTTCTTGCCTGTCTCTGTACCAATAGCAAGATGCTCCAACATATACCAAGGACACATGCTCCACTATGTTCATAGAAGCCTTATTTATAATAGCTGGAAGCCAGAAGGAACCAAGATGTCCTTCAACAGAGGAATGGATACAGAAAATGTGGTACATTTGCACATTGGAGTACTACTCAGCTATTAAAAACAGTGACTTCATGAAATTCTCAGGTAAATGGATGGAACTAGAAAATATCATCCTGAGTGAGGCAATCCAATGAGAGCACACATGGTATGCACTCACTGATAAGTAGATATTAGACCCAAAGGTTGGAATACCCAGGTTACAATTCAAAGACCACATGAAGCTCAAGAAGAAGGAAGACCAATGTGTGGGTGCTTCAGTCCCTCTTAAAGTGGGAAACAAAATACTCACGGGAGCAAACAAAGAGACAAAGTGTGGAGCAGAGACTGAAGGAAAGGCCATCCAGAGACTACTTCACCTGGGGATCCATCCAATATAAAGTCACCAAACCCAGACACCAGTGTGGATGTCATACTGACAGGAGCCTGATATAGCTGTCTCCTGAGAGGCTCTTCCAGACCCTGACATATACAGAGGCAGATGCTCACAGCCAACCATTGGACTAATCACAAGGTCCTCAATGGAGGAGTTAAAGAAAGGACTGAAGGAGCTGATGGGTTTTGCAACCTCATAGGAAGAACAACAATACCAACCAACCAGAGCTCCCAGGGTCTAAACCACCAACCAAGGAGTACACACGGAGGGAACCACTGGATCCAGTTGCATATAGAGCAAAGGAGGGCCTTGTTGGACATCACTGGGAGAAGAGGCCCTTGGTCCTATGAAGGCTCGATGCCCCAGTGTAGGGGAATACAAGCATAAGGAGATGAGAGTGGGTGGGTGGGTGGGGGCACATCCTCATAGAAGCAGGGGGAGGGCGTTGTGATAGGGGTTTCAGGGGGGATTGGGAAAGGGGATAACATTTGAGATGTAAATAAAGAAAATATCCCATAAAAAAGAAAAGTTTTGATCTTGTTAAAAATAAACTTGACCTAGTGCTATTTTTAAATTTAGTAAGAAATCTGTGAAGTAATTAAGATGACAATAGGGTATACAGCCTTTTATTTCTGTATAATGTCTTTCCACCTAGAACTTAAAACTTTATGAATTGGGATGGTAAATATTACGGTTCTAATTTTAGAAATGAAGCTCAAACATAGTAGACATAAAATTTAGACATTTTTCCACATGTTAATTCATAAACAAGTACAGAGGCAGAACAATTAACTACAAATATACTTTGGAGAAAAAAAGATAAGTTAGGACTTGGTGCTTATTTATATGATAGAAATTCAATGAAAACTAAAATCATCTTGATTGTTTAGTCAAGAAGGTGCTTCCAGTAAAAGTCAATTCCAGGTTTTTCATTAAAAAAAAATAAATAAATAAAAAAGAAAACCCAATCTTTCTCCAAGACTCTTTGTTCATACCACCTGAAGATATGCAATAAGCTTCTGTAGTTAGGAAAATGCATTTTCATTCTTTCAAGGAGTTAAGCTGATAAAAGATAGAAGAGAAGCACCAGAAAAAGTAATTATTTGGACATGATATACTTGGACCTTAAGTATTTGCCCCTCTATACTAGCAAGAAATGCTCTTGGGTAATTGTTTTCATTTGTGGTTTGAGTAAGGAATATCCTTTATTGGTCCAAGTATTTGAATACTTGTTCTCCAGTCCTTGGTGGTGTTTGGGGAACTAATGAAGCCTTGCTGGAAGAACTACACTCTAGGGGAAGGGTCTGAGAATATATAGCCTCACCTCATTTCTTTGCTCTTTCTAATTCATCCATGGGTTGAAGATGTGATCTTTAAGCTTCGTGGACCTGCTGCAATGCTTCCTGCCATAATGAACACTTCTCCCCATGGGACCGTAAGCCTCACTTCTCCTTCAGTAAGGTGCCATGGTCATGGTGTTTTATAATGGTATTAATTACAGAAAGGTATTTATTAATATATCACTGATGTAACAATACATGTGAAATAATTAACGTACAAGGAAAAGCAATAATTTTGGTTCAGTTTGCATGTATAAATCCTTATTCAGTTAAATGTTGATTTGGGCTTGAGGTGAGGCTTATCATTATGGATAGTCAGAGTTATAAGAAAAAATACCACGTAGCTAGTAAGTGATCGAGAGACAGAATGGACCAGGGATTTTATTATCTTCCTTAGAGGCATTCATTGTCCATAAGGTATCCTACAGTCTGGGTTCTAAGCCTTTAATTCATGAAAACTAAAATCATCTTGATTGTTTACTCACACAGGTGCTTCCAGTAAAAGTAAATTCCAATTTTCCATCTAAAAACTGAAAGTCCAATCTTTCTGTAAACTCTTTGTTCATACCACCTGCAGATACTTACCTGAGCCACACAACCTGAAATAGTAGACTTTCTTTGAATTAAATTTTGCTTTGTTTTATGTATTATTGTTGGATGCATGGTGTGCTATGTGCTCTGTTCTCTCTCTCTCTCTCTCTCTCTCTCTCTCTCTCTCTCTCTCTCTCGCTCTGTGTGTGTGTGTGTGTGTGTATGTGTGTGTTGTGTGCTCTGTGTTTGCGTGTATGTACGTATTTATAAATGTGTTCACACTCTATAATGTGCACTTAAAGGTCAGAGGCTAGGTTTGTAGAGTGGTTTCTCTCCTCTGTATGGGTAAAGAGATCAAGTGCTGCTTATCAGCTTTATGTTGGTAATACATTACCCACTGAGATATCTCACCAGTCTAAGATACATTTCTTCAACTATAGGATTTACAAATCTACAGAGATACAGGTGCATTGATCAACATCTACCCAGTGTAGATATTGATTTCTATGGAAACTCAAGTAGAACACTCTTAGTGTTCTATTGTAATGAAGAACCACTGTCAGCACTACAAATCTTAAAGAGAAAGCATTTAATTAGGGCTTGCTTACAGTTTCTGAGGTTTAGTCCATTCTCCTCATGGTGGGCAGCACAGTGGCATATAGGCAAACATGATGCTAGTCAGGTAGCTGGGAGTTCTATATCCAGATCAGCAGGCAGCAGGAGAAGAAGGGAATCACTGAGGCTGACTTGGGCTTCTGAAAACTCAAAGCCCACTCCCAGTGATACACTTCCTCCAACAAGAGCATACCTACTCCAACAAGGCCAAACCTCCTTATCCCTCTCAAGTAGTGCTACTCTCTAATGATTAAGTATTAACATATATGAGCCTTTGGGGGCCATTGTTATTGAAACCAACACATAAAAGTTATCAGTTCACAATGAATATTCTGGGGAAATTTTAAAAATATTTGAAGATGTGGAAAGATTATGAGAACAATACAAAAAAGGACAAGATAAAAATATTTGGGCTAGTAAGGAATAGAAAGCTTCAAAAAAGTGAGCTACTGAGGTTGATTGTTTCAGCAATCTTGAAGTAGAGTGACCATCTGGCCTTTTAGTGAAATGTCCATGTTGACTAGATAGGGAAGTAGTATGAAGAAAAATCTCTAAACCTAATGGTCTTCCTTTCATCTGATTAATCTTGTAGCCATCCACATTGTCCTAACCCAAAATAAATCCAGAAATGCGTAATGTTGATCTTTCAAAACATAATGCGAAGTAGAGAAAGGTAGCGTGGAGATCTGGAGATAAAAAGAAGATATGCAATGCATATGAGTTAGGAATTGACAAAGAAAGAGGAAAGCCATAATCAATCAGCCATATCAACAACATTAATTGAGGAAGGTAAGGTCAGGTCCTAGTGAGTTAATATCAAGCCTCACACCAGAAGTACAGGCTGTGTTTCTAATTGTTAATCAACAAATTTCTAAACTTAGATAACTGAAAGCTGCATAATGAAAACTAAAATATTTCATGAATCCTCATTGGGCAGCATTAATATAGAAGTCATAGTTGTGTATATAAATATACAAGAAGCAACTCATAAAGTTTACATTAATGTCAAAACTTCACAAAGAATTAATCATAGTATATCCTGCTATGAATTTGCTTAGAGATATTCCAGTAAACTTACCAAATGCTATTTTAATCCATAATGTCCATCAAAATTGTACTTACTATTGAGAAAATTATTCATTCATTAAAATCATATGATATGGAAGCCAACATAACTTAGTCTGAAATCTTACTTAATCATTAAATTATCATTTAATTTTCCACAAGTTTCCTAATTTCTACATCTATGAATTAAAGATACCAACTATTTTTGAGAGTTCTGATAGTTAAATAAGTTATTTCTGTCAGAGTTTCCAATGCATAAATGCCCCAATAACATTTATTTCTTAGTGGCATTATTTATAGCAACTGAATTGCATCCAGTCACATTGTACATCTAAATGAGAAAAAGCATCTTTCTGAGTAATGCCTCTCCAAATATTATGATCTTATGAGGAAGGGCAGATCCATAGTGAGATTTTTCAACACATGGCCACATGTATGGTTATATTTTCTTCATATGTCAAAGTTTATTATTCAAAATCTGTCTATACTGAGACATTAAAGTTAAACCAAAATATCTCCATAATTATTTATGGAAAAGTTTATTAGACTTCTCTGATACATGAAGCCACCCATGATGTGCTAAAGGAAGTTTTTTATGTGTGGTGTTGCATTGTCATTTTATGTTTTGCCATTCCTGAAAAAAAATGTTTATGTTTGGCATAGAGTAATTTAGTGTGAAGATAGATTAATAATGATAAAACAATAAAGATAAACAATAAAATATGACATTTTAACTTCATTACCAACCAAACATAAATAAATTTCAGTCAGAAATATATAAAAATATCTGTCCAAGATTCAGTATTTTTCAGAGCTCATATTTAATCCCATTTAGTTTTGCCATACAACTGCTACATTTCTTCCTAATGTTCACAAAGGAGAATTCATTCTTGTTTAACCAAGAGGATTATTTACTGTCATTCTATTCTCTCATTATTTTCTCATTGACAATTTCAACTCAACCTCTTTCAGTATTTCAATATTGTCAGCCATTTCATTGCTTATTAGCACTTTGTGTCAAAGGATATGCAAGGGACAAGAATGAAATGGAATATTATCCAATCTGGTGAATTTTACTACATGTGTAACTGGTATGAGAGACTAGAAGATAGTAATCTCTAAGTAAAACTGAATGTGTGAAACTCCTGTTGATTTTTGCATAACTCCTTTATTAATAAACTCAAAATTGAATTTTAAACAATCATGTCAAAATACTTATAAATATTTAGTAATGGCACTCTTCCTGTGGTTTGAAATCATCATACATTTTAAATCAAGATTGGATCTCTAGCACCCCTGTACTGAATAAATCAATGAATTCGTAGATACATGAAAGCTAATATTGAAACTACAAAACTAATGAGTTAAAACTACCTGTAAGTCTCTAGTATGTAAGATATATGTATTTATGTATGTAAGCTGGTATTATATGCCTCTATATATGCATGGTTGCAAGTATATATGAGTGAAACTCTATATTAATGTTGCCCAATGAGGATTCATGAAATATTTTAGTTTTCATTATGCAGCTTTCAGTTAGCTAAGTTTAGAAATTTGTGGATTAACAATTAGAAACACAGCCTGTACTTCTGGTCCGGGGCTTGATATTAACTCACTAGGACCTGACCTTACGTTCCTCAATTGATGTTGTTGATATGGCTGTTGATACAATCCCATCACTAACATTACTACTCTGCTAGGGGGGAAAATGTTCTCCATTTCCTTTTTGTCTTTTCTATTTTTGCTTATTATTTTGTGAAAACACATCTGTTTATATTAACAATAATATCAATACAAGATAGCTATGAAAGCATACATGGTTTACTTATATAACTAGCTCATATTATAATATTTTACTCTCATATAACAATAAAGCATGAGCAAGTGCCCAGACAAGCAGAGTTAGTAATTCTAAATGCTTCTATAATGGATAAAAATAGCCCACTGAATATCTGCATCATTCCCTTATAAATAGATATTTTATGTTCTCAACAGGTTCTCTGTTTGATTTTGTTCTGTAGATAATATGCTGACACATATTCACATACATAAATATTTTATTTATTTGTTTTAACTTTGTATTGTCTATGAATAGAACAATAATAGATGAAACCACTAGGCCATTGCACAGTAAATGTTGAAAATGCCTTCCAACTGTCTTCCAAAGAGTTCAAGCAAAACACATTTTATCCTTACCAACAGTGTACTAAAGAAGTCTGGTATTTGTGTAATACTGGATTAGATAGCATTCAATTTAAAAATCTCAGATACTATATCAATAAATGTTAATTCTGCAGACAAAACAATCACTGTGTTTGTGTGTGCTTCTGTGTGCATGCATGTGCACATACACATATGTATGTGCATATATATGTATATCCTATTGCATTTCCATACTTGTACAATTATCATGTTCTATCATATTTTCTTTTTTCTTTTTTTTAATTAATTAATTTATTTATTTTTGATACTTTATTTACATTTCCAATGGTTCCCCCTTTCTAGGTCTCCTCTTTGGAAACCCCCTATCCCCTCCCCCTCCCCGCCTCTATAAGGGAATTCCACCTCCCACCCACCCGCCCACACATTCCTGTAATCCCACCTTGACATTCTCCTTTACTGGGGCCTCTAACACCCTCAGGCACAAGGGCCTCTCCTCTCTCCCTGATGACCAACGAGGCCATCCTCTGCCACATATGTGGTCCGAACCATGGGTCCCTCGATGTGTATTCTTTGGTTGGTGGTCCAAACTCCAGGACGACCAGGGAGGGGGTCAGGCCCATTGACACTCTTGCTCCCTCCATGGGGCTGCAAACTCTCTCAGCTCCTTCGGACCTTTCTCCAATCCTCCATCTGGGACCTCACTCTCAGTCCAGTGGTCACTGTTAAGTGAAACTTGGGCATTCTGAACTTTTGGGCTAATATCCGCTTATCAGTGAGTACATACCATGTTCATTCTTTTGTGACTGAGTTACCTCGCTCAGGATGATATTTTCAACTTCCATCCATTTGCCTGAAAATTTCATTAAATCATTGTTTTTAATAGCTGAGTAGTACTCCATTGTATAGATGTACCACATTTTCTCATCCATTCCTCTGATGAGGGACATCTGGGTTATTTCCAGCTTCT
>CM052722.1:69888769-69911473 GCA_028551405.1 Uromys caudimaculatus
CCACCCACCTGCCCACCCATCCCCATATTCCCACCTTGACATTCCCCTTTACTGGGGGCCTCTAACACCCCACAGGCCCAAGGGCCTCTCCTCTCTCCCTGATGGCCATCGAGGTCATCCTCTGCCACATATGTGGTCCGAACCACTGGTCCATAGAGGTGTATTCTTTGGTTGGTGGTCCAAACTCCAGGACTACCGGGGGGGGGGGGGTGTTCAGGCTCATTGATGCTCTTGCTCCCTCCATGGGGCTGTAAATTCCCTCAGCTCCTCAGCTCCTTCAGACCTTTCTCCAACTCCTCCATCTGGGACCTCACTCTCAGTCCAGTGGTTACTGTTAAGTGAAACTTGGGCATTCTGAACTTTTGGGCTAATATCCGCTTATCAGTGAGTACATACCATGTTCGTTCTTTTGTGACTGAGTTACCTTGCTCAGGATGATATTTTCAGTTCCATCCATTTACCTGCAAATTTCATTAAGTCACTGTTTTTAATAGCTGAGTAGTACTCCATTGTGTAACTGTACCACATTTTCTGTATCTATTCCTCTGATGAGGGACATCTGGGTTGTTTCCAGCTTCTTCTGGCTATTATAAATATGGTATGGTTGCTATGAACATAGTGGAGCATGTGTCTTTATTACATGTTGGAGCTGATTTTCAATGTGTTGATAATATGCTCTTTATCTAAGATAAATGATATAAACCCCATAAAGACAAGCATCCTGTGCTGCATGCATTCTATGGACAGCTCAGCAACTGTTTGTCTTGATGTTGAAAACAGTATTTTGCCACAGTAGGTACTGATAGACAAGATTAGTCATCCAGTCTGTTCTACAGTGCTGAGCTGTTTGTTGAAATAAGCTATTAGGAGTGATAAAACAATATGAGACTAAAATATTTTACTTGAGTTTGGTAATGTTAAATAAACATGAGCCTTGACAAGGCAGGCAGTAAGAGCATGAGACCTGCTGCTTCTTTGTGCTTATGGGTGGAAGCAAAATCAATTAGCTTTTCTTACTCTTGGAAAGTTGGTGACATTGACTGACTTTTAAAGCTACATGACACTACATTGGCTTTTCTAAAATGCGTCACTCATTTGATTTTGTTCATAGAAATTTTTGCAACAAATCAAGTTCTCAAAGTCTCATTTTGCTAAAGTAATTTTTAACAGCCTACCTTTCATGTAGGTTCTCAGAAGACTCGTCAAAAGAATTTGTTGTCTCACTATATATGAAGGCCATAAAAAATAATCTGGAGATCTTGGAGATCAGACAAAAATAGAATCAGATATTGTCATCATCTTTAAAACTACACAAAACAGAGACTGTATCTTTCTGTATCATTTATCAGCATCAGTTTTAAAAACTCAAAAATTCAGTTACAGCAGAAATGCTCAGAAGTCATTTAGTCATTGAATAATTTATAACATTCTTAGAATGAAATATTAGCAATTGTTGTAGTAAGAAGTAATAGTTTAGAAAACTATCTATGAAAGGAAGATAGTTATTTATTATTTGTTATTTATCAAGAGATATGACCATAGACTAATAGGATGTAAAGAAGGCTATGATAGCATGATAGGTGGGTATTTATTTTCATCTTTGAATTTTTCTACTGAATTCAAGTAATTCATTCAAAATATATTAATAAGTTACATAGGTAGAGTATTATAATTACTAAATGATTAAAACTTGGTTAGGCTATGAAAGTTTAGCCTTTAAAGTTTCTATGCTAGCTATGGGTTTTAAAAGGATAACAGTTATGTGATACTAGCATTAGATAATACATTTTATTATATGAACCATCTGAACTGTTCAATTATTTTATTAATACTGCTAGTGTTACCTTTGCTAATAAGGAGGTTAATAGGTAATCACTATAATCTCTCCTAACTTCCTCCTAACACTAAAATTTTCATATTTACAACTAATTGGAAATTGAAAAGAATCAGGTGGAAATTGGGACCAAAATGTGAAAGTAATTGATAAGGCAGCAAGAACTTGATCTGTGCTAACTGGCATGCCAACCTTTTATATGCAATAAAACTGGATCCCTGAGAAAAGAAAAATCATAGGGAAATATGTTATAATCAAACAAATGCCTCAGAGAAAGTATGCAATAATGACATTGTACCCATTTGGAGGTTTGAAAAAAAGAAGCTTGCATAAAATCTCCAAAAATATCACCTAGGTGATGTTACCAGTTTGAATATATGAGATTTTCCTTCCTGTAAAATGTGAAGTCATATTACAGCAAAGTTCTACTCTGTGCTGTTGCCTAGAATTAGCTATCAACTCAAATACATGGCTAGCTGTGGCCTTGAAAGAATCTGGAGACTCAATGCTGAAAGAAGATGTCTTTCAGGTATAGGTAAAGAATTTTAGCACATGTATAATTTGTAAAATTATTTGGGATGCAAACCCCCAAATGGGTATAAGGTGTTCTTTAAATTATTAAATATGATTCAGGAGAAAGGCTGGGTGGTGGTGGTGCACACCTTTAATCCCATCATTCTGGAGGCAGAGGCAAGTGGATCTCTGTTGGACACTTGCCTGGTCTACAGAGCTAGTTCCAGGACAGCTAAGACTGCACAAAGAAACCTTATTTAAAAAGACTAAAAATTAGAAGAAAATAAAAGCGGACCAGGAAAAATGTTTCCAAAGGCTGTAAGTCCTTAAAGCCACTGGTAGTGCACAATAATATAACTTGCAGTGAGCCAGCAAACTCTAGGCTATAAACCTTACAGAAAATGTTCAGTTTTTGTTTGTCCTTTTTGTACAGTCTTATTTTATTTAAACATAAATTGAAGATTAGTTTTTTTATTGTTTTATTTACTTATATTCCAAATATTGCCCCCTTCCCGGACCCCCTCAAAGAGTTCTGCACCCCATATCCCTACCCATTTGCCTCTGAGAGGATGCCCCCCCAACCCAACCCACCTCCCATTTCACCACACACACATTCCCCCTCCCTAGGGCATCAATTTTCTACAGGATTAGGTTCATCCTCTCCCACTAAGGCCAGCCAAAGCAGTCCTCTGCTCACACTTACCCTGCGCCACAGACTAGCCCTTTGACTTTGCTCTTTGGTTTGCTCTTTGGTTTGTGACTTAGCCTCTGAGAGCTCCTGGGAGTCCAGGTTAGTTGATACCATTGGTCTTCCTATGGGGTTACCATTCCCTTCAGCTCCTTCAATCCTTCCCCTAGGAAGGATTGGGATATTTTTATTTACATTTCAAATGTTATCCCCTTTCCCAGTTTCCCCTGCCCCCGGAAACCACCTATCTCATCCCCCCTCCCCCTGCTTCTTTGAGGGTGTACCCCAAACCACCCACCTACTCCAACTCCCCATCCTCAAATTCCCCTACACTGGGGCATGCATCAAGCCTTCACAGTACCAAGGGCCTCTCCTCCCATTGATGCCTGTCTGACAAGGCTATCCTCTGCTACATATGCAGCAAGAGCCATGGGTCCCTCCATGTGTTCTTCTTGGTTTGTGGACTAGTCCCTGAGAGCTCTGGGGGATCTGGATGTGTAGAGCAGAGACTGACGGAAAGACCATCCAGAGACGGCCCCACCTGGGGATCCATCCTGTATACAGTCACTTGTGGATGCCAAAGTGCTTGATGACAAGAAATTGATATAGCTGTCTCTGGAGAGGCTCTGCCAGAGCCTGAAAAATACAGAGGTGGATGATCACAGCCAACCAATGGAGGAGTTAGAGAAAGACTGAAGGAGCTAAAGGGGTTTGCAACCTCATAGGAAGAACAATATCAACCTTTCCTTAACTCTTACATATGGGTCTCCAACCTAGTCCAATGTTTGACTGTAAGTATCTGCATCGTTCTCAGTCAGCTGCTGGTAGAGCCTCTCAGAGGACAGTTATGCTAGGCTCCTGTCTGCAAGTATAACATGGCATCAGTAACAAGTGTTAGTGTTTGGTGCCAGCACAATGAATGGACCCCAAGTTTGGTGGGTCACTGGATGGCCTTTATTCAATCTCTGCTCCATTTTTGTCCCTGCATTTCCTTTAGACAGGAAAAATTCTGGGTCAAATATTTTGAAGGTAAGTTAGGGACCTCATCCCTCCATGGGGGACTTGTCTATCTACTGGAGGTGGGCTCTTTAGTTTCCATTCCTCACTGATGGTCATTTTGGCTAAGGTCATCCCCACTGAGTCCTGGGAACCTCTCACATCCCAGGTCTATGGGACTTTGTGGAGGCTTCCCACGACCCCACAACCTACTGCCCTCAGTTGCATATTTCTATTCATTCTCTTAGCCTTCTGGGCTTCTCTTCTCCCATACCTGATCCTGCCCTTCTTTTCCCCTCTGCTTTCCCACCCTGGTCTCTCCCTCTCTCTGCCTTCCATGATTATTTTGTTTTCCCCTTTAAGTGGGATTGAATTCACATCCCCACTTGGGCCTTACTTCTTGTTAAACTTTTTAAGGTCTATGGGTTGCATCATTGTATTCTGTACTTCTGAGCTAATATCCACTTATCAGTGAATATATACCATGCATTCCTTTGGGATCTGGGTTACCTCACTCAGGATGATATTTTCTAGTTCCATCCATTTGCCTGCAAAATTAATAATGTCTTCACTTTTAATAGTGGAATAGTATTCCATTGTTGTAAATGAACCACATTTTCTGTACCTGTTCTTCAGGCAAGGGACATCTGAGTTGTTACCAGCTCCTGACTATTATGAATAAGGCTGCTATAAACATACCGGAACATGTGTCACTGTGGTATGGTGGAACAACTTTTGAGTATATGCCCAGTAATAACACAGTTGTGTCTTCAGGTAGACTTATTTCCAATTTTCTGAGGAACTACCAGATTGATTTCCAAAGTAGTTGTACCAGTTTTCTATCCCACCAGCAATGGAAGAGTGTTCCTCTTTCTCCACATACTCACAAACATGAGCTGTCACCTGAGTTTTTGATCTTAGTCATTCTGATATGTGTAAGGTGGAGTCTCAGGGTCATTTTGATTTGCATTTCCCTGATGACTAAGAATGTTGAACATTTCTTTAAGTGATTCTAGGCCAATCAAGAATCCTCTGTTGAGAATTCTTTCTTTAGTTCTGTCCAGATTTTTAAAAATTATTTTTAATACTTTTTTTACAATTCAGTCATTACCTCCCCTTCTAGTCCACCTTCAGACAGTTCCTCATCCCATTCCTCCTCTCTTGTCTCCAAGAAGATGGCCTCCACCCCCAACCCCACCCCATCAGGAATCCCCACTCCCTGGGGCCTCAAGTCTTTAAAGGGTAAGGTGAATCTTCTCTCACTGAGGCCAGACCAGGCAGTCCTCTGCTGTATATGTGTTCAACAGTGTGGACCAGCTTGTGTATGCTGCCTGGTTGGTGGCTCAGTGTCTGAGAGATCTCAGGGATTCAGGTTGGTTGAGACTGCTGGTCTTCCTATGGGTTGCCTTCCTCCACAAATTCTTCCAGCCTTTCCCTAATTCAACCACAGGAGTCCCTGACTTCTGTCCATTGGTTGGGTTAAGTATCTGCTTCTGTCTCAGTCAGCTGCTTGTCGTTCCTCTCAGAGGGCAGCCATGCTAGACTCTTGTCTGTAAGCACACCGTAGCATCAGTAATAGTGTCAGGCCTTGGAGCTTCCCCTTTAGATGGATTCCAATTTGGGCATGTCACTGGACTCCTTTCCCTTAGGATCTTCTTTGTTTTGTCCCTGCAGTTCTTTTAGGGAGTGACAACCTGCAGTTCTTTCAGATAGGAACAATTCAGGGTCAGAGTTTTTGACTGTGGGATTGCAACTTCATCCCTCCACTTGATGCTCTGTCTTTCTACTGGAGGTGGACACGACAAGTTCCCCTTCCCAATGTTGGGCAATTCATCTAAGGTCCCTCACTTTGAGTCCTCAGAGTCTCTCATCTCCCAGGTCTCTGTTATATTCTAGAGGGTCCCCCCACCTCCTACCTCCCAAAGTTACATGTTTCCATTAATTTTGCTGACCCCCAGGGCTTCACTCCTGTTTCCTCCCAAATTCCTGGTTGTGTTCCCCTCTGCCCCTCCCCATCATCTCTCCCACCCAGGTCCCTCCCTCCTTCTTCCCCCATGATTGCTTTCTTCTCCCTTCCAAGTATAATTGAAGCATCCTAACTTGGGCCCTTTAGCTTGTTAACCTTCTTGAGTTCTGTGGATTGTATCCTGGGTATTCTGTACTTTTGGGCTAATATCCACTTATTAGTGATTACATACCACGCATGTCCTTTTGGGTCTGAGTTACCTCACTCAGGATGATATTTTCTAGTTCCATGTATTTGTCTGTTTCTTAATTGGGATATTTGGGACTTTGGGAGTTTAGCTTCTTGGGTTCTTTATATATTTTGGACATTAGCCCTTAATTGAATGTAGGTTTAGTGACAATCTTTTCCCAGTCTGTATGTTGAAGTTTTATCTTACTGACGGTGTCAGTTGCCTTACAGAAGCTTTTCATTTACTGAGGTCCCATTGGCCAATTGTTGATCTTAGAGTCTGAGCCATTGGTACTCTGTTCAGGAAAATTTCCCCTGTGCCAATGCGTTCAAGGCTATTTCCCCCTTTCACTTTTATTAGATTCAGTGTGTCTTGTTTTATGTAGAGGTCCTTTATCCACTTGGACTTCAGCTTTGTACAAGGTGATGAATATGGATCAATTTGCATTCTTCTACAAACAGACAGCCAGTTAGATCAGGACCATTTGTTGAACATACTTTCTTTTTTCCACTGTATAATTCTGGTTACTTTGTCAAAGATCAAGTATCCATAGGTACATGGGTTCATTCCTGAATCTTCAATTATATTTCATTGATCGGTTTGTATGTCTCTGCACTAATACCATGTGGTTTTTTGTCACTATTGCTCTATAATAAGCTTGAGGTCAGAGATGATGAAGAAATTGGAGAGATCCTATACTAGCAACTTAACAAAACACCTGAAAGCTCTAGAAAAAAAAGAAGCAAATACACCCAAAAGGAGTAGACCACAGGAAATAACCAAACTCAGGGATTAAATCAACCAATTAGAAACAAAGAGAACTATACAAAGAGACAACAAACCAAGAGCTGGTTCTTTGAGAAAATCAACAAGGTAGATAAACCCTTAGCCAAGCTAACTAAAAGGTTCAGAGACAGTATCCAAATTAACAAAAATCAGAAATGAAAAGGGAGATATAAGAACATAAACTAAGGAAACTTTTAAAAAATCATCATATCTTCCTACAAAAGCTTATAATTAACAAAACTAGAAAATGTAGGTGAAATGGCTGATTTTCTAGAGAGATACCACATACCAAAGTTAAGTCAATATCAGGTAAACAATGTAACAGTCTCATAATCCCCAAAGAAATAGAAGCAGTCATTAAAAATCTCCCAACCTAAACCAAACCAAACCAAACCAAAACAACGACAACAACAACAAAAATACCCATCAAGGACCAGATAATTTTAGTGCAGGATTCTACCAGATCTTCAAGGAAGAGCTAATACCAATACTCCTCAAGTTATTTCACAGCATAGAAACAGAAGGAAAACTACCTAATTCATTCTATGATACCACAGTTCATACTGATACTGGAAACACACAAAAAAACCAACAAAGAAAGAGAACTTCAGACCAATTTAGCTTAGGAATATCAATATAAAAATATGCAATAAAATTCTTGCAAACTTCATCCAATAACGCATCAAAATATCATTCACCATGATCAAGTATGCTTCATCCCAGGGATGCAGGAATGGTTCAATATACAAAAGCCCATCAATATAGTACACCATATAAAGAAACTGAAAAAAAAATCACACGATCATCTCATTAGATGCAGAAAAAAGCTTTTGACAAAATACAACACCTCTTTATGTTGAAAGCCTTGGAAAGATGAGGAATTCATGGCACATACCTAAACATAATGAAAGCAATATATAGCAAACCAACATCCAATGTCAAATTAAATGGAAAGAAACTTGAAGCAATCCCACAAAAATCAGGGATAAGACAAGGCTGCTCACTCTCTCCCTATCTATTCAATATAGTACTTGAAGTTATAGCTAGAGCAATAAGACAACAAAAAGAGATCAAAGAGATACAAATTGGAAAGGAAGAAGTCAAGGTATCACTATTTGTCAATGTATCACTATTTGAGGATGATATAATAGTATATATAATATAATAGTATAATAGTATACAACCCCAAAAATTCTACCAGAGAATTTCTCTAGCTGATAAACAACTTCAGCAAATTGGCTGGATATAAAATTAACTCAAAAAAATCAGTAGCCTTCTATTACACAAATGATAAATAGGCTACAAAGAAATTAGGAAAACAACACCCATCACAAAAGCCACAAATAATATAAAACATCTTGATGTACCTCTAATTAAGCAAGTAGAAAATCTGTATGACAAGATCTTCAAGTCCCTGAAGAAAGAAATCAAAGACCTCCAAAGTTAGAAAGACCTTCCATGGTCATGGATCAGTTGGATTAACATAGAGAAAATGGTCATTTTACCAGAAACAATTTATAGATTCAATAGAATCCCCACCAAAATTCTAACATAATTTTTCACAGACATGAAAAGAGCAATTCTTAACTTCATATAGAAAAGCAAAAATCCGGGATAGTGAAAACAAGTCTCAACAATAAAAAAAAACTTCTTGAGGTATAACCACCCCTAGACTTTAACTCTTAATTTATTATTCAATATTTAGAGTCTGAGAACCAAAACTAATTTTTTTTTTAAATTTTGATAAAAATGTCTACTGATTTCACACACTTAAAGTGAAAATTCCAAACCCCATCAGAAATATGCATGTAATTACATTACTGTATAATAAATGTAGTGGTGAGATGAAAAAGAATCAGCTTTAAGAGAAGAGTCCAAGAATTTTAGTATGTAATGATGCTATTTGTTCTGCAGCTCAAAATGAGATACAATATGGCACAAACTTTGATAATCTACATTGCAAGAAGTTTTTAAAAAGCCTCAAGCAATAGACTGATGGCATGAGTCGTAACAAAAATGTCTCAATGCTGCACTGTGATTATCAAATTCAGTGCTTAATATGAGCACCACCATCGCCAAATAGGGTCAAAAGTTTAAAGGGAACATTATATGAAATTAGAAACCAGAGAAAGTTATAACTAACTAGGTCGGAAATGTTCAGAGTGTCAAAAACGAAAATGTCTATGGAAATGCAGGAAAATGTCACCAGCCAACAAAAGGCTGACTCCATAAAATCTGATTATTATAAAAGATGGCATTGTAGAAATTAAGCAAGAAAATTATTTCTGGCATTTAAAATGTGAAAATAAAGATAACTTACCTGCCCAAAAGTTTATGAAATTTATATCCTATTTATATTAAAGCAATTATCAGAGCAGTGACTGGAAACACTGTGCTAAGAAGGATCCTTTCTCAGTAGTTCATGCCCATTTTTTTTAACTACATACTACACCTCCAACTTCCTCTTAGAAAATTTCTACAATATTGTTATTTTAAAACCTGTTTTGTAATCTGTTGGTGTTCAGTAGTTCATTGTTTCTGATAAGTTTAAAGAATATGCATCTCAGTATTTTGTTTTATTTTGTTTTCTTTTTTAAAAATTCTTTAATCCCTTTTTACACTCCAGTCTTCATACCCCTCCTGGTCCATCCCCTGACTGCTCCCCATCCCATACCTCCTCCCTCAGTCTTCAAGAGGATATTCCCACCACCCACCTCTAGTCTACCAGACTTCCTCTCAAGTGTTAAGCACATCTTCTCTCACTGAGGCCAGACCCGGCAGTCCTCTGCTGTATGTGTTGGGGGCCTCATATCAGCTGGTGTATGCTGCCTGGTTGGTGGCTCAGTGTCTCAGAGATCTTAGGGGTTCAGGTCAGTTGAGACTTCTGGTCTTCCCATGGGGCTGCCCAATTCAACCACAGGAGTCCCCAGCTTCCATCCATTGGATGGATGCTAGTATCTGCATCTGACTCTTTTAGCTGCTTGTTGGGCCTCTCAGAAGGTAGCCATGCTAGACACCTGTCTGCAAGCACACCACAGTGTCAGTAACAGTGTCAAGACCCGGGGCCTCCCCTTGAGCTGGATCCCAATTTGGGCCTTTCACTGGATGTGCTTTCTCTTAAGCGCTTCTCCATTTTTTGTCCCTACAGATCCTTTAGACAGGAACAATTCTGGGTCAGAGCTTCTGACTGTGGGATAGCAACCCCATCCCTCCACTTGATGTCCTGTCCCTCTATAGGAAGTGGAATCCACAAGTAACTTCTACCTACTGTAGAGCACTTCATCCAAGGTCCTTCCCTTTCAGTCCTGAGAGGAAGAGGGGTACATCTCAGTTTTTTAAAGAAACTATTTTATAGAACAAACTAGTTTTAAAAACATGTAAGAAATTATTTTTTACTACTATCTGCTCATATGCTTCAAGAAATAAACATGTGTAATAATTTTAAAATAGAAATATTGGATATAATTAGAATATGAAATATTCTTGTATTTAAGATGTTTAACCTGTTATCTTTGATCATTGATAAGCTATACTGGGCTACCCAAATAAATAGCATATTGTTTAGTTCTTTAATTCATTCCAAAGTCTACTTTGGCAACTATAAATAATGTTAAAATCTAAATGTCTTTCTACAACTGAACCTGAGCATTAGTCAGTTTACATTACACACATTGAACTTCTAAACTCCTGTGGACTAGAAACTGTCCATATGTTAGCAAAGAATAATTCATTTTTTTCCAGAAGACCCATCTACCAAAGAAAAGGAGAAACTAAGTGTACTTTGTTCATTTTATTATTTCCCAATTTACCACTTTAAAGTATAACCCAAAGATCTGTATGGTGTTTCATTCAGGATCCTGATATAGAACACAATTCATCTATATCATTTAAGTAAGAATATTTAATGAAGCTAGTACATACAAAGGCAAAACTGGGGTTGGATGATCAAAAAGCCAATATAGGGACACCCCAGTCCAAATAATACGTGCTGGTACGTGCTTTAGGGCTATAGAAATTAATGCCAATATCAAGACATTGAAAGTTGGAAGAATAGTGAACTAAAGGCTGTCCTCTCTCCTCATTTTTGTCATATTCTTTGTACACATGACAATCCTTGTTTACTTCCAACAAATGAAACTCATGTTAAGTAGGGAATAGGGGTTACAAGGACATAGTTATTTTGTGTCAGACTTCTGAAGCACAGATCATGAGAAAGATGAAGGAGAGAGACTCCTGGATAAAAGATGGATCAAAAACAATTACATGAGAAAGTTACTCAAGAAGACCAAAAATATTCCCAGAAATTAAAAAAACAATGTTTCTGAAGTCAATTCCATGAAGAAATTCATAGAATAATATCTCTTAAAATACCTCATTCCAGCACTGTCATATACACAAGCTTTTCCCAAACTGATCCAAACTAAAACTCATGGATGGCTACTCATTTTTCCATATATATATATTTTTTTTTCCATATATATATATATATATATATATATATATATATATATATTCACACCTTTAAAGCTGAATAAACTTGATATGAACAATTAAATATATATATATATATATATTTATTTATATATATATATATATATTTATTTATATATATATATATATATATAAATATATATATATATATAGTGGTAAAATACTAAATTCACATATATATATATATATATATATATATATATGGCTTTAAAGGTGTGAATTTAGTATTTTACCACTATACTTTATAAGTTTTGTGTCTACAAAATAAATCCTTACAAGTTTTGCATCATAAAATGAGTTATGATCTCCAACCTTTTGTAATAATCTTTTTCTTTAATTATTATTAATCAGAAATGTATGTATATATGTGTAATTGCATATGTGAAAATATATAAATACAATTTGCTTGGTGTTATTTTGTTGTTTGTGTGTATATGGTTTCAGGAGTGACAACTTCATATTGAATAACCAATCATATGACTCATACCTGTTTGAGGCTATTCTCACTCTCTCAGCAATCATTATTTGTCTGTAGTTCTTTGTCTAGGGGTGGGACCACATGAAACCTTTCCATTTGTGCATTACTATGTCAACTGATATTTTAATTGTTCATATCAAGTTTATTCAGCAATTTACAACAGAAACAGTCTCTTGGTTTTAATGGTCTGAAAGTATCTATTTCTGGTGTTATAATTAGCCTCATTGGGTTGAACTTTTCCTTGTAGTATCCTCTGTAGGACCAGGTTAGTAGAAAGGTATTGTTTAAATTTGGTTTTGGCATAGAATATATTGGTTTCTCCATCTATAATGATTGAAAGTTTTGCTGGGTGTAGTAGTCTGGGCTGACATCTCTAGTCTCTTAGAGTCTGGAAGACTTTTGTCTATGCCCTTCTAGCTTTAAGGATCTCAAATGAGAAATCAGCTGTAATTCTGATAGGTCTGACTTTACACGTTACCTTTATATGTTGGCCTTTTCCCCTTGCTGCTTTAAAAATCATCTTATTCTTTATATTCAGTATTTTGATTATTACATGGTAGGAAGATGTTCAATTCTGGTCCAATCTATTTGCTATTCTGTAGGTTTCTTGTACTTTATAGGCATCTCTTTCTTTAGGTTAAAGAAATTTTCTTCTATTATTTTGTTGAAGATGTTTTCTGGGCCTTTGAACTGAGAAGCTTCATCTTCTTATGTTTCTATTATTTTTAGGTCTGATCTTTTCATAGTGTCCTAAATTTCCTGAATGTTTTGTCTCTTGAACATTTTAGATTTTTCATGTTCTTTGACTGATATATTGATTTTTTCTATCATATCTTCTACACTTGAGATTTTCTCTTCTATCACATGTATTCTGTTGTTGATGCTTACGTTTGTAGCTCCTGTTCTCTTTCCTAGGTTTTCCATTTCCAAGATTGCCTCAGTTTGTGTTTGTTTGGTTTTTTTTATTGCATTTCCCTTTTCGGGTCTTGGACAGTTTTATTCATACTGTTTATCTGTTTGATGGTATTTTCGTGTATTTCTTTATATATATTTGGTTCTTCTTTTAATGCCTCTCTACCTGTTTGAATATATTTTCATGTATTTCCTTAAAGGAAATCCTCTTTGAAGGCATCTATCATCTTTATAAGATTAGACTTAGCATCCTCTTCTTTGTGTTTCAGTTTCATTAGGATATCTAAAGTTTGCTGTAGTAGGATAACTGGGCTCTGATGGTGTTATATTGCTCTGAATCTTTTGATTGTGTGCTTACTCTGTCTTTTATGCACCTGATTTTTCTTGGTGTTGGCTGAATGATCCTGATGGCAGCAGGACATCTTGGGAAGGTGGAGGAAGTTTAGAGCCTGACAATGGAGGTCAGGGTACCTGACTGTTCTGACTGTGCTTCAGGCAGATCTTAATCTGCAAGCTGTGTCCCAGGTGGAACAACTGGGATGGCTGGTGAATCTAACTAAGATGGGATTGGTCCAGCTGCATTTGAAGCTGGTCATTTTGGGGTGTTGGTTTCTTGCCAGCGGGTCCAGGAGAGAGGAGAGAACCTGGTCCAGCTGGGTCTGTCCAGGACTGAGTGGGATGGCCCATGTCAATGGCCCAAAAGAAACACACCAGGCTGGAAATCCTGTTGAAGCAGGAACTAAACTTTATTGTATCAGCCCCTCACTTATATAAAGAAGGCAAAGGGGGTGGACACTTAGGTATGGGAAGAGATGATGTAGGAGGTGAGAAAGGGTAAGCGGTAAGTGACAGGGCCAATAGCAAAGCTCTACATCTGCAACAGCAGGGCACAGGGAGGACCAAACAGGTCTTGGTGAGTCACCCCTATACAGAAGTGACTGAGACAGGTCTCAGAACCCGAGCCAGACTCCAGTTTGTCCTCCAGGTCCAAACCAGGGCCAAAATGGGGATCAACACTACCACTGCCCAAGACCCAATCCTCTTGCCCTCAGGACAGTGGGCGGGGGAGAACACCCCAAGAGCCATGCAGTCAGAGTTCAGTTCAGGCTGCCCACCCCAGGGCCAAGCCCCTGTCCAAAGCCAATGCAGCCCCAGTTTGGCTTGGCAACACGGTGCCTAGTGCAAAAGGGCAGACAGGCAAGTCAGCAAGGAATCAGGGCTGCTCTGGACAAAGATGCTTTCGCTGCTGCTTTCCACTGCAAACCCGGGGCCCCTGCACACCCAGGCCGACCTAGGCCCTCATTTTCCTGCCCCTATAGCTGAGATTGCCCCAGGCTGCACCCAGTGTTCCCTGTCCATGTGCCAGGGAGGTGTGCCCTGCAACTGTCAGTGTCCCCTGAGGAGCAGGGGCTGCTGGCCATGGCCTAGAGCATGGATGGAGGGGGTCTCCCCGGGTATGGGAGGGTACAACCGCACCTGGATCCAGCCGTAGCACAAGCTCAACCCTGCCGGGCTGGCATGCCCTCATACTCGCCTGCCCATGGGGGGGCATCGGTTGCCTGGGAGCCTGGGCCCAGGCCACCTGCCAATCACTGCCCGGGGAGGAGGCACGGGATAGGCCCAACATTTGGGGCCACCAACGGTTTCCATGGGGAGGCAGGATGTTCTTGTCCTACAAGGCTTCCCTGGACTGAAGAGCAAGCCCAAAAGCTAGACAATGGGGCTAAGGGGACTTGCACCACTCATGTCTGCAAGCATGGGGAAGATCTAGGCCCCCTGCACACATGTAGCAGGTGAGAAGTTTGGTCTTCATGCAGGTCCCCTAACAACTAGAGAAGATCCTGTGGCCTGCCTGCCTGTGAATCCTGAGCCCCTAAATGGACTGCCTTGTCTGGCCTTAGTGTGAGAAGAGAGATCTAGTCTCACAGTATCTCCATGTGTGGGCTGGGGAAATGGGGTATGGTAGTTTAGTGTGGGGAGTGTGACACCTAGAAGGAAACACTCAAAAGAGAAGGGGAAAGTGGGATGAGGAGAAGACTTGCATTGAGGAGTAGAAAGGCCAATATTGGGTTTTAACATGAATAAATTAATAAAATTTAAAAAGAGAGACATAGTCTCACAAAATAGTTCTTGTTATTCTGAATTTACACACACACACACACACACACACACACACACACACACTAACACCTCTATAATGTTCCCTAAATATACAGAATCTCTTGCTTTAGATGGTATCTAATAATCTCTGCGTGTTACCCTGCTGTATTTTCTACAGTGTACTCAAATTACCTTAAAGAAAAGCTTCTTTGATGAGGGGTGATAGCTAAACTTATCTGTGGATATAAGAATAAGATTTAGAATGTACTTACAGAATTTTACTGGTCTATTCAAGTGGATGTTGTATACTATCTTTTAAGTTGATTATGTCATTTCCCCTATGTATTTGGCAAGATTTCTAATAACCAAAATGTTGTTATAATTATTTTTTCCTCATTAGTTAACTATAATTCTACTTGTACAGGTATTGGTTACCACCAATATGTAAGTGCCACTATAGCATATTCATGTATATTTTGCTATTTTGATCATTAATATGATTCATAGCTGAGTAGGACTTGTAGTAATTGCTTCACTCCTTTGAAAGCTTGTATAAGACTTTCTGATATTCTGAAAGCTAAGCCTCAGTGAGGAAGCATTTTGATTAGATCTAGTTCAAATAACCTAAGTCTTGTCCTAAATATGTAGTATCTTCAGCAATAGGGTGTTACTTTTGAGAGGAATCCCAAGGGTAACAGCAATAACCATTCTTTTTTTGAGAGTCACTTGGACTACCCTGAACAACGACTTAAAAGGATGCTTCTAGTACCTGGTACTGTTTATTTGTTTGTTGGTTGGTTTGTTCGTTGGTTGGTTCTTTTGTTGGTTTTGGGGTCTTTGTCATTGTTGTTGTTGTTGTTGTTCATCTCTGGTTCTTATTTATTTATTTACTTATTTATTCACTTCACATCATGATCATAGCCCCCTCCCTCCTTACCTCTCAGCTCCACCCTCATACCTCCTTCCCCATTACTTCCTCCTGGAGAGGTTCCTCATGGGTACCAACTGGCCATGGCACATCAAATCTCAGTAGACTAAGCACATGTTGTCCCACTGAGGCCAGACAAGACAGCCAGTGAGGGGAATGGGATCAAAAGGCAGTCAACAGAGTAAGAGACAGCCCCATCTCAAATTGTTAGGGGACCCACATGAAAACCAAGTCTCTGGTTCTCATGTGAAATGTTGTCATCCCAAGTTCTTTAATTTAATTTGATATATAATTTTGGATAACTAAATAAAAATAAAATGACCCCCTGAGGTTTTATCAAATGGCAGGGTTGTTATTTGTCCCTCTTTCCTCCTGATCCTTTCATTTTTGATGCATTGTAGCACTGTGCTTACCAAACTTCTTGAATTTTAAAGTGGAGATGTAGTTCTTGTTAATAAAATACAAGCATAAATTAGAGTTTCTGTTTAAGGCAAAAGACTTTAACAGCTAGTGCATACTACTCCAAATTCCCTTCTCCCATTATACTGTGGACATAGATTGCAATGTGCAATCCTGAATGACTCTAAAAATCAAACCTCCCTCTTGGCCTATATAGAGCTAATGGCAAGAACAAAATAAAAATCTTCACTATGTTAGGCTCCAGAGCCTTAAAGATAGTTTTTTTTCCTTGCTGTTCAAGCCACTGATAGACTTGCTTCCTTCCGCAAATAAGAGAGCAACTGGCATTGCTTTTAGAAACATGATACCTTATTTTCTAGAAATATACCTCTCTATAGTACTACTTCTGTGATTTATGGTGACTTTTCTTAAATACCTGTGGCAAAAAGTACTAGCTTATGCTATTCAAACTATTTCCATCTATGTATCCACCAAAGAAAACTAAAATATTGTTAGGAAGAAATAATATTTCCTCAATCACTCTGAAATAGGTTTCCAAACTGTTCTGAATTCCTTGACAAATTATTGACATTAAAACCTCCATTAAAAATAAAACACAAAATTAGATTGTTTGAGGGCATGTCTTGATTTTCAATAGCAAGAAAATGTATATGGTAAAAGCATATGTAATAAAAATCAATTTCTTCAGATGATGAAACTGTCAGATAGATCTCATGAGTGCATTCATATGAGTGAAAGTCATTTTTACTGACAATGAAATGAATAAGAAGCTGCCTTTGGTGGGAGAATTGGTCCCATTTAAAATCTTATAATAAAAAGCTCAAAGAATCTAAAATAAGATTTTATATCTTCATTTAGTGAAGCACATCCCTTACCCAATATTCATTTGTGCTAGCATTCATTTTGGGCTCATCTTTAATTAATGAGATTTATATTTAAACATCTATTGCCTTACCTATTCCTTTTTATCACTTACCTTTAGGCTCGGTTCAGTTCAAGAGTGCCATACCACTTAGTTTAAGAAAGTTTACATCATGTTTACTATGGTCGAATGACTACTCTATCCACTCTTTAATTTTCAAAACCACCATAAAAACTATGTGCTAATATCTCAATCCTTACTTTGTAATCCTGGAAACTGAGTTTCAGATATTATGGGACTTTTATCAAAGCTCACATTTAAGTTATTCTCCCTCTGCCTCACTATAGCCATTTGCACAAGCCCGTCTCCGTTTTTATGACTTTTGACAAACGGAAGAACATCTCTGTACTAGGGACCCCATAGTTGCCACATTGGCTGTACCCTCCTTCCCCAGAGTACATGCTGTCTGTCACCCTCAGCACCCTCTTCTAGCCTACTTCCATCTCCTTTTAACTTGTTGACATTCTAGGCCTTAAAAAGGTAATCCTAGCCTTTATCAACTGTAGTAGAGCTGGATGCCAATTCCTGTTTAAGAGATCTCCATAATCAGTCCCTCTCACCATATTAGCCTGTCACCCATCAAATTCCTTACTCATTGCACTAATCTAGTAGAGCTTTCATCTGAACACAAAGCTCCAATCAGAACTTCATATCTAGGAGTAGTCAGTCTGAACCCCAAAACTCAGAATGATTCCAAGACTAAAACACAAGCATACTTCTTCTAGTCTACAACCTATCAGACTTGGGAAGCAGCAATCAGAAAACTGAACACACACCCAGCAAAGTTGAGAACTAATATCTATGCCAACAAAACCACAGATGTCATAACTCTAGATGCTTAGATCCTAGCACATAGACAAAAGAAAAAGAAAACAAAAATGAATATGAGAACATATGCCTACTTCAGAAGCCATCATCCCTACTGCAATATACCATGGGAAAACTAATTTAGTTAAATCATAAAACAAAGTCTTTAATTTAGCAACTATGAATATGTTCAAGGATATTAAATATGTTATGAATTGGTGCCTCAATGAAGTTCAGTAACAACACAAACACCTGAATGAAATAAGAAAAATAATGCAAGGGATAAAAGTAGAATTTAACAAAGAAATAGGATCACGAAACAAAACTTCAAATTGAAATAAATCTAGAAATGAAAATTTCACAAAACTAAACAGATGTTCTGAGTTAAGCTTTCCCAAAGTAAATTAAACATGGAAAGCTGAGTTTCAGGTTTTGACAATAAGGTAGAAGAAATGGATAGCTGAGTCAAAGAAAATGTAGAGGCTTCCTAAAATATATGTATATCAAAATGAGTATAAATGGAATTATTATATAATAGGGGAGGCAATATTCAAACTAGATGTTATATGTTCCTAAATAAAAGCCCTGGAATGGGTTATGTACTTTTGAGTTGTTGGCCAAGTGTTGTATATTTGCCCCAAACATTATAGACAATTATCTATACAGTATGTTACCCACCAGATTCCGGAGGTCAGGCCTTATTGATGAGAATACTACATACTTATATCATTAAATGTCAATAAATTGAACTGGTGCTCATTTTTGAAGAACCATCCTTGCCCTACTAGGATTTATCCTGATGGGATATACTCACTCAGCTACAATCCTTTACGAGCAGCAATAGTGATTTGCCTGCAAGATATTCCCACTTGTGTAATAGTAGCACAGATGTTGTGGTTGTTCCTAACCACATTTGATATAGGATTAAGGAGCACTGATGAGCTAGAACTTGTACTCTTCACAGTTAATGAGGCCAAGAACCCGAGACTATATTGGCCATTGACCTTAAGGGATAAGTGAACATGGCAATAAATTACTCCTAAAGACATATTTCTATAAGCATAGATCAGTACATAGAAGAATGATCATCAGAGAAGTTTCTTCTTGCAACAAACTGTAATTAATACAGAAACCCTCAACTGGACAATACAATAATTGAAATTTCACATATTTTCCTATAAAGAACTAAACAAATCCAGCTATTCTTTGCCACATGCTTTGTTAACTTTCACATCCATCACATTTATAGGAATATTTTACCTTATAGACAGCTTTTTGTAGATTCTATATGTCACAGAGAATATGTAGTATTGTTTTTTTGAATGTGCCTTTTTTCATTTGACAGAGTACTTTAATTATGTTTATTTTACAACAAATAATAGCATTTAATTGTTTTCCCATCCCTAATAAATATCAAATTTTGTCTTGTCACCTATTGATAGACTAGTAGGCTGATTACACAACAAATGACAAGATTTAAATATTTTATTTATATATGTATATACCTATAAATATCTCTATATAGATACAGATATATAATAACATATTTTATCTGTTCATTCATTGATGGATAGGAAGGCTGATTCAGCATCTTAGCTATTGTGAACACTGCAGTAAAAACGGGCATACAGATATCAATTTTCTATGTTAATTTTGTTTCTTTTTGACATATATTCAGAAATAAGATAGGTGTTTAATTTTAAAGTTCTTTCTTTTTCTATTACTCTTAAAGAATCTCTACATTGTTCTTCATAATGGCTGTACTTACTAACATTTCTAACAAACAAGTATACAAGTTCATTCTTACAAAATCATTGCTAGCATTTTTTATGTCTTTTATATAACCATTCTAACTGGGATAAATGGCACATCAATGAAGTCTGGGTTTATATTTTGTGATGGCTAGTGCTATGAAATATTGTCATATATTTATTGTGGAATATATTTCTTCTTTTGAGAAATGTCTATTCAGATCATTTGTCTATTTTTGGCACTTAGATTACTTGTGTTTTATTGTTAAGGGGATTTTTTGCCTTATTTACTATTCACTGTCAGATAGGTAGCAACAAATTTGTCTCATTATTTAGGTTGTTTCTTTATTCTTTGTATTACTTTCTTCACTGCACAGAAGTTTTTAGTTTGAAATAATACATTTGTTAAAGTTCACTTGTTTTTTCCAGAAACTCACTGCCTGTTCCAATGTCTTCCAAAGTCTGCCATGTGCTTCTTTCTAATAGTTTCAATTTTTCAGATGGTACATTAAAGGCTTTGATCCATTTTGAGTTCAGTTTGTACAGGGTGAGTATGAAAGGTCGTTTTCTTCTTCTGTATGTGAATGTCTATCCAGCTTTTGCAGTATCATTTATTGAAGGGGCTGTCCTTTGCCCAGTGCATGTTTTTGGTGCTTTTGTGGAGAATCAGTTGGCTGCAGATACATGGATTTATTTCTGGGATCTTTATTCTCTATTCTGTTCTTTTGGTTGATATATCTGTTTTTATGCCAATATCATGCTGTTTTGGTTACCATGACTCTGTACATCTTGAAATCACATATTGTGATGCTTCCAGCTTCGTTCTTTTTATCCAATATGGTTTTGATTATATGATGTCTTTTGTGCTTTCCTATGAGTTTTAGGATTTTGCTCATTTTCTAGGTCTCTGAAGAATGTCATTGGTATATTAGTGAGTTTTGCATTAAAGTACAGTATTTAATATTAATAGTACTAATTAGTAAATACAAGCTTTTCATCATTTCTAGCTTCCCACAGTCATTTGGGATAAACTGGAATTTTTCAAGAGTTTCCAAATGTAAAGGTAAACAGATGTATAATGGTCAGAAGAGTATACATAGTAGACATGATAGCAAAATGAGAACTGTCATGCAGAGCACAAATTCTCTCTAAACCAAGCTTTGCTGTTTTATGAAATGCCATTTTTAGAAAATGGTGTCATCAAGAAGCTCCTCATTGGCTCTGCTCAGTTACAATGTTTGGGCATAATTCAACTCATTTGTCTCTTTAGTGAGGAAGATTTTTAATACTTAAAAGTATAATTTCTCTTTAAATCTGACAAATGCTTTCACTGGTTAAAGAAAAAATCTTGTTTTCTTTCTTTCTGTGATCAGGCAGCTGGTAGACAAAGAAAAGGAGAATAATAAGTTTTAATTATACCTTTCAAAGCCCAAAAGATTTGAAAGCTATTCAGGAATTATATGTGAGTTTTCTCAGCATTAACTTATGGGTGTTTAAGAGACACTAGTTCTTGTTCTTTAAGGTGAGATGGCTAGAATTGTGAATTGAGCCATGATAATAAACTTTTTTCAAGATTTGCAAGTGTTAATAATGTTTATTTTCCCCAGGAACTTTTTGTGTCTTTTTTCCTGCCTCTCTTTTCTCTTTTCCATATTTAAGAATGTCTCAAACAAGTAAACAACATTTTAAATAATCATGTAGCTCTTCTTCTCCAATTATATAAAGTATCATCAGTTGCCAAAACAGAAAGCACACCAAGCAAAATTATGGGGTTATAATATCTTCTCCTTGAGACAAATTGTTGGGGAAAACAACCAAAAGAGACAGATATTGATGATATAAACAGTCTTCTGTAAATTGAGTCATTGACTTTTAGGGGAAAAACATATTGCATCTATTGATTATAATGTTTAAGATTCTGGTCTGAATGTAGATGTCAGAAAGATTACAGAACTGGTCATTCTAGAATCATTCATACATTTTTAAGTTGCTAATAGCACAATGCTAGAGACTAACAAAAAGAGATTTGCTTCTTATTAGAGTCAAGTGTGCTGATGAGCTTTTTGCTTATAGAATCATTATATGATAGATAACATATATTACAAGGTATAGAGAACAATTATTGCTATGTATGTTTCATCTTTGTGTCTCTTATAAAGCCTATAGAATTCAGTAATGGGGTTTCCCATCATAATGGCTTTGTTATTTCAAATCTTTCAAAAGCACACCTCTAAAAGTTATAGGAGGAAAAGTTTCTCACCTTGCTAATACCTGAAAATGGGAATTTAATTATAGAACATGAGGTCTCAGTGAACATCTAAATTATATAAATTATAATACAATCATTTCTCCCCCCACAGAAACATATATATTGACCATTGTGCATGCATAAGAATAATTTTATAAAAGCTAACAAAACCTATTAGAGATGTCATTATCTGGCTGTATAACATAATAAAGAAAAGCTACACTGAAGTTTGGCATTATCTTTTTGAAACTTCCCAAAATCCCAGGAAGCAGAGTATAAAAAGAAAAGATTTTCACTTGTGAAAAGAAAGAAAGTAATATCTAGTTTTTCTTCATGTTACAAAAAAGTAGGATAACCCCAACAAAATTAAACATGAGTAAACCAACATTGTTTTGGAAACCAGACAATTACTGATGAATTGGCATACATTACTGCTTGAGCAATGGCAACCCAGAAGTACCAAGCTTTTGTACCAAATCAATACTGGATTCACCCTTACCAACTGAAGTTCTGTGGGAAATTCCCAGGCCCAAAGACACGGATTTGTGCTCATGGAACTCTATATCAGGACCTATAAAATGAAGCTTCTGTCAACCTCTATTGAAAATGAATCTATAACAGGCCCTACTAATTCA
>CM052722.1:69911973-69950674 GCA_028551405.1 Uromys caudimaculatus
TTACATGTTGGAGCATCTTTTGGGTATATGCCCAGGAGTGGTATAGCTGGGTCCTCAGGTAGTACTATGACCAATTTTCTGAGGAACTGCTAAACAGATTTCCAGAGTGGTTGTACCACCTTGCAATCCCACCAACAATAGAGGAGTGTTCCTCTTTCCCCACATTCTCCTCAGCATCTGTCTTCACCTGAGTTTTTGATCTTAGCCATTCTGACTGGTGTGAGGTGGAATCTCAGGCTTGTTTTGATTTGCATTTCCCTGATTACTAAGGATGTTGAGCATTTATTTAGGTGCTTTTCAGCCATTTGGTATTCATCAAGAGAGAAAGAGCAATTTGCAAATTCATCTGTAATAACAAAAATCCAAGTACAGGGAAAACTGTTCTCCACAATAAAAGAACTTCTGGGGGGAATTACCAATCCTGATCTCAAGCTGTGTTACAGAGCAATAGTGATAAAATCTGCATGGTTTTGGTACAGAAACAGGCAAGTAGTTCAATGGAACAGAACTGAAGACCCAGAAATTAACCCACACACCTATGGTCACTTAATCTTTGACAAAGAAGCTAAAACCATCCAGTGGAAAATAGACAGCATTTTCAACAAATGGTGCTGGTTCAACTGGTGGTCAGCATGTAGACACATGCAAATCAATCCATTCTGATCTCCTTGTACAAAGCAGAAGTCCAAATGAATCAAAGACCTCCACATAAAACCAGATACAGTGAGACTGATAGAAGAAAAAGTGGGGAAAAGCCTCCAGCACATGGGCACAGGGGAAAACTTCCTGAACAGAACTCCAGTGGCTTATGCTCTAAGATCAAGAATTCACAAATGGGACCTCATGAAATTGCAAAGCTTCTGTAAGGCAATGGACACTGTCAATAGGACAAAATAGCAACCAACAGATTGGAAAAGATCTTTACCAATCCTACATCCGATAGAGGGCTAATTTCAAACATATACAAAAAACTCAAGAAGTTAGACTCCAGTGAACCAAATAACCCTATCAAAAAATGGGGAACAGAGCTAAACAATAATTCCCAACTAGCTAGCTCAATTCTATCCTCCCATTCTTCTAGAAGACTCCCTTAGCACTGTCTGATGTTTTGCTGTTGGTCTCTATATCTGTTTCTATTTGCCCTGGATAAAGCCTCTCAGGAGACAGTATTGCCAGGTTTCTGTGTGCCAGCATAGCAGAGTATCATTAATTGTGTCAGGGATTGGCTCTCTTACATGGGATATGTCTTAAGTTGGGTCTGACATTGGTTGGTCATTCCTTCTATCTTTGTTCTCTCTTTATTCCTGCATATTGTATAGTCAGGACAAATTTTGTCTTAAAGGTTTTATAGATGGGTTGCTGTCCCCCTTTCTCCATTGGAAATCCTACCTGGCTATAGCAGGTGGCTACTTCAATCTTCATATCCTCTGGTGGTAGAAGTCTCAATTATGTCACCCCCACAGATTCCCCAGAACCTCCCCTCATCCCAGGTCTCTGGATACTCCTGGAGATTCTGCCCACTGATTGCTGTTCTCACTCAAAACTCTCTCCTACACTCCCTGTCCCCAAACATAACCCCTACCTCTGTTCCCCTTCTCACCTCTCCATCCACATCTAATGACTATTTTGTTTTCCCTTTTTAGTGAGATTCATGCATTTCTCCTTTGGGACATCTTTGTCACTTAATTTCTTTTGGTCTATGGATTGTAGTATAGTTATCCTCTACTTTATGGCTAATGCCCACTTATAAGTGAGTACATACCCCACATGTACATTTGAGGCTAGGTTACCACACTCAAGATGACATTTTCTAGTTCCATCCATTTCCTTGTAAATTTCATGATATCCTGCTTTTTAAAACAGCTTAGTAATAATATTTCATTGTGTAAATAACCCACAGTTTCTTTATTTTTCAGTTAAGGGATATCTGGGTTGTTTCCATTTTTTTGGCTATTATGAATAAAGCTGCTATGAACATAGTTAAGCGAGTTTCCCAGTGTTATAGATGGACATCTTTTGGGTATATATCCAGGAGTGGTAAAGCTGAGTCCTGGTGTAGAGTTAGTCCCGATTTTCTGAGAAACTGTCAAAATGATTACCTGAGTGATGTACAATTTTGCACTCCCCCCAGCAATGGTGGAGTACTCTCCTTGCTCCACATTTATGCAAATATGTGCTATCACTTGTGTTTTTGATCTTAGTCATTCTGATGGACATGCTGTATAAGGTAAAAGGAAATGATTTGCGTTTTCCTGATGTCTAAAGATGTTGAACATTTCTGTAAGTGCTTCTTGACCATTAGAGATTCCTCTGTTGAGAATTACCTATTTAGATCTGTACCCATTTTTTAAATTGGGTTATATGATTGTTGGTGTCTAATTTCTTAAATTCTTTCTGTATTTTGGATATTATTCCTCTGTAGGATATATGGTTTGTGAAGACCTCTTATATTTTGTCCTGTTAATGATATTCTTAGCCTTGCAAAAGCAGACACACTAGGATTTTCTAATAGCATTAATTTTTCATCTTAGGAACTGAGGAGGTGTATCTGCCTTAGATACAATACACTGCTCAATAAGTCTATGAAGTTCTAGTTTAAGACAGAAGTCAAGAGAGTAAAGTGAGGACAGAATGACAGTTTTTTTATGGAGAAACTTGGTGTCTTACAAATGTAAATATATGGCTGCATAGTTTATACAGCTAAGAATTTTTACCCTGTTTCACTATACTAAGCTTGCCATTGGCCTTGACTATATTAAAACTCAACACTTTATATAAATTCCTGCTTACCATAATTTATAAATATTCTATATATCATTTACAGTGATCCACATGATAATTGTGATATATATATTCTTCTGACTCCTTGCCTAGTGTTAAGTTTTGTCCTCATCACAAATATAATTTTTATTTCATTTTCTCTGGGTTCTAACACTCTGAACATATTTTGACTGTGACTTTCTCATTACTGGTGTGCATCTATTTCTATTTTCCAATGCCTGGAGGACATTGTGACATGCACCTTGAAGTTCAGAAGGCAACAAAATTCACCAAGTGCAATACAGATTTAGATTCATTATGGATACAAAATGCTCAGCAATTAGGTCTAATTTGTAAGCTCTAAGTTTACTTCACTGAAAGGAAATCTTGTATCTCTTAGAGGTACCAAGGACCAATATTCACCAGCTCCATGTTTTATAAGTTTCTTCATTGCTTATAAAATAATGTTCATTCTTACTGAGCTTGGAAGCAGGATAAAAGAACATAGTTTATCAGTAGTGAGGTCAATTTAAAGTACAGTTATTTGTAATTTTGTAAAGAGGAAGATGGCAGTGTCCTGTTTTGAAGCCTATAAGATCTTTGCTAATCTTATAACATAAGTAATGTCATTGAGCAATAAACCCTCAGTAGGACACTTTCCTTTTCCTAAGTGCATGCAGTGCATCTTTTCTGCCTGCAAAATTCCATTTGAAGTATACTGGAGATACTTAGTTTAAAAGCTAGAACCAATATTCTTAATCAATATTGTAGGGATTGACACTCCTGGGTCTAGGGTGTGACCTTTTTTGAAGAAGTTCCTTTAACCTCAAATAAAAAGGATTGACTGACAGAAATTCAATTTTTCCTCCAAAGGGAAAAATTTTCCTTCTTAATCATGTGTTATTAACCCCCAGACCAAGAAGTCAACGGATGACTGAATGATCAAATGAAAGGTGTGTCACCTGGAGAACTGCCTTTCAGATCTAGGATCTGCTGGTAAGAACTTTCTGAGTGACATTTAACTTAAAAAAAAAAAAAAAAAAAGAATCTTCTTACTTCTATGCCTTGCAGGCTTGAATGTTCTGAATATATTCTTAATAGCTTTGGAAGTCATTCGTTATTTCCTGTATTCCTGTGATGGTTTGATATACTGAAGGTAGAGGGAGGGGAAGAAATTTTCAGTAACTATGGCCCTAGAGGCTTGGAGCTTGAGGGGTAGCAATCTGCTTACTTGATGTTCTAGTTAATTTTTTTTTTTCCTGTGGATAAACAGATCGTCAATCTTCTGTTGCTCAACTCGTCTTCCAAGGCCTTTTCAGCTTTCATTTATGTGACATTTCTCAGAAGCATCTTCTTTTTGTCTTCCATGCTGAGCTGATTTTCCTTAGGGATCTGTTCATCACATATGCTACGTGGTTATCACCTTTAAGTAGTTTGTATCCTGACACAGAGAGAACAAATGGAAAGAATTCTGGTCCACATTTTCCAATGCCTATGATGGTTTATTATTCATATTTTCTTTCTTAGAATTCCACCTTAATCTGAATAACCAAAACAATACTGGAAAAAGAAAGACTAGAGGATGATTTCCTTTTCTTCTCTCTTTATTCCTTCTTCTCTTTCCCAACCTTTATTTTTTCTTCCTTTATTTCTTTCCTCCTTATTTTTTTCCTCTCTCCTTCATTGTTGCTTATGTGAGTCAAAAGTAACTGAAAGCTTACAATTTTATACAGTTCAATGTAATGTTAAAAGAAAAGGACACTAATAAAAAGCATACTTAACACAAAAGAAACTTAAACTAATGACTTAGCTGTTAGGAAAGAAAGGAAAATGATGATACCTAAAAGGGCTGGAATATGTCTCAGGAAATACAAGTTTAAAACATTCAAGTTGTCAAGGTAATAGCTTCGAGAGCTTTTTCTGACGAGTGGATAAGATGTTTACACACAGTCTGGAGATAATAGCAAAAATAGAATCAGTAAAGAACAAGGAACTTAGGGTAAGCAATTGATAATTCAGCATGAATTAAAAGTAGAGAGAAGTAAGAAACTATGGAACATATGATTAGAATAAGGTATAAAGTGATGAACAATAACTCATATAAACTTATGAGTTTAATTTTCAACACATAGACTTTCAAAAATGTTTATACTAGTTTTATCAGATCAGAATTGGATTCCAGATGCTTAGGTATCAGCAGTCCATACAATGTATTAATACCAAATGAAATAGAAAACAAGGTGAGGACTCATGCAGCAGAGAAACATAATTAATGCTTAGGAAACGTATTCATTCTTTTAAAGAGAAATCAAACATATAGTACAGCTTTTCCACAGACCTCTCATTAATAAGTGAAGTTTGACACCATAAGTCACGTGTTCTTCTTACCTCCCAACTTCATACACTTACATTTCTTCTTTGTTACCATGTCTCTCATTAAAAACAGTATTCATTTAAATATGGCCCCAATGCTTCATTTGCAATGAGGTGCTATGCTGATTTGTATGGTAAAGACGTTATCAGGTTTCCAACACACAATGAAGTATGGATGAGCATGAAACTCATTCTGTAGCCTCTTCTGCTCTCTCTGCCATACACATATACATTTGCTAATTTTCTTACAACATTAAAATTGGAAGCTGCTCAACAGTAAGACAATGAAGAGAATCATTATGGAGCTCATGTTTGTCAGTGCCATTATAACATTAACCAATGTCATTGAGTCCATAAAGGAATCTACAAATGGTAGAGAATAGCATAGAGGATTGTAGAATTTTCTTTGCCAAATGATGCTCAAGATAAGAAAGTACTCACATATCCATTCATTCAGTGATTTGACTCATTGTAAAATATACTTTCTAAATCATCGCCCAGCCTTTATGTGTGCATGAATATGTTTTTTATGAAGAACACTTTAACTCAAGACATCCATTTCATCTCAAGTTTAGTTATCATCTATCTTTCTTGTAATAAGCTTTAATCTATCTACATACTTATTGGACCAAAGCATAGTCTCTATTGGCGACAGAGAGATAGATTTATGTTCCATGATAAGATCTAATTTCTCTTTTCAAGATGTACTGATTTATTGGCTTATGTTTCTTTACTTTAATATAGGTCCTTACCATGTATCTTTCCAAGCCAGAAAATCACAAATATCTGCTTACTTCTGCTTCCTAAATGCTAGATTAAAGATGTATGCCACCATTGCTGCCCAATATTCATTTGTTTTTATGTGTCTGCAGGCACGTGTTTATGTGCGCTTCTGTACAGATACCCACAGGAACCAGAGGAGTCACATACCCCAGAACTCTACTGGATTCTGGTAAAAGAACTCGTGCTCTCTGAAGGAGCAGTAAGTACACTTTACCACTGAGTCATCTCTCCAGCCCAGCATTCAATTCCTTTAAACTTAATTAGTAAGAGTTCGAATTTTATCACTCTTTAAATTCTATTTTATATGACTCATTGCTGGTTAATATAAGATGCTTGAATTTGCCATAAAAATGAAAAAAGAAAATCCATTACCTCTCAACTACTTTATTTTTTCAGCATGATGAATAGTTTTAGGCCAGTAGTGATTTTTGAACCTTATCTTTCACATCTCTATCCACCTGCTTTACATACTCCACATTTTGAAGCACCAGAAGTAATCAAGTCCACTCATACACTTTATATTAACATGAGTTTAAAATAGCACATGCTATGTGCATGGTGAGTCTTCCAGAATTCCACTTCTTAATATCAATAAAATTCTCCAGTCATTAACGCTCTATTTCTGTTTTCCTTCTCATTACTTAAAATTTTTCATACTATATATTTTATATTCTTTTCTTTCTCCTAACTCCTCCCAGATCCTCCCCTCCCTATGTAACAAACTTTATTCACCCTCTCTTTAAAAAAATAACAAAAATCAAAAAAGTAAAAATCAAAACAAACAAAAACCAATATAACAAAAATAAAATGCCAAAACAAGTCTCATCCTTCAACAAAGAGATATTTGCAATTCTTTCCTGCTGGGAAAGACTAAAATCAGTTTTCTCCAATGGAGAGTACATCAATCAAACTCCAAAGCAGACTCATGTTCAGGAGTAATTGGCCATCACAAAATGCACTCCATGTTATGCCTTTTGTATGTCAGTGGGTTGTTTTGCTTTGGATTTTATTCTTTCTTTTCCTATTGAAACTAAATGATAACCTTTCCACTCCTAGAACTTCTCACTTTCCTTTGAGTGCTGGGGATATGTTATTTACATTCGGTTGTGATTGTGCTGTTTCTATAACCTCAATAGCCAAGTGAGTCTGCACATACGTGGGCATTTATGCTCACTTCTTTGCTGGGTGGTACACAAAAGAAATGCACAGGCATTGCTTTCAGAGATTCCAGTATACATTAACATATTTCACTTAAGAAGATGATTTTATTGGTTATCGTTGTTTTCTCTCCTTTCACCAGGTGACTTGTGGCATATGCCTACATGCTATATCATAACTGTGCTCCCTTCAAAGGTCTCCATGTCACTTTCATTCCAAACTTATAAATATTACTGTTTCTTTCAATTCTTTGAGTTCTGACACTGTATTACAAGTAAGGACCATGATAACTTTCACAAATTATATGAACGTTCTTTAGAGAAAAGATTGAAAAAGCAAAGTTCAGAATGAGAAACTAGCTTCTAAATGATGAAATCTTTATTCTAAAAATGCAAAAAAATATTTTCTGTAACATTTAGTCATTCTCCTTTCTGTATTTCAATACTATTTTTATGTTGTTCTCTGAATGGGTATTCAGGATGTTATTTTAATTTAGCACCATCATTGCTAAAAGAGCAGCTGTCCAAAATTCATATTTCTAAAGGATCTCAAAAAATGTTTCAAAATAGATATTCTGAGTGCTGCACTGACAATAACAAAAACAGCAACAACAAACTGCTTGTGAAAGCATGTGCAGTGCTTTTCACTTTGGGTTTTCTTATTTCTAAATGTTTATAGCTTTTTTCAGTTTAAAATAGGTCTACGGATGGATTGTTTCACATACATACACACACATGCTCCAGTTTTTTATGCAATGTCTATCTTTAGGATAGATCTATCACAAAAGCACTGAGTGCATTTTGAGTGTATCACGTATAATGCTGGGTTAATGGCACAAAACTACTAGTGCTAATGACATACACATGCTCCCTCAAATAATGACTTGCACCACAGTCCTGGTTTGTATTTCTTGAGCTTTATGACCCTGAGAAAACTGTGGAACTTCTATGAGCTAAATTTTCTATTACTCAAAATTTCGTATCAGTTATTTGTGTGTAATAAAGTATCATGGTGGTTTAAAAGAACAACTGCCACGATCATTAAATTGAACAACAATTTAACACACATTTGCACAGTAAATTTGCACTAGATTCTGCTTAGTGACTTTTCCACTCTGTTCATTTATGCATCCATAGTGAGCTATAGATGAGATAAGAGACTGTTCTTTAGGGTCTGGTGTCAATCAAATAGGAACTTATGACTAGCATCTCGCACAGGGCCTCTCATACTCCAGTATGTAAGACCAGCGACTGTTTTGCATACTGAAGAACATGAGATATACCACATGCTAAGCAAGTACTTGATTACTACATTCCCAGTGAGAAGCTCAATTTTAATACGGGAAAATAATAGAAGGAAAATGGCTTTGTGAGTCTTAGACTCTTTATAGTTTTAACTTATTGATCCTTTATGAGTTTTACATCATGCACCCCAGTCCTGTTCATATATGCCCACATATCTGCACTTCACCTTTGCAACTCCCCCACCCAAACACACACACACACACACACACACACACACACACACACACACACACACACAAATAAACATAGAAAATATATCATATCATCACGGAAATGGTAGAATGTCACAGTGTGTCCCACAGTATATCTCTCTGTCCATACATTTTTACTTGCAAATGTTCATTGCAATGAGTCATTGGTCTGGCTCACTCTGTCTGGCTTCTGTGACACTATCAATATTGGATCCTCACCTGGACTCCTCCTGGTTATCCTCTCATTGCCCTATGTCATGAAAATCTTGCAGTGTTGGATAAGCAGGACTGGCCCTTTCATGAGTCCCAACCATTTATAGATTTTGGGTTGGGCCAACTTAGAGTCCTGGAACTGGCCCTGAATGGTAGCTGAGCTAATCAGTGACCACACTCTTTGTTATATGCAACTCTAGGATGAAACTTTTAGGATTTTGGGCTAGTGTCTCCTCCCCTACGAGCCATGGCCACTTGGGGAGCCTGGACACAGAGAGTTTGAGTGCACTTATCCTATGCTGCAACCAAGTGGGTGTTGGGCTATAGAGAAGCTCAGAGGCACTGTTCAGGGGGTGGGAAAGTACAGACTAAGGCATGGGAAAACTCAAGCTGGCTAGTGGTTTCTCAGGCCATGGGGTTCTCAGGCTCTTGGACATCCAGGTACCTCTGGGAGTTGCAGAAGAGTAGAAAACAGAGTTTGGGGCCCACAGACTACATCTAACCTGGGGCCAGCAGGAAAAAGGGGAGCTCTGGATAGTCCCAGAGGGGAGAATACTTGGCAGTTGTGGCTGGGAGTGAAGAGAGGCCTTCTACGGGAGACTAGACTGTGGCTCTGTAGTCAAAGACTTTCTGCATGCCTCCCCATGGTGGATCTTGATGAAAAGAGGCAAACCATGGTTCTAAAAGTTTATTGTAATGGCATAAAATGGATATGTAAAACTCCCCACTTCTCAAGGTAGGCCTGAGATTAAATACCTTCTGCAGAGAGGAATGTCTGGGAAGGGAAGCTTATTGGCAAAGCCCTCTAGACTCTAGGTATCTCATTAGCATGGAGAACTCTGTTTTGAGCCCACTTGATTGTAGTCATGTCTCTTTTCTTATTTTCTTGGTCTAAGACGTTAGGGGTGCTTCCTCTACATGTGAAATGGCTTGAGGAATTGCCCTTATATGAATGATGGCCACAAATCTCTCCATTGGGGGGGGGGGGATGATTACATGACACAGACCTGGTGCTGGGAGCAGGCAAAGCACTTACCATCCCTTCAGAGTTTCTGGGGCTTCAAGCCATTATTAGCTCAAACTTATGAGGCTTCCTGTCATGGTCCAAGGCCCTGCAGAACTCTCTAAACTGCTCCAGTTAGGCCATCCTATGACCCCATTGATAAGAGGCAGGGTTTCCTTTCCCGCTCTTGTGCCCTTCGAGCTGACTCACCCACACCCATACCTCTAGAGCTAGCTCCACTGTGCAAGTCAGTAAAGGCAGCGACCCCACTCTACCAAATACAAGGTGTCTCTTTGTAGACTTCTTATTAACATATCACTTTGGAAACATTTTTATTGACCAAATCAAACAAATGAAAAATGTCAAACTTAAAGATTGAGTATTTAATATAGACAATGAAGAATACTTCAAAAATGTGAAAATAAGAAGTATCCAAGTGTTAGGGACATTTTCAGTCAGTTCACCAGAAGATAAGAATGATTCTACATCAATATCATTTGGTAACTGATTGGAAAACACACATGAAGTTTCTTAGAAGACACCTTTATATAGTAAAAATTACATAAGTATTTGTTGTTATTATGGCAGCAAGATGCCTAAAATTCAGAATACTATTACTGCTGTATTAGACTTTTCACAAAGATCTTAGTTATGAATAATTCAATGAGAAATGATGATTTCAGACATTAATCAATATATTTTTATATTTTTAATTATTTGGTGTGTAAGACTCAAAAAAAGTCTATCTAATTAGCTCCCTTAATAATAATTCAATAAGGCTTGTAATAATCTTCAAGGGCTGTCTGATTACTTGTCACCCAAATATGTTATTTATGGTCCTATATAGATTAATTCATAATTTCAGTGATTGGGTAGAAGACCACAGATTATCTATAACATAGGCTGCAAGTTCTAGAATGAATCAAACAACCTGACTTTGACAGTAGGCACATATCAGGTATTTATGAAGTCTAAATTTCTTTGTCTATTCCAAGTGCCACCTTATTATCCCACAAAGAGAGTACACCAAAAATGAACATTTGTCAATTTCTAGTAAATGGTAACAGGGGTGGCCATCCATATATGAATGTCTTTTTCCTGAACAGTTATATTTTTACAAACATGCCCCAGAAAAATTACATTCAAATCACCATTTTCATCTCTACTTATGTCCAATAGTTGTATTAAATGAAAAAAGTTTCAAGGTTTTAGAGGTGACTGCATAAGGTTTTCTTTCAATATAAAGAAGAATCCCTAGATAGAAACAAATTTGGAAAGCCTCACCTATAATGAACACAAGTTTAGAGAAGTGGTACAAGATCATCCCACATGGCTAAGTCGATTTATTGCAGAGGAGAGAACTAATGTTGCTTTGCAATTTCCAAAAACATGCTTCAGATGTTGTATCTAAAATTACAATTAATTCACATATTGCCGTGGTCACATAATGTCAAAGGCAGAAAAGATAACTAAAACCTTGCTTTTCTGTTCTCATACCAAACAGGTCCCAGTCCTCACATCAATTTATATGAAAGCAGTAAATTTTAAGTCAGAATATACAAAACAGAAAATGAAAAGGGTATTCAAAATGGATTTATTAAACTCAGTCTAGCTACACCTAATAGGTCTCCTGTATTTTTAACTACAGGGGAAAACACAAGAAAATATTTCAGGTACCTTAATCATAATATAGCTTGTGATTCATTTATTTATTTGATTATTTATTTATTCTCCCAGTAATAATTATTGAATTATTTCTATGTTTACCAGTACATTAATTATGTAAATATATGTGTTATGAAAATATATTTTTACAAAATATGTAATCACTACTCAGACAACTCAGATTTGCCATAGTTTACATTCAACCTGTCCTTTTGCCACCAAAGCCTTCTAGAAAGACGTCTTAATGGGATTCATACTCACCACAGACTAAACTTTTCAACATACAAAATTTTAATATAAACAGCCAATTCTTTTTCAATATTGACTCTTTTAATGTATATTTCAGTTTACATCATGAGGGAAAGCATTGGGGAAATACATGATCTCAATTGTTTAGCTCACAGTTGTCATTATGCCAATACAAAATCATTATAGAAAAACATTTTGGTCTCATACATGGTTAGCAGACTAGAAGTAATTTTACACAAAGCAATAGCTTTGCTCAGACAGAAATTATATGTATAATAATTAGTTTCATCTAAATTATTACTATTATCGAGGATCTTTAAGAAGGAAACTTATATACCACAATGGAAGAAAAGATACAGAAAATGCTGTTCATTTACACAATGGAATACTATTCAGCAATTAAGAATGAAGACATCATGAGCTTTGCAGGCAAATGGATGGAACTAGAAAATATCAAGCTGAGTGAGGTATCTCAGACCCAAAAGGACATACATGGTATGTACTCACTAATAAGTGGATACTAGCTAAAAAGTACAGAATACCCAGGACACAATCCACAGAACTCAAGAAGGCTAACAAGCAGAAGGTCCAAAGTAAGGATGCTTCAGTCTCACTTGGGAAGGAGAAGAAAGCAATCACGGGAGGCAGAGGGAGGGAGGGATCTTGGTGGGATAGGAGAGGTAGAGAGGAAAGGGGAACATAATCAGGTGTTGGGGAGGGGGAAACCTGAATGAAGCCCCGAGGGGCCAGGAGAATGAATGGAAACAGGCAACCTCGGTAGGGAGAAGGTTGGGGGACCCTCTAGAAAGTACCAGAGACCTGGAAGATGCTCAGAACTCAATGGGAGGGACTTTAGTTGCAAAGCCCAACAGTGGGGAGAGTGAACTTATTGAGTCCACCTCCAGTAGAAAGACAGGGCATCAAGTGGAGGGATGGGGTTGCCATTCCACAGTGAAAAACTCTAACCCAGAATTGTTCCTGTCTAAAAGAAATGCAGGGACAAAAATGGAGATGAGACTGAGGAAAAGCAGGTCCAGTGACTGTCTCAACTTGGAATCCATCTCAAGGGGAGGCTCCAAGGCCTGACACTATTACTGATGCCAGCTATTCTGTGGTTTCATACAGGAGACTAGCATGGCTGCCCTCCTAGAGGTGCAACAAGCAGCTGACTGAGACCAATGCAATACTTACACCCAACTAATGGACTGAGGTCAGGGACTTCTGTGGTTGAATTAGGGAAAGCCTGGAAAAGGTTTTGGAGGAGAGTGACCCCATAGGAAGACCAGCAGTCTCAATTAACCTGGACGCCTATATCTCTCAGACACTGAGCCACCAACCAGGAAGCATATACTAGCTGGTCTGAGGTCCCAGACACATATAGAGCAGAGGACTGCCTGGTTTGCTGTCAGTGAAAGAAGATGCACCTAACCCTCTAGACTGGAGACTTGTGGCCCCAAGGAGTGGGGAGGCCTGGCAGGGTGGGGTGGGGACATTATCTTGGAGGAGGAGAAATGGGATGAGCAACTGTGGAAGGGCAAACTGGGATGTGGATAACAACTGGAGTGGAAAAAATGATTAAAGATAAATTAAAAGAAGAAGAATAGGAAGAAGAGGAAGAGGAGGAAGGAGAGGAGGAGGAGAAAGAGGAGGTGGAAGAGGAAGAAGAAGAAGAGGAGAAGGAGGAAGAGGAGGAGGAGGAGGAGGAGGAGGAGGAGGAGGAGGAGGAGGAGGAGGAGGAGGAGGAGACTGAGAAGTTTCACTGCCTTAAATTAAATACAGTCTGTTAAAACATCTTCAGTTGAGCTTACTTCTTTCTTAACTTCTTTGAGTCTGTGGGGGTTATCATGGTTATTCTATACTTTATGGCTAATATCCATTTATCAGTTAGTACATACCATGCATGTCCTTTTGACTCTGAGTTATCTTCCTCAGGATTGATTTTCTAGTTCCACCCATTTGCCTGCACATTTATGATTTCCTTGGTTTTTTTTTAATTATTTATTTTTTATTTGGATATTTTGTTTATTTACATCTCAAATGTTATCACCTTTCCCAGTTTCCCCTCTGCAACTCCCCTATCCCTGATTTCCTTGTTTTTAATAGATGAATAATACTCAATTGCATAAATGAACCACATTTTCTATATACATTCTTCGGTCAAGGGACATATGTGTTTCTTTCAGTTTCTGTCTATTATGAATAAAGCTGCTATGAACATAATGGAGCACATGTCCTTGTGGTATGGTGGAGCATCTTTTGGGTATATGCACAGGAATGGTATAGCTGGATCTGCAGGTAGAACATTTTCCAGTTTTCTGAGAAACCTCCAGATTGATTTCCAGAGTGGTTGTACACATTTGCAATTCCAACAGCGATGCAGGAGTGTTCCTCTTTCTCCACATCCTCACCAGCATTTGCTGTTATTTGAATTTTTGATCTTAGCCACTGTGATTGTTGTAAGGTGAAATCACAGTGTTGTTTTGATTTGCAGTTTCCTGATGACACAAAGGATGTTTAACACTTTTTTTGGTGCTCCTTGGCCATTCGAGATTACTGTGTTTGTGAGTTCTCTGTTTAGCTCTACCCCATTTTTTAAATTGGGTTATTTGGTTTTTGGAATCTAACTTCTTGAGTTCTTTATATATTTTTGATATTAGCCCTCTGTCGGATGTAGGGTTAGTGAAGATCTTTTTCCAATTGGTAGACTGCTTTTGTGTCCTATTGACAGTGCCCTTTGCCTTACAGAAGATTTTCAGTTTCATGAGGTCTCACTTATCAATTATTGATCTTAGAGCTTGAGCCATAAATGTTCTGTTCAGGAACTTGTCTCCTATACAACACAGTTCAAGTTTCTTGTCTATGAGATTTAGCATATCTGATTTTAGGTTGAGGCCCTTGATCTACTTGGACTTGAGTTTTCTTCAAGGTTATAAATATGAATCTATTTGCATTCTTCTTCATGAAGACATCCAGTTAAACCAGCACAATTTTTAAAAGACATTTTCTCTTTCTATTAAACAGTTTTGGCTTCTTTATCAAAAATCAAGTGTCCATAGTTGTGTGGGTTTATTTCTGGGTCTTTGATTCTATTCCATTGATCAACCTGTCTGTTTTCAAATCCATGCAGTTTTTATTATCATTGGTTTCTAGTACAGCTTGAGGTCTGGGATGGTAATGCCTCCACTTAGAAGAGGGAACAAAATAGCCATAGGAGGTAGAGGTAGAAGGAAAGGGTGAGTAGGGGGAGGAGAATGGAGGTGTAGAATCAAGTGTGGGGAGAGATAGGAGAGAGGCACAGAAAGTCAGGAGAATGAATGAAAATCTGAAGCTGCCAGGGGGTGGGGCTAGAATTTCTAAGAAGTCTAAGAGACCTAGAATGGGGGAGGCTCCCAGGACTAAATGTCAGTGACCTTAACTGGGATGCATAACCATGGGTACATGGAACCTGAAGAAGCTACCTCCTGTAGTCAGACAGGATCCCCATTGGAGAAAGACAGCAACCCACTCACAAAACTTTTGATCCAAAATTCATCCTGTTTAAAAGAAATTCAGGGACAAAGATAGAGCAGAGACTGAGGAACAGCAAACCAATAACTGGTCCAACTTGAGACCTATCCCATGGGCAAGCACAAATTCCTGACACTGTTAATGATACTCTGTTCTGCTTGCAGAAAGGAGCCTAGCACAGCTGTCCTCTTACAATCTCTACTCAGAAGCTGACTGAAACAGATGCAGATACCCACAGCCAAACATTGGAAGAAGGCCGGGGACTCTTATGGAAGAGTTGCTGGAAGGACTGAATGCCCTAAAGGACATGGGAACCCCACAGGAAGACCAACTGATTCAACTTACCTGGACCCCTTGGAGCTCTCATAGACTGATCCACCAACCAAGGAGCATACACAGGCTGAAGGAGGCCACAGGTACATATGTAGCACTCACGCAACTCAGTCTCCAAGTGAGTTCCCCAACAGCTGGAGCTAAAGCTGTAATCTAACTGTTGTATTTGTTGCCCAACAAGGCTGCTTTGTCTGGCCTGAGAGGGAGAGAATGAGCCTAATCTGCCAGAGACTTGATATGCTAGGCTAGGGGAATATCTATCCATGGGGTCCCTACCCACTCAGAGAAGAAGGGGAAGAGGAAAGAAGGAGGGACTCTGAGGGGTAGCTGGGGGCAGTGTTTGGGATGTAGATAAATTAATAAATACAAAAATAAAAAGAAACAGCGTTTTTATATTTATTCTAACTGGCAAATCCTGCAATGTTAATGTTGTGAAGTTGGATCTCCATAGTTGTAGGGCAGTTATTCTACCTGAGTATTACATGGTGCCAATCTAACAGTGGCAGCTAAAGGATGCAGTGGGCTAGTTGGGTATTTTTTTCCTATCACTCTGAGGCCCTCAAGGCTCAACTGAATGATTGCATCATTCTAGTAATGAAGTCCCGGGAGAACCTGTAGAAGGCAGCTTTTGAAGGTTTAAGATTTCACTGCTCCAGATGTAGTGAGGTGGCTGGTGTAGAATACTGATTTTAGGGCACAATTCTTCCAGGTTGGTGAATAAAATAATACAATTACAAAAGAATAAAAATAATCTCAGCAACGTTTCTGCCCATACCATACTCAATTTTCTGTAAGCAATATTTACTCTGTTTGCTTTTAATTCCACTGGATCATAAAATAAAATGATACATAAAGAAATTGAATAAGGGTAGAACATATCTTCCTCTAGTATTTAGCTGGCAGTACTTTGGAGTTGGATATGTCCTCCAGATAACAATATGACATGCATTTACTTAAGTTCTTGGATGGATATCATTAAGTTATTGCTTACATAAGATACTGGCACCTTTATATAAATGCCATGTGCAAAATCACAGCTCTACTTGAATAGTTTTATCTGTTGTTAATATATTTCACATCTCAGTATTCTTTAAAATTGAAGCATGCTTTATAAACATTTTTTGTTTACCTAAGGCTCAAAGCATTGCAGTTCTTCTCTGTGTTTTTCCTCACTGGTGACACTTGCAACATAGGAGCATTTCCTTAAAGACAAATGGTAACGTGCCATTTCTCTCCCTACAGCTTTACTGTTTCCATTGTCCTCTGGATAAAAATATAACTCCATGATATGATATTCAGAGCCCAGATCATTCTTATTCCTATCTTTAGATGTTTATTCCCAGCCTTTTGCCCTCTTGCTTTCTTTTTCAGTCACAGTGGCCTTCTTATGACCCTTTGAATGTTCCATGCTTTCCTCCTGACCTTTGCATACTCTGTTATCTTTATGTTCTTTACCTGATTAACACCTACTCATTTTTCTTCAAGAATATATTCCTACACTGTCACATAAATAATTTTATGTTTTATTGTTGATGCTATCTTGCTATGCAGCTCAGGCTATCCTTTAACTCCAAACCTCCTTTCCTTCCTTCATGCATTCTGAAAACTACAACTATTTCCTCTTTACATACCACTTTAGGCCCAATACTTGTCCTATAACAACTGTGTCTTTGGAGTTACTTTATTAAACATGTATAATGGTTTATTTAAAAGCCTACATCACTGATTAAAAAAATAACTTGAATCTCCAAGATTAATGGAAAATTTATTCAATTCACAAATGTATAGCTGAAGCCTATAAATATGTACAGCATCATTTTAACTGTCCCATTTCACATGAATTGCACAGCCTCTATACTGATTAATCAAGTGTTATTTTTTTATGTAGGCCTAACCAATATCAGACTTCACAGTTCCTGTAATTATCACACAACACTAAAATATATATCATTACTTTAAATATGTAATTTCTGTGCATCTTCAAACAATTAAATGATATCATATTCAGTATATGCAATTATTTAAGTTTGAATTTACTGGTCTTAAAATATTGATAGAGAATAAAATGTAGTAAGGCCCTTTATATGGTAGTGCTTAAAAGCAATGAATTGAGTGACAGACAATGTAGATTTCATTACTGGCTGTGTTACTTACTTGCTTGATAAGCTAAGCAGAATGCTTAACATATCCCACCTCTACTTGGAAAGCACACGATGGTGTGTTAAAGTTTCTTCAAATTAATCAAAAAAGATCTAGTTTCTGGCAAGTGTTATATACTAAGTTGTTATTCTCATGTCTGCAATACCACTCATTTTGATGCCTGCTAATCTCTTACGATTGGGTTCTAGATTTTATTTCTGATTTCATACTTTGTAGTACATGGAATGATTTACAAAGACAAATTAGTTACACAATAATTTATAAGTAAACAGTTATCACAGAAGTTTTCAAAAACACAGACTACCAGTGGTATGACAAACTGAGTGTAAGATGTGATTTCAAACCATCAATCCTTTATTCAAAATGCAATTTTATATTTCTATGAATCCCTACTATTCATAAATTCTGTGATAATATGGTATATATTCCATATTAATTAAGTCTGGTTGTAATTACACTGATTAGTATCATACTTTTCAACTAATTCTAATTGGTTATAGCAGTAAATTGATGAATGAACAAATATTTTCCCAACATTTTCCAAAATATGTGTAATTTCTAACCATTATATTCTTAAGAGAATATAGTTTAAAACAATACTTTGATTTCAATGGTCAGAAAGTAATATACATTTATATATGAAACTCAATGACACTCTAGTACATGTACACAAGTTATAATTATCAAATCAGCACTGTTTGAATGGTTGACATCTAAGATATTAAAAAATAAAAAGAAACATAAACTAAATACAGGCACTAGAGTAGGCCAGGGTGGAAAATAGCCAGAGACTACGAGCCCAGCCTGTTGCCTTTCTGGTGATGACTTGAGCAAGTACAACTAGGATGAGCACATATGTGGTGGAAATATAGGAAAGAAAGTGAAGCAGAACAACGTGTACTGAGAGGAGAAACTGGAAAACCTAAGACAGTGAAGAAACAGCCTGATGTGAGAAGCCTGCACTGCCATGTGAGGCCATGATGATATCTGGACACACGCTACTGCCCAGTGTCATGTACGAGCCTGTGGTCCTTCTGCCACTGGTTTCGTGTCAACGGCTCTGGCCCATACTAACACCAAAGGCCATGTAGCCCTCCTGGGTCTGGGCTGCTATCTGAGCCCATATTGATGTGTATCACCCTGAATTGGCCTAACCTCGCACTGGCCACCATACCACAGGTGTGGCACCAGGGTTGACATAGGCTGAACAGAGCTGCCCTAGCCCCTTGCCTGGGAAGAGCAGAAGAGCTGGCCTAGGTGGCTTGGGAGAGCTGATGGCCTAACCAACTCAGCTATCACCCAGGCCCAGATTGGGGGCTTTGAGTTGCCCCACCCCAACACCTGCTTTATTTATGAGCTGCTGGAACATGTGAAGGGGCAAGTCCTACAGAACTAAAGCAGGAGGATCCCAATAATTCAGGGAAACAGCAGGATATTCAAGAAGAATATCTGTTAAAGTCTAGTATTGATTGAGTAGCAAAATAAAAAGGCCTCAAACTAGACCAATGACTCACTGCACTGAAAATTTGCAAGTTTTTTTTTTGGGGGGGGATATGTACTTTATTTACATTTCAAATGTTTTCCCCTTTGAAACCCCCTATCCAATCCCCCCTCCTGCTTCTATGAGGGTGCTCCCCCTCCCTAGCATTCCCCTACACTGGGACATCTAACACCTTCAGGCCCAAGGGCCTCTCCTCCCACTGATGGCCAACGTGGCCCTCCTCTGCCACATATGTGGCCAGCACCATGGGTCCCTTCATGTGTATTCTTTGGTTGGTGGTCCAGTCTCTGGGAGCTCCAGGGGCTCTGGCCAACTGATGGTCAACATGTAGAAGAATGCAAATTGATCCATTCCTATCTCCCTGTACAAAGCTGAAGTCCAAGTGGATCAAGGACCTTCACATAAAAACAGATACACTGAATCTAATAGAAGAGAAAGTGGGAAAAAGTCTCGAACACATGGGCACAGGGGAAAAGTTCCTGAACAGAACACCAATGGCTTATGCTCTAAGATCAAGAATCGACAAATGGGACCTCATGAAATTGCAAAGCTTCTGTAAGGCAAAGGACACTGTCAATAGGACAAAACAGCAACCAACAGATTGGGAAAAGATTTTTACCTCAGATAGAGGGTTAATATCCAATATATACAAAGAACTCAAGAAGTTAGACTCCAAAAAACCAAATAACCCCATCAAAAAATGGGGGTCAGAGCTAAACAGAGAATTCTCAACTGAGGAAATTCGACTGGCCGAGAAGCACCTAAAGAAATCTTGAGCATAACTTAGTCATCAGGGAAATGCAAATCAAATCAATCCTGAGATTCTACCTCACACCAGTCAGAATGGCTAAGATCAAACACCCAGATGACAGAAAATGCCGGTGAGGATGTGGAGAAAAAGGAACACTCCTCCATAATTGGTGGGATTGCAAGCTGGTACAACCACTCTGGAAATCAGTTTGGCGGATCCTCAGAAAATTGGGCATAACACTACCTGAGGACCCAGCTATACCACTCCTGGGCATAAACCCAGAAGATGGTCCAACATGTAATAAGGATACATGCTCCACTATGTTCATAGCAGCCATATTTATAATAGACAGAAGCTGGAAACAACCCAGATGTCCCTCAACAGAGGAATGGATACAGAAAATGTGGTACATTTACACAATGGAATACTACTCAGCTATTAAAAACAATGACTTCATGAAATTGGCAGGCAAATGGATGGAACTTGAAAATATCATTGAATGAGGTAACTCAGTAACAAAAGAACAAACATGGTATGTACTCGCTGATAAGTGGATATTAGCCCAAAAGTTCGGAATACCCAAGATTCAATTCATAGACCATATGAAGCCTAAGAAGAAGGAAGACCAAAATACGGATGCTTCAGTGTTTCTTAGAAGGGTGAACAAAATACTCACAGGAGGATATATTGATACAAAGTGTAGAGCAGAAACTCAAGGAAAGGCCATCCAGAGACTGCCCCACCTGGGGACGCATCCCATATACAGCCACCAAACCTGGATGTTCTTGTGGATGCTGGAAAATTTGCAAGTTAGAATGTGTGGACCAAAGGATATACTATGGAGCACATTGTAACACACTACTGCTTTCATGATGTGATTTATTTATTTTTCTGTTTTTTTATTTCCTCTGTGGGGGAGTTACAAAGGTTTAAAATAAATATGGAAGGACTAGGACTGGGAGAATGAGTGGGATTAGGGGTACATTATGTAAAATTCACAAAGAATCAATAAAAATTATGGTAAATATAAATAAAAATCCTAAATACAAAAAATATTTCTATGTTATTAGGGCACACTTAAATTTTAGTATGGGTTATTTGATGTTTTCTTTTTCTTATAATTAGGTAACCTAATTTAATTGATGGGTAAAGATAGGCATCTATACTTAAGGACACACTGAGTACCAGGATGATTATGATTTATCACATTGGACAGTAGGAGAGTTATAAAGGAAGTTAAAATGTTAAAAGTGTTCAAGGATTTGATCAGTCAGTGCTAAAAGTCCCACAGTCAATAAATTATTATAAACAATGAAATGTAGAAGCCCCAGTGCTCAAGGTTTTGTTGTTGCTGTTGTTGTTGTTGTTGTTGTTGTTGTTGTTGTTGTTTGGTTCATTTGGTTTTTAATTTAAAATGAAATCCTGGCTGTTAAGTAAAAGACTATGGTCTACAGTCCCAGAGAAGCTAAGTGACAAGAAGGGCTTAAGGAGTAGCTGGTGGGGGAAGGAAACATGAGTCCCCCTGGGAAGGGGAAATAGAATAGATTTTCAGTGGACTGAGGGTTGGTAGGCTTGGGAAGCAGAGGGATCATGTGGGTGAGAGGGAGAGAGAAATTACTGGGAGAAACAGTTCGAATTCGGAGGCATTTCAGGGACGAGGGAGAAACATAGCACAGTGGAAACTCCCCAGAATCTACGAGAGTAAACTTAACAAAGACTCCTAGTAACTGGGAACACAGAGCCTGAACTAGCCCTTTTCTGTCATCAGGTAAGTCCTCAAGAGAAGGGAATGGGAACACAGATTTCAACCTACAGTTAGTCATGACTACAGGAAATGCTGGGACTGGAACCTAGCGAAATCCTCATCAAGAGACTTCATCTAGCAACTGATGTGAGCAGATATAGAGTGCCACAGACAAACATTAGGCAAAGCTCCACGAATCCTGCTGAGGAGGAGGAGGAAGGATTGGAGGAACCAGAGAACATGGTCCACAGAATAAACTGATCAAGATTCATAAGAACTCACAGAAATCAGGAAGCTTGTAGGGGTCTATCTTTGTTAGGGTTTTACTGCTGTGAACAGACACCATGACTAAGGTAACATTATAAGGACAATATATAATTTGTGCTGGCTTACAGGTTCAGAGGTTCAGTCCATTATCATCAAGGCAGGAGCATGGCAGTGTCCAGGCAGGCATGGTTCAGGCAGATCTGAGAGTTCTACATCTTCATTTGAAGGCATTTAATGTAAGTCTGACTTCTAGGAAGCTAGGGTGATGGTCTTAAGCCCAAACCCACAGTGACATACCTACTCTAACAAGGCCACACCTCTGAATAGTACCACTCCCTGGGGCAAACATATACAAATCATCACAGGGTCTGACCTAGGTCTTCTGCATATATGTTATGGCAGTGGAGCTTGGTGTTCTTGTGAGAATCCTAATAGTGGGAGCAGAGGGTGTCCCTGACTCTTTTGCCTGCTCTTGGTGCCCTTTTATTCCTATAGGGTTGGCTACTCTAGCCTTGGTGTGATGGTATGTGCCTGGTCTTGTTGTACCTCAGTATGTAGTGCTCAGTTGGTGTCCCTGAGAGGCCTACTCTCTTATGAGGGGAAGAAAAGCAGGTTGGTTCTGGAGGAGAGGGAGGTAGGGAGGAAAGACTGGAGGAAATGGAAGGGAAACTGCAATCAGGATATAATATACTAAAGAAGAATAAAAGAAAAATTGGGGGATGGATACTTCTAGAGAAGATACATAACAGGTGTCTAATTTTATCTCTGTGGTCCTAAAGTCAGTATCAGGAAGTACTGAATGGCCAGAAGAAAAATATAAATGAATAGCTGATGCAATTCTTTGAGGCAAATTGTTATTACTATATGTCAGCCCTATGACAAATTTCCCAATCTATTATAATCTCAAATTTTACGGATATTGTATGTAATATTCTGGGGAAATTTTTACTTGTAAGTAAAAGAATGAAGTTATATATAATCCTATAGTAAATACTATACAACATAAATAAATAAAATCAAATGATTTAGCAAGTTAATCTCATAGAAATTTAAGAAAAAGGAGAAAAGAAATTGGGCTCTTTCTGTTTTAATGATCTCTTCATGCCTTTTATCCATTTATGAACTAGAGTGAGAGTATTTTTCTTTTGTTTTTATTTATATGAACAGAGATGTATATTACATGATTACTATTTCAATTTTGGTTACATTTTGCTTTAGTATTTGAGAACCTAACAGATATTGTTGTACTAAGACATGTTCCAAATGGTCTCAAAGACCTGTAAAATTTATGTACTGTTATCATTGAAGAATATTATCAAGAAGAATTTAAGTGAAATGCAATTATCAACCACTTCACATCGTTCTTTCTTCTCTTTCATCTATGATGGTTCTTCAGAACTCTTGGTTCTAAGTGGTATTCCTCCTCACACACTTCAATAATCTCCAGAGAACACAACATACCAATTGTAGTGTCCAGACTTTTGTTATTCTACCTTTTATAAAATATAAAACTTTGAACTTAAGAAAAACCGTCTTGCTGGTCAGTTGGAATAAGAAACAGGTTGTGGCCTAAAAGGTGCCCTTCACCATGCCAAAAAAAATATAAAATGTTACTTGTATCCTGTCAGCTATGATATTCATATTCAGTGTCCTGGTTTGTATATTGAACATCTCTGGGTTTTAACTTCTAGTTTTGGACCTTATCTCTAGGTTTTATAGAATAGTGTAATCAACCACCACAATTACCAGACATTTTGAGCACTGTCATATAAAGGCCTATGACAATTCACAACTCTATTTGTTAAAACAAAACAAATTTCCCAAGATCCTAGAAGACAGTTATCAACCTACTTAAACTAATCAGTCAAGCCTAACACTAGAGTTTGCTATTTAATATCTTGTTATCCATCCCAAATTCTCCCAGTAATCCTATTTTTAAAAGGAATAAAAGGCAGTCCTTCAAAATTAGATTGATTAGTGTGCTGGTTTCTGAATGAAGAACAAGATCATGCTTTGTTTTGAACCATTCATAACACCAAACATAGAACAGAGCATGCAATAGATTCTCAAATCTAATATACTATATTTTATATTTAAACATGGCTAATAAATACATCAAAATGTATATCCTAATTTGATCACTGGGTTGAAATTGTTGCTGCTTTTTTCAATAACAGCATTTCTATTTTATATATGATGTCTGTTTCATTCAAGGTATTGTGATTTGCCAAAATTCAAATGACCTCCCTGGCTGGATCGTTAAAAATACTAGACTAATATGACTGAATTCAAATTCAGTTTACTTTAGAATAAGACTTCTTCAGCATTTTTAAAGAAACTAATAACTCATGCATCAATGTATAAAATAAATATTTATTGTGTACCTCACATGCATGAGACAGAAAGAGAATACAATGATCTGAATATGTGTTTTTGAATATTTTGAACTACAAACATAACATTGAAGGAGAGACTATGATAATGATTCTATACCAGTTGTCTCAGGAAATTTCCTCTGTTGAGTAGGATTCAATAGGACAAATTCTCAGAAAATTTATTTTGTCCTCTTAGGATTCTGTCTTCATAAGCTCAGAAAACCCTTTGGACATTTTTCTAAGCCAAGATTCAGGTTCAGCTTTTTCAATCCATCTCCCCCATTAAACTGCTAGAATACAAAAACAAAAGTAAATAGCATTGGGTTAGATATACACTCACAGCATAGATATTTTGCTGTAAAATTCCATATGACCTACCCAATGGCTTCACAAAGGATAGTATTTTCCCTAAATAAGCATACTCCACAGAAGGCTGCCTCAAGCTCATCTTCATACAAGTGTAACTTATGCAGTGATATAAAGCCCTGAAAAAATCCAAATATGATCATTTTTGAGATGATGGAAAGTGTTCCTTACCTCACTGAATTTTATTATAGTAAGAAACACAAAATTCACCATCTTAATAAATTGTCATTATTTTTTATTTTTTGAGATTATAATATAATTACAAAATTCTTCCTTTTTTTCCTCCCTCTAAATCCTTGCATATACTTCTCCTTGCTATCTTTCAAATTTATGAACTATTTACTCATTGATTGTATTAATTAATGTAGCTATGAATTTTAATATTTTATTTTTAATTACTTCTTTTATTTAAATACCACCTATTGGTTGAATTATACAACATTAGCCATGTGTTTAAGCTTATTGTAGAGCTATAGTATTTTCAGTTCATGTTATAGAATATTGTGTAAATTTTGGAGGCCAAATGATATTTATTTTATGTAGCTATTTATTTATCCCTTCACACATGGATACATATTTCAGTTGCTTATACTTCTTGGCTACTTTTCCCCTTCTAGATATACCATTGTATATCTTCCATAATTTATGTACCATAGTCCCAATTTCTTCACAATCTCAGTACAACTTCCTTTCCCTTCTTTATTTATCTTAGTTTCCATTTCCAGACAGGGTGAGATATCTCATTGTGGTTTTAAATCTATAGAAGTATTAATTTTTTATATGAGTGCTCTTGTCCATTTGTAGATCATATTAGGAGAAATGATTTGTCAAATCCTTTGCACATATTTAAAACTAGTTATTTGATTTCTTGCTATTGAATTACAGGAGTTATTTCCATATTCAAGATATTACCTCAAGCAGTGCCAGTTATCGGTCCCATCTCATGGAGTGGGGCTTAATTTGAACCAGATAATCATTGGTTATTTCCATGAGATTTGTACCACCATTGTCTTAGCATATTTTGCAGGAAGAAAACCATTGTCAATCAAAAGTTTTGTGGCTGGCTTGATGTTTACATGTCTATTTTGGTAGTGTGCTGAGTACCTTCTTATACCAAAGATGATAGAATTTAGGATTAAATGTACTTTGAAGGTACCAACATCTCCATATTCAATGTGTTCTGTAGGTGTTGTCTTCACAATGGAGCCTTGCTATCACTTTGTGAATAGCAACTTATAGTCTTAGAAATAGCCTGAGTCCTTTGGGGGATTTTCCTGGAACCTTTTGGCCAATAGCTCAATTATATGTGCCCCAGTCACAGTACAGAATAGCTTCATTTGGTGAAAAGAGATGGCAGTTTAGGACAATGTCTCCTCCATTATTTAGATATTTGTTTTGCATTGCCTTCACATATGTATGTATTTTAGTGATCGTTTACTGTATTAGGTTTCCATATTACCCGTTAGTGATTAAGAAATAGAGACTAGCCCAGAGAGCTAGAGTAAAATCTAATCTTACTGACCTAAAAAAATAGCAATACAATTATTCTTAATGACATTCTGTTATACTCTTGGATCTTTGTCTTGTACAGAGAAGCTTTCTCCTACAGCAGATATGAACAAATACAGATGCCCAAAGCCAGATATTATGCTTAGAGTGAGAAACTTTGGAACATTCATCCCTAAATGGGATGTCTCCATCAAATCTCTCCCCCCAGGCCTCAGGGAACTCCTAGGAAGTGGAGGCAGAATAACTGAAAAAGAGTCAGCAGACAACAGGAGAAATAATCCCTCTTAACCAACATGATCAAAGCTCATATAAACTCAAAGAGACTGAAGTAGCATGCACAGGGACTGCATGGGTCTGCTCACAGTCTTTTGTGTATATATCATGTTTTCTAATTTAGTGATTTTATGGAATTATTGAGTGTATGAACAAGTATCTCTCTGATTCTTGTGCTTTCTCTTTGGCTCTTTTCCTTTGGTGTGTTTTGTCCAACTCCAATACCGTAGGTTTTGTTTTATCTTACTATATTTTATTTTGACATGATTTATAATTATCTCCTAGAAGCCTGTTTATTTTCTAATGATAGAATGGGAGTGGATCTGGATAAGAAGGAAGAAATGGGAAAAGGAGAAAGAGATAAAACTTCAATAAAGATATATTGTGTAAGAAAATAAGCAGATATCTAAAAATAATAATGTTGATGATGCTGGTAGTGGTGGTGGTGATGGTGGTGGTGGTGGTGGTGGTGGTGGTGGTGGTGGTGGTGGTAGCAGTGGTGTTTAAAAAATCATAAGACAGATACAAAAGAAACCAAACAAACAAAAAAAAAAGAAAACCCTGAATGTTTAAAAAATAGGGGCCTTGGGAAGTCTAGAGAAAAAGCAATAAGATGCTGAGATACACACCTGTACATTTACTGACAATCCATAAATATAAATAGGAAACCATGCTGTATAAGCAGAAGATCTGTAAGATTAAAAAACATGCCAGTCTTTTGGAAGACTGACATTGTAAGGCTGATTTCCATTCTATTGATTCTACCTCCTTTGTATATACGTCCTTATGTTCACTGTACCATTTTAAAGTAGATTAAAATTAAAAAATACATAAACTCTTATTCATTCTTTTTCAAATCACTTTTTATATTCAAGTTCCCTTGAGATTTCATAGAAAGTGCTGTAATTTGTCCTTTGTTGTTGTTGCTATTGTTGTTGTGTTTTTTTTTTGTTTGTTTTTTTTTAAGACATGGTTTCTCTGTGTAGCCCTGGCTGTCCTGGAACTCACTCTGTAGACCAGGCTGACCTCAGACTCAGAAATCTGCCTGCCTCTGCCTCCCAAGTGCTGGGATTAAAGGCGTACACCACCACTGCCTGGCAAATTTGTCCTTTTCAAAATCCAAAGTAGTATCAAAATTCTATTTTTACTTCAAGTCTTTTATTAATTCATTTAAATTTTTATAAGGCTTTTACGAGGGTATGTTTTGCTTTTATCTCTTTACCTATCAACTTATAACATACCTTTTATATTTAATTTCTGTAGATCCGTCTAATTCCTATATGACTGGTTATACAGAAGAACAATATAGGATCTTGGGTGATGATCAATTAATTAAATCTATAAAAATTGAATTTTTAGTGCTTTGTCCATGTGCAAGCACTTAGAACATTGACTGGTATGTGCTAGATTTGGAGGATTACTGAATATACACTAAAGAGAACAGTATGTAATATGAGGTCAGCACAAGTGATTGACAGGAATATCATCCTATATGTATTTTGCCCATTAATTAGTAATATTTTCTCAGAACTATCAACTCACAAATATGAAAATCAAATAACCTTCCCAAATTATTACCCATAAATGCCACCCCCAACTCCATTTACCTCCAATGCTTCTTCCAGAAAGAAGCATTGCCTCACTTTTCTGTTCTTTTCTTTGTACATACTTTTTGTTTCCAAGTCATAAATCCAAATGAATGCTTATATGAATTTCATTTTAAAGACTGGACATTAACCTTCCATTATGGAACACAATTTACATATTTTATGTCCACTGACATTTGCACACAATTGCATGTGTGTGCTGGTACATGTATGTACATATTAACCAGCACTGCTATATTTCTCAATTATCCCTATAGATTTCTTACAAAAACAATATTCTTAGTTTATGCTATGATAAACAACTAGATTTCTAAAGGATATTCCATTCCCTGTCATGTGTAATAACAGTTCTTATCCCTGGTGTAAATTCTTGCATTTATTTCTTGTGAAGATTTTGATACATACTTTTCACTTATCTCCAAACTCCTCAGCAGAGATATAAATCTCATCTCAATTCTTTAAGTTAGTTCAGCGGTCCATAAATTTAATTACTTTTGTTGTAGGAAGCTTTTTAAGAACCTTCATTATTTCTTCTCTAATTCAAATTGGTAGCTCACTGAGTCTATTGCACAATTATGATATTTAATTTCTGTCTTTTTCAACATCATATGAGGAATATCAACTATCTCTTGATTATCACTATTATGAGTAAAATACATAAGTACTAATGGGAAAATCTGTATATATGGTCAACATTTTGATTTATCATGAACATGTACATTAAAAAGAAAGAAATGGAATTATGTAATAATGGGAAAACAACTCACCTATAGAAAACAGCCTAACATATAATTCTCTCAGTGCCAGGACCTGGTTACTTCTTTTGCTGTTGTTAGTCAATGAGGTCTTGAAATCCCTCTCCCCTCTACACACACACACACACCCCACTACAAGTTATCAACATTACCCTTGGTAACCCCACAGAAATTGATGGTAAGAAACTATCAGAAAAATAATCATCAATCATTTCCAGCTATGTTCTCTGTAAATGAAAATAACGACTTTCTGGAATGAAATGGTCACTGGTGTAATAGTGGAATAAAAATCATGGGAGTAAATAATCATTTTCTGATTAGATTTATATCTTACTCCAAAAGGTAAAACCTACTTGTATTATTATTGAGTCAAAAACTTCTGACTACAGAGGATGATAGAACCTAGGAGAGGACATATTAATATGCTGCTAAGTGGACATAAATTTTAAACTGTTCAACCCTAAAGAAAACATACAACACACACACACACACACACACACACACACACACACACACACACACACTCATAGAGAGTGAGGTAGAGAAGAAAGAGAGAGAGAGAGAGAGAGAGAGAGAGAGAGAGAGAGAGAGAGAGACTCAAACATCATTGCAGGAAGATAGAGTATGTTTTCAAGGCAGTGGATGACTACAAGAGATATCTGGTCACAACATTATACCTGCACATATGAACACATAGACATTGTAACAGAAAAATCTTCAATCCAAAGACAAAGCAAATTCCAGCATTGTGAGGGGAGTGAGGCACAGAATCTCCTGCTAGATGTTTAGCAAAATGATAGTTGTATGCTACAGTAGAAGAACAGAAACTTTTCTCTAAGAGTAGAGATAAGTTCGGATAAATTGAACCTGCTCAATTAGAAAATAACATGTAAGAATATTTAGTCAGCAAAAATTGTTCTTGAATTGTGTCCTTTTTAAAAGATTTATTTATTTATGTATGTGAGTATACTGTCACTATATTCAGACACACCAGAAGAGGGCATTGGATCCATTACTGATGGTTGTGAGCCACCACATGGTTCCTGGGAATTGATCTCAGGACCTCTGTGAGAGCAGCTAGTCCTCTCAACCTGAGCCATCTCTCCATCTCCTGAATTGGGTCCTTTTAAAGGATAGAAAATTGGGTGGGTGGAACTTAGAAAAGCTGGAAATGGAAAATAGTGAATATGATGAAAACATATACAAAATTTGAAACTTAAAGCAGAAATAAAAGCTAAAATAAAAAATAAAAACACAAAACAAATGACTTCCTATATAATAATTTGATCTATATTTTGAGGAATTAGCAAATATCAGTTTTGTAATGTTCTCTTAGGTTACTAAGATACATAATCATTGAGTGCCTTGCCTATGAAGTCTAAGCTTGTTTGCCTGGATTCTGGCATTTCAATGACGAAAAAGGTATCATGCTTATTATTCTGACTTAGTTCTTGTGTGAACAGTAAATTTAAATTTTTATGGATTAGAAATCTTCTACTCTTAAGTTTTTCTGGTTTGTGACTTCTAAGAAAAATTCTACAGTATTCATACAGGGTGAAAAAGAATGATTCCTTCAGACATGTATAGAGTACAGAAGGTACCAAGGTTTACAGCCAACTCTCTTTCCATATTTAAATGTTTGATTCTAGTTCCTGGACATTTTGAGGCTCTATGGTCACAAACTAATCTGTTTGTGACTTGTTTCTAGGCTCTCCATTAATTTTTACTTTATGCATCAGCTTCCTTTGGTCTACTAAGTATTTCAGGCAGTTTCATGAATTTCTCTTTTTACTCAAATGTCTATATGGGCTTAATTCTCATTTTCATGTTCTTAAATGCTATTTTACTGAGGTTTTTTACACATATAAGAAGTTGCAATGTAGAGAGTTTTGCATTAATCTCTTATTGGTTTTCCTTTGTTGAAATTAATTCCTTGAGAATTTCATCCAATGTGTTTTGCCCATATCCACCTAACTTCTCTACCCATAAAATTTTATTTCTTCCTTGTTTTGAAACCCATCAAGTCCCATTTTTATTGCCCATATATTCTCAGATATGTGGCCTTCCACTGGGCTATGGTCAGGAGACACACTGTTAAACAAAACTGACTTACCCTCTCTGAGAAGCTATCAATTTCCAATGTCTCTTCAGATAAAAATGGAACTTCATGTCTACTGCATCATTTCTACTGAGGTTTTTGTCTGCTTTGAGCTTGAATAGGTCATTGCTATGCAACTACCACACCGTGTTTGGAAAACACAGTCTCCCTTTAGTCATCCACCATTTCTGGCTGTTCCACTCTCTTAACTCCATCTCATATAATGATCCCTGAACTGTCAAAGGTGGGGGTGTGTGTGAGATGCCCTATTTATGTCTGGAGGGAAATGCTTAGTCTCTATGTTTTAAAGTTGTTTTCTGCAGATCTCAAATCTTTCTGGAAATTTGCCTAATGCTTAAAAACCAGATTGTAAACTTCATGTAAGTTGGCCCATATTTCACTGACAGAAAGGGCTTGCTTTCTTTTGAACTTAATTTTTTTATTTCATTTAGCCCAGGAAAATTACCCACTTTATCATAATTAATGATATATTCAGTATCTATATCTTTAAAGTCTCTGGGAGGAAAGAGCACTTAGTTTTAAAATAATATAGACTACCAAGTCTATCAATCTATTTCCTTTCTTATTTGATAATACTTGTCTTAGTTGGGCCTTCACTTTTACCAATTGCCTTTTCTGGACTTTTAAAATACCAAGTCTCAGTTGCTTTCCATGACCCCTTCATGTCTTCAAAACCATCATCACATGGGTGAATCTTACACTAATGAGTTTAGCTACTGGCATGATATGCAGCCTCTGTTCCCTCTCCACCACAGCATCTGTGCCTTGGTCTCTTTTTATTCACTGCTAATTTCTCAACTCCAGCTAACTAGCATCAATTGCCTCACAAAACAAATGTTTCACTATAGTGTTGCTGGTCTCTTATTAACTGAGGCTGGATTATCAGCCTAAGTTGACTAGAATCAGATTCCTATCTCAAAATATCATGCATACACCCTTGATAGAGTCTTTACTTTCCTCTGAAATTTCACGACTCACACCTCCATCATCTGCATTGCTCTCAGCTTCTCTTGCTCCTCTTGCAAACTTCTTCAACAAGTCTTTAAAGTCTGAGCAATGATACTTCTAGCCCAATACTTCGACAATTCTCCCCAAAACATGATCATGTCTATCGTATAAATACCCCATGAACCTGGTATCAATTTCTGTCTTAGTATGTTTTAGTTCTGTTGCTATGATACAATACCATGATCAAAAGCAGTTTGAGCATAAAAGTCAAGGGAAGGAAATTAGAGATAGGAACTGAGGCAGAAGCCACAGAGGAAGGCTGCTTACTTTCTTGCTCCTCATGGTTTACTCTGCCTGCTTTCCTATGCAACACAGGACAACTTTTCCAGGGGTGGCACTGCCCACAGTGATCTGAGGACTCCCACATCAATCAGAAATCTATGTAATATGCCAAGACTTTCACACAGGCCAATCTTACGGAGGAATTTTATTTCTATTATGGCTTCTTTTTCCCAGATAATTCTAGATATGTGTCAAGTTGACAAAATGAACCAGTATAATGTAACATATATTTTCAACAAAAATTAGAACACACTTTACATAATCTTTCTATAATCACAGTTTAACGTAAAATTTCATTTGATTATGAACTTTGATATAAAACTACTAACCAAATTTATCAAAAAATGATGTACTATTCTGTAACCGAGTAAAGAACATCTAGATCCAAGTTATACTCTATCCTTCTTGGTAACATAGTTCTTTATATATTAATTCAATTGAGATATAATATAGGTACCACAACTGTAAGGCTTCAGGAAACATTCAACTTCTACTGTTCTTGTTTTATTATTGCCATCATTTCTTACTACCAGCACTTCATGGCACACTGCATATGAGGTGATGAAAAATAATATTTTATTATACTCATTCATGTTGGCAAATATTTTCTTTTTCTCTAATAATTTATTTTTTATTCACTTTACATCCTGATTACAGCCCAAGCCCTCTTCTCCTCCCAGCCCCACTGATTCAAATCACTTTCTCCATTGCCCTCTCCCCTTCTCTTCAGAGAACGGGGTATCCACCTTGGGTACCACTCTGCTCTTGGACATTTAGTGCAGTACTAGTAGGCACATCCTCTCTGAGACCGAACTAGTCAGTCCAGGTAATGGGAAGGGGATCCGATGACAGGGAACAGAGACTAAGACAGCTTCCACTCCAATTGTTAAGGAATACATATGAAGACCAAGCTGCCCATCTATGTGTAGAGGTCTAGGTCCAGCTCCTGCGTGCTCCCTGGTTTTGTGCCCCAGTGTCTGTGAGCCCCCAGGGGCCCAGGTTAGTTCATTCTGTAGGTCTTCCTGTGTCCTTGACACCTCCAGCTTGCTCAAGTCTACCCTTCACTCTTCCACAAGACTCCCTGACTCTCTGCTTAAAGTTTGGCTATGAGTCTTGGCATCTGCCTCCATGTGTTGCTGGATGAAGCCTCCCAGAAGACTGCTAGGTGGCAAATATTCTCTATCCACAATTATGAAGTTACACTATTTCTTCAGAAATGACTAAAGATATCTAAATTCATTTATCTTTTGCGATATCTTAAGATAAAAATTGTATAGCTAGTCCATTATATCATGTTTCACATATGCCAAATAGGTTTTTTGTTGTTGTTGTTGTTGTTCGTTTGTTTGATTTGTTGTTGTTTTCCCATGGTCAGAATATACTTAAAAAGGGATGTTAAACATATTTTTGGCCCCAGGTTAGCTGCCTCTGTAGATCTTCTTATGTTGTCCTTAACACCTCTGGCTCTCTCAATCATCCCCCCTATTCTTCCACAAGACTCTTTGAGGTCTGCCTAATGTTTGGCTATGAGTCTCTGAATTTGTTTCCATCAGTTACTGGATGAAGTATCACAGAACACAGTTATGCTAAGTTCCTGTCTGCAAGTGCAGTTGAGTATAATTAATAGTGTCAGAGGTTGACTCTTTCCCATAGGGTGAGTCTCAAGTTGGGCCAGATATTGGTTGGCCAGTCTCTCAGTCTCTGCTCCATCATTATCCCTGCTTGTGTTGTAGGCTGAAAAAATTTCAGATTGAAGGCATTTTGTGTGGGTTGATGTATGTTTATATACATCACATTTTGAGTTTGGGGAGGTTTTCTTCTATGATTGTGTTGAAAATATTTTCTGGGACATGAAACGGAGAGCTTCTTCTTTTTCTTCTTCTTCTTCTTCTTCTTCTTCTTCTTCTTCTTCTTCTTCTTCTTCTTCTTCTTCTTCTATTTCTATTATTCTTAAGTTTGGTCTTTTCATAGTGTCCCAGATTTCTTGGATATTTTGTGTCAGAAACTTTTTAGAATTAACATTTTCTTTGACGGATATTTTGATTTCTTCAGTCGTACCTTGTATGCCTGAGATTATCTCTTGCATCTCTTGTATTCTGTTAGTGATGCTTTTGTCTATAGATCCTGTTCTCTTCTCTAGATTTTTCCATCTTCAAGATTACCTTAGTTTGTGTTTTCTTTATTGCTTCTATTTCTATTTTCAGATCTTGAACAGTTTTATGCATTTCCTTCACATGTTTGATTATATATTGATCTTTTTAAACAGATTAATTAATTTCCTCTTTAAAGGCCTCTATCACCTTCATAGGATTGGATTTAAGGTCATCTTCATGTGCTTTGGTTGTGTTAGGAGAACTAGTGCTTGCTGTGGTAGGATAGCTGGGTTCCAGTGATGCCATATTGCCCTGGCTCTGGTTGGTTGTAACTTGTACGATCTGGTTATCCCTAGTGGTGGCTAGATGTTCCTGATGCCGACAGGACTCCTCAGTGAGGCAGACAGAGCCTTGGGCCTCACAACAAAGTTCAGGTAACAGCTTTCTGCTCAACTCTGCTGGCTGTGCTCCAGGTGGTACTGAATATTCCTGGGGTCCAACAGGCCTCCTCAGGAAGGGAGGCAGCACTATGGGCCTGTAGTTGGAACATAGACGATAGCACAGAGCCAATCTCTGCTGGCTAAGCCTGAGGTGCATATGTTAGTATTTTAAGAGGAAGTAAATTCCTATCATAATGATAATTACAAGTAAAATACAGATAAAAATTCTTGACTTGACTCGGTGGCTCCATACCCAAATAATGCAGGGAAAGAGCTAGCCTTCCAGGAGTGTGGACAAGCCTGAGAGCAGGATTAAGGCCAGCACCTCTGCTCAGAGAAACCTGCCCAAAATCCTTAGGACACAAGGACTGAGGAGTGGCCTTCCAGTTTCCTTCTGTGGCACAGGGAGCTGATGCTGTGACAAAGGGCTCCACACTCAAATAGTGCCAGGAGAAAGCTGGTCTCCCAGAAGTGCCAACAAAGCTTTGAGCACAGGAATACCATTACTTCTGTTCAAATTCCTCTATCAAGAGGGACCCTCACATAGCCATCAGGACATAGGAACCAAGGAACAGCTGAGGACAGGATGCTTCTGGTTTCTGTCTGTACCCCAGAGCTGACCCCAAATTCATCTTAGAGAGAGCTGGTCTCCAAGGAGTACTGATGAAAAGGCTTGCAGGAGGGACGAGCCACAGTCAGAGAGAACAAGACCAACTAACACCAGAGATAACCAGATGGCGAAAGGCAAGGGCAAGAACATAAGGAACAGAAACCAAGGCAACTTGGCATAATCAGAACGCAGTCCTCTCACCACAGTGAGCCCTGGATACTCCAACACACCAGAAAAGCTAGATTCAGATTTAAAATAACTTCTCATGATGATGATAGAAGACTTTAAGAAGGAAATAAATAACTTCCTCAAAGAAATACAAGAGAACACAAGTAAACAGATAGAAGCTCATAAAGAGGAAATACAGGAAAACACAATCAAACAGGTGAAGGAAATGAAAAAAAAAAAAAAACCTCGAGGGTCTAAAAATGAAAATAGAAACAATAAAGAAATCACAAAGGGAGACAACCCTGGAGATTGAAAATCTAGGAAAGCGATCAGGAGTCATTGATGCAAACATCACCAACAGAATACAAGAGATAGAAGAGAGAATCTCAGGTACAGAAGATACCTTAGAAAACATTGACACAACAGTCAAAGAAAATGCAAAGTGTAAAAGCCTCCTAAGCCAAAACATCCAGGAAATCAAGTACACAATGAGAAGATAGAACCTAAGAATAATAGATATAGAAGAGAGTGAAGATTCCCAACTTAAAGGGACAGTAAATATCTTCAACAAAATTATAGAAGAAAACTTCCCTAACCCAAAGAAAGAGATGAACATATACAATCAAGAAGTCCACAGAACTTCAAATAGTTTGGACGAGAAAAGAAATTCCTGTCACATAATAATCAAAGCACCAAATGCACAAAACAAGAAAAGAATATTAAAAGCAGTAAGGGGAAAAGATCAAGTAACATATAAAGGCAGACCTATCAGAATTACACCAGACTTCTCACCAGAGACTATGAAAGCTAGAAGATCCTGGGCAGATCTCATACAGACCCTAAGAGAACACAAGTGCCAGTCCAGGCTGCTATACCCAGCAAAACTCTCAATTACCATAGGTGGTGAAACCAAGATATTCCATGACAAAACCAAATTTATACAATATGTTTCCACAAACCCTGCCCTACAAAGGATAATAAATGGTAAACGTCAACTCAAGGAGGGAAACCACACTCTAGAAAACACAAGAAAGTAATCTTTCAACAAACTCAAAAGAAGGGACATAAAAGTAAAAATAACATCGAAAATAACAAGAAGCAACAATCACTATTCCTTAATATCTCTTAACATCAATGGACTCAATTCCCCAATAAAAAGACATAGACTGACAGACTGGATTCATAAAGAGGACCCAGCATTTTGGTGAATTCAAGAAACACATCTCTGTGATAAAGACAAACACTATCTCAGAGGAAAGGGCTGGAAAACAATTTTCAAGACAAATGGTCCCAAGAAATAGGCTGGAGTAGTCATTCTAATATCGGATAAAATGGACTTTCACCCAAAAGTCATCAAAAGAGATAAGGAAGGACACTTCATATTCATCAAAGGAAAAATCTACCAAGAAGAACTCTCAATTCTAAACATCTATGCTCCAAATGCAAGAGCACCCACATTCATTAAAGAAAACTTACTAAAGCTCAAAGCACACATTGCACCTCAAACAATAATAGTAGGAGACTTCAACACCTCACTATCATCAATGGAGAGATCTTGGAATCACACTCTAAACAGAGACACAGTGAAACTAACATAGGTTATGAACCAAATGGATTTAACAGATATCTATAGAACATTTCATCCTAAATCAAAAGAATATATCTTCTTCTTAGCACCTCATGGGACCTTCTCCAAAACTGACCATATAATTGGCCACAAAACAAACCTCAACAGATACAAGAAGATTGAAATAATCTCATGCCTCCTATCAGATCACTATGGTTTAAGGCTGGTCTTCAATGGCAACAATAACAAAAGAAAGCCCACATACACATGGAAGCTGAACAATGTTCTACTCAATGACTACTTGGTCAAAAAAGAAATAAAGAAAGAAATGAAAGACTTCCTAAAATTTAATGAAAATGAAAGTACAACATACCCAAACTTATGGGACACATTGAAAGTAGTGTTAAGAGGAAAGCTCATAGCTTTGAGTGCCATCAAAAAGAAACAGGAGAGAGCATACACTAGCAGCTTAACAACCCACCTGAAAGCCCTAGAACAAAAAGAAGCTAATGCACCCAAGAGGAGTAGAAGGCAGGAAATAATCAAACTCAGGGCTGAAATCTACCAAATAGAAACAAAAAGAACTATACAAAGAATCAAAAAAACCAGGAGTTGGTTCTTTGAGAAAATCAAGATAGATAAACCCTTAGATAGACTAACCAGAGTGCACACAGACAGTATCCAAATTAACAAAATCAGAATTGAAAAGGGAGAAATAACAACAGAATTTGAGGAAATTCAAAAAATCCTCAGATCCTACTACAAAAGCCTATACTCAACAAAACTGCAAAATCTGAATGAAATGGACAATTTTCTAGACAGGTATCAAATACCAAAGTTAAGTCAGGATCAGATAAACCATCTAAACTGTCCCATAATGCCAAAAGAAATAGAAGCAGTCATTGAAAGTCTCCCAACCAAAAAAAGCCCAGGACCAGATGGGTTGACTGCAGAATTCTATCAGACCTTCAAAGAAGACCTAATACCAATACTCTTCAATCTATTCCACAAAATAGAAACAGAAGAAGCACTACCCAATTCCTTCTATGAGGCCACAATTACACTGACACCAAAACCTCACAAAGACTCAACAAAGAAAGAAAACTTCAGACCAATTTCCCTTATGAATATCAATGCAAAAATACTCAATAAAATTCTCACAAATCGAATCCAAGAACACATCAAAATGATCATTCATCATGATCAATTAGGCTTCATCAGAGGGATACAGGGATGGTTCAATACCCAGAAATCTGTCAATGTAATCCACTACATAAACAAACTCAAAGAAAAAAACCACCTGATCATTTCCTTAGATGCTGAAAAAGTATTTGACAAAATTCAACATCCCTTCATGATAAAAGTCTTGGAAAGACCAGGAATTCAAGGCCCATACCTAAACATAGTAAAAGCAATATACAGCAAACCAGTAACCAACATCAAACTAAATGGAGAGAATCTCGAAGCAATCCCACTAAAATCAGAGACAAAACAAGGCTGCCCTCTCTCTCCCTATCTATTGAATATAGTAATTGAAGTTCTAGCTAGAGCAATTAGACAACAAAAG
>CM052722.1:69951174-69975477 GCA_028551405.1 Uromys caudimaculatus
GAGAGAGAGAGAGAGAGAGAGAGAGAGAGAGAGAGAGAGAGAGATTTAAATGAAGTTATAATACTGGTGTTATAATACTCTACACAAGAACAGAAGACTAACAATAAAAAGCAGTAACAGTCATAAAAATTCTCCTTTCGAATTGTTGGTCAGGGTATTTGAAAAATTTCCAAAGTAAATACAGGCTGTTGATGTTTCCCTTGGTTGACTCCGTAACATAATGTTAAGTGCCCGTTGCTAAATATAATGCATAATTCCTACAAAGAACTTGGGAGTTCAATTAGGATCTGACCCCAAATCTTCCTTGAGAACTAGGTTCACAGAATTCTAAGTTGCTATGTAAAACAACAATGGAAGGAAGGCAGTCATTGTTTCTACTTAGGCATAACTCCTATAAATCACAACAAAGATCATCAGGGTATGATATCCTGAAAGGTGAAATAGAGGCACTTATATCATGATGGTGACTAGCAGCTGTCTAATCAGACTCAAGGCAAGCTCAAGAGGAAAAATATGCTTGTACTGTATAACTAATCAATAATGAATTGCAAGTGTGATCATGCATCTAAGTGTAGAAGTGACTACCAGTACTTTACTAAACCAGTATAATTCCCAACTGCAATTTAAATACTAATTTTTCTTTTTATATTAATAGATAAGTATAGATTTCTCTCCTCATCAAAGAAGCTTTTGGCAGCAGCTAGAGACCATCACAGAAAGCCACAGGTAGTAAAAATGTCAAGAGCAACTGACTGTAGTGAGTCCTGCCAAATCTACAATCCAGCTCTTGAATCCAAGGCTCAGTGAATGTTGAAGAAGAGGAGCTAAAGATAGTATGGACCAGAGAACCAGCAAGTCTGTTGTCAGATTGTGCTTTCTAGATATGACAGGGAAGCAACTCTTGTGAAATCTCAACAATGTGGCTGCCTAAACAAGATCTGAACAATTCAGACAACAGTTGGAATTCTCATGTAGATGGGGAAATTTCATGAGGATCCACTTCTAATGACAAGCTACCAGCAATTTACAAATTTTGAGAGAAATAAGGTGTCTTCCCCACAGTGCCTTCTGATTTGTTATATGCAATTCTGAGTGGTCAGTCCTCAAACCATATACATACAACCAACAGTTAACAGACTCAGCAGGTAATATTTGCATGTTATTCATTTAAATGTATATGAAATAACAATGAGTAAGGGAAAAATCATGTAATTATACTTTTAAAGAAGAGTAAGATATAGAGAACTACATATTGTAAAACCAATGTAGCTTGCACAATGACAAATTAGCATGTTCATTCCTGATAATGTGCACACATCTGCAGAAATGCTTTAGATTGCCATTCTTTGAACATTGGATTTTGTACTTCTACCTTGTTGATGGCTCAATTTTTATTAAGCAAGACAGAACTTCCTCAAAACTTAGAGGTTATTTTTTAATTTTTGGTTAAATCTTAAGGCCTGATATATGTAGTGATATTTATATATTTGATATACATGAATATAATATGTATGATATGATATATGCACATGGATAATATATTGTAAAATATATACTCTAATAAATTGACATATAATTCAGAAGTTTTGATAAATCAGTATACAAGTACAACTTCTATGATATAATTAAGATATAGAATATACGTTTCACTCTTCATTACTACCAATCTTCAACCAAACTCATACTAAACAAAAACCTTAAGGCATCAAAAAACAATTAAAGAAAAAGACCCCATGGATTTAAAAAAAGGGGAAGAGGGTATATGAGAGGGTTTGAAGAGAAGACAGGGAAGTAGAAAATGATGTAATTATAATCAAAGAATAAAAATATTTTAAAAATTTAAAGTATTGTGTACCTAGCTGGTACTGATAAAAATAGAATTTAGATTGCATCAACATTTTTGACATTTCTTTTTAGTAAATAAACAAATATTTATCTAATTTCTCTCTGTAACAATTTGTCAAATTGCTCTAATCATTGTTCTCTGATCTATTCTTCACAGTGCTGAAAATTTTCTATCAGTCGGCAGAAGTCTTTTAAATCTAAGTTGTTTGTTCTAGAAAATGTCATCCAATACATAAGAGCCCCATAGAAGTGAATCTTGTATCTCTTTTTTTCTATGTATCATTTGCTCCTGTTAATAACAAATTTCAAGCTCTATATAACTTCACACTGTGAACACACTGTGTTCAGCTCATGTTTCCCAATCAACCTGCCAACTAGAATATCAAAGAACAATAGTGTATCATCTACAAATTTTGCAGCATTGACTTTCCTATACCAGATCTATCTAACCTTTGACAAGAGGTTTTGAAATGAGCAAAATATGGAGATTTTTTCTTTAAAAATAAAAACATTTGGTCAATTTTTGTCATTTTATAGGTTGGTTTTTGGTGAGGATTGGTGTTAGTACTTTAACACAAGCCTCTTATTTATTCTCACATCATCAACTCTATTGTGACTAGCACAATGACCATAATATAATTTAAAAAATCAATGAATGGCTGTCACATATTAACTTATAAAATTATGAAATCATTTCAAATTATAATCTGTATTTGGTGATTAATGCTTGATTGATTTTATTTTTATTAATGTATTTATTTATTCACTTTACATCCCCCTGCACCCCCCTTACACAGTCCACTTGCCCATTCTCTCTTTCCTTCTTCTGAGGATACTTATACTATAATTCACCATATTCGTTTTTAATGGTTAAAGCAAATACCAAAGCAGCTGCTTTTTGTTATCTGTAGTTTGAAATAAAATACGCATAGAATGTTTTGGAAGCTCTGTCATTGATTAATGGTGCACATATGGCTGTAATAAACCTTACCTATTACATCAATGTTGGACATTTAACTCTCTATCATAATCTGAGTGATTCGGTTAAGAACTACCATCTAACTGCAAACTATTTGATTATTAGCAGTCTCAGTGGTAAACTGTCATTCATACTTTAAGTGAAAACCATAAAAATAGCAAAAGTGATTAATATGTTCAGTTTCCAACACAAAACAAGTTTTCCAATGTCTCTAGAGAGCCTGATTATGAAAAGAAAGGGGAGAATGCATAAATGCACTCAATAAAAGCTTACTCCTGATAAACTACAGAAAAGGACACACGGGAAAACATGATATTTGAAAACAACAACAACAACAATAATAATGGGTAGATTATAAAACAGCAATAAAAAGAAAGACTTTGTAAAGTAAGGCATCATGGCAATTTAATGTAAAAAATATAAAAAAGTTAGAAATGCTTTTAGCTGTGCTGAAAAAAAAAACTACTACAAATGAAGTAAATCACTCAAACTGAAATATCCCAGAGTTAACATGACTGTCAACTACTTTGAGAATTTATGTCACTTGAAAACAGATTGAGGTTTCAGATGTATTATTTTTCTGCAATTAAAAATTATAATTACTTTAAAATATTTCTATACTGCATGCAGTGTGTAGAATTTAGTGGGATGCAATTCTTCACCAAATCTATGAAGAAGTAGCACAAAGACTCTTGAACATTTAATCTTCTCAAAATTATTTATATTAATAAATAGACATCATTTGAAAAATCCTTATTTGAAATTTTTGTTTATATAATGATGCATTACAAGAAAAATAATTTAATTTTAAGATCTCTGAAACCAAACAAGCATAGCTGAAGTTCGTTATAAACATGGTCTAATTCAAGTTTTATTCAAAATATCTGTAGAGAATAAGTTTTTTTTTTAAATCTTCAATTTATTCTAACAAAATAAGTTTGTCACACACAAGGAAAGTTGGGGCTGAAGTGATGGCTCAAAGTTTAAGGGCACGGGCTACTCTTACAGAGTACTCAGGTTTGGTTCCATGCAGCATGCAGCAGTTTACCATCATCTGTAGATCCCGTTCTGAGGGATCCAGTCCTCTCTTCTGACTGCCATGAACATTAGGCACATATGATACACATACACACCGACAAAACACATATAAATATAAATATAAATACATATTTTATTTTAAAATGTAAAGAAAAAAGGAAGATAAAATACAATATAAAAGTCTACACATTTTCTTGTTATAATTCGATGATATTGATATCACTAAATCAAATGGCTATAAATCTACTTAAAACTTATATTTAAATTCACATTGTGGAAAATGAGTTAAAGACTGATAGAGATGATAGATAAAGAGGAGTGCTTTAAAATGTCACTGCTTCTGATATGGATGCTACACTCATTAAGCCACAGGAGGAGTGGTATTCTGCAGAAGACTTGGCCTATCAACATTCTATAACTGATAGGAGCAGCTCTAAGGTACCATCCCAGGTAGGCAGTTAATTAGTGATGTAGTAGGTAGAATCACATTCTCAATGGTACAGTCACTGATACATTGACAGTCATAAAATATACAACCTCACACTCATGCTTATGTAGAAATTTTTAATAGGACTTATAACAGAGAAGAGATTCTGTGGGAGATGGAAGGAGTAAGGAAGAATTTGGAAGAACTTTTATCAGAGAATATTTATATAATATATGTGAAATAATCATAGAATAAGTAAATTTTAAATTAAAACCTTTTAAATTATGTGTGATCAAGTTACAGAGGGTAACTATATGAATGTGTAACAATGAAGCCCAATAATGTATAATAAAATAGGACACATTATTTTAAATGCTTATTATTTGACATCAACAAGCTGTAAAACAGAACATAATGCTGAAATAATAAGACTTCTTTAATTCCCATCTTTTCTTCTTAGATATACTTGTTTTATACAGCATCTAGATATACAACATTCTGACAGTAATCTAAATATTCATGCCAAATATTCTTTGGTTTTATACCTGTGCAAACTCATCTAAAAACACAGATTTTTACATTTCCTACATTATGATAACATTAACATGCAACTTTAATCCGGACCTCTTCATATAAAATTTTGACTTAGGTAAGCATGCCATATCATGAACTGGAAATTCTCCTGCTCGTTCACAACTCAATTGACTGACCCAACTTCCACTTAACTTTCTAGGGATTAATTATTTTAAAAATAATATGCACTGGCATGGGGAGATGGACCAATTGGTAAAAGCATTTTCTGCACAAGTGTGAGGACCTCTGTTAGAATACACAGCATCCACATAACATACCAGACATGGTCATTCATGATTGAAATTCTACTGTGATGTGTGGAGTCTGGGAGCTCAGTGGCTACACAGCCTAGCCAAAATGGTGAAATTCAAACTTAGTGAGAGACACTGATATAAGAGAATATGGTGTGGAAGTATAAGATAAAATATTCAATATCATCCTCTCAAACCTACATGTCCATACATGGGTGTCCACACACAAGAGCGCCCACTTATCCACACGATGTATGTGCCAAACATACACAAACAGACATACAATAGCACATAAAAATAACCTTGTATTCTTAAGGGACACAATGTCAATTTTTGCATATAAGTAGTATAGAATGATTAGATTATAACAATTGATAGATTTAGTTTTTGAGGTATTTATCACATCCTTATGTTGGAAATATCCAAAACCATAACCTTGTATTCTTAAGGGACACAATGTCAATTTTTGCATATAAGTAGTATAGAATGATTAGATTATAACAATTGATAGATTTAGTTTTTGAGGTATTTATCACATCCTTATGTTGGAAATATCCAAAACCACATCTAAAGGCTATACGCAAATATGTATTAAGTTCAGGTATGGTTATTCTCATTCTATATATCATCATCAGAATATTTTTTCTTTTGTATTTTGTTAATAAGCATTCTAAATTGAAGTCAGCTTACCTGCTAGTGGTTTTGAGCCTCATTCCCCACATAATTAGTGTTTTGATCTATTTTTCATATGCTCAATGCCATTTGTATATAATCTTTACATAAATGACTTTTTAAATGGTTCTTCCATTTTTAATAAGATTCTTTTCAGGGTAAGATATTCAAATTCATTTTGCTTATTTATCATTTGATAGGAAATATTTTATAAGCGACTTCTCCATCTTCAATTCATTGATTCTATAATTTCCTAAGTAAATGCTATTAGGTTTAATGAAATCAATATATATGTATATATATATACTCTATTGCTTATGTTTGAGGATTATAGTAAAAATGTTTCCCCAGATCATTATCTTGAAACATTGTATGAATGATTTTGAGTTTATTTGTTTGCTTGTTTGTTTGTTTATTTGTTTTTTATACTTTCATAGTTTTAAGCTTTTAATCCAGTGTTAGTTCATTTTTGTATATGCGATGAGATAAGATTTCAGTTTACGTCTGTATTTGGATAACAGCTTTCCCCGCACCATTTAAAAATACGTTTATATGCTACTTTAATGAAATTGGTATCTTTGCTTAAAAATCTTACTCATAGGTAGGTGGATTTACTTCTGGGTTTGCTTTGTTCTTCACATATCCATGTGTCTATTTTTATGTCAAAACCAGACCCCCTTGATTAATGTAGCATTGTTTATTTAATTTTTGATTTCTTTACTGTCTTGTGGATAATTCAAGAAAACGCTATGGTGTTTCCTTGCATTAGTAGAGTTTATTAATTTCTTAATATCCAAATTCTAATTCTATAATATTAGAGTCACGGAAAACAAATGCTAAAATTTTATTTTATTATACTTTGTAGAAATTTGTGTTGTTCTTCTTTAATCTGGTGAATGTGCTATGAATTGAAAGCAATGTGCATTCAGCAAGTATCTAATGAAACACTCTGTAAACATCCACCATTAGGTCTTTTTGGTGTACACAGCTATCTGAATCTAGTGGATTTTCTTTGTTTGATTGGTTACCTTTGGTTTTTATTTGGATAACTTGCACTCTGACAGAAGCAGGGTATTGTGATAGTAGATGCTTTCTTCTTTTTACCTAGCAGTTTGTGCTTTGTAAAATCAGTTGTTTCAATGTGATTCTCATGTTCTTGCTGACATTTTCATTATTATGTACTGTCCTATGCCTCTAAGTACACATATTTAAATTTTATTGCATATTATGTAAGTTTACTACTGATCATGGGTGACTTCTGACAGTGTAGAATGTTTTCCATTTTCCTTCTTTTCATTGACAGTCTACATATACACTTATTTGTAAATTTACTTTCTTATTGATGGAGCATTTAGCCCTTTCAATCAGTCTTCATCGTTTTATAAAATGTTATTTAATTAAAATAAAAAAAATCACTCTGGTGAAGCAGGAGTGAGTGGGTGGGTGAGGGAGAACCCTCTTAGAAGCAAAGGAGAGAGGGTATGGGATTGGGGGGTTTATGGAGGGGAGACTGGGAAGGGGGACAACATTTGTAATATAAATAAATAAATAATAAAATCTATATTTCCACCAAACTGAATAAAGGGATAGCACTCCATCCCCTGTTTCTTCCATCCAGACCCTTTCTGTAACTGTCCATCAAATAACTTCCTTGCTTCCTTCCAGTAGATAACCTATTTATCTTTCATGAAGACTCATAGCTATACACACTCATCTCTGGGTATAAGGATCAGACTTAAAATGTAGTAAGGAATTATGCTGTTTTGCCAAAGTGGTAGGAACAGATCCTTTTCTAAGATCCAGACTTCACAATATGTACATTCTGTTATTGTTAATAAGTGAAACATAGTCTTATGATTTTGATTTTTCTATAGCTTTTACTATCTCTAATTTGATTCTAGAACTAAATATTACAGTTGGGATCTTCATAGATTTTGGATGGATACTTGTGCTCCAAATTGAACTTTCTCTTTGTTCAGTGATGACTGTAACAGTAAATTTTTTGTTTCTTGTTTCCTTCTTTATAAGTCTAGCATGTCCTTCTATGCTCTATAATGTCTTTGACTCTTTCCTCTAACAAGAAAATTAAATAACTATTGCATTTTCATTGTTTTGGTCCTTTGTTATGGAATGAAGTATGTCAAATATTTTGTTGTAGTGATCATATCAATTGATTCTTTAAACATCAACTAACAGCTTGTGAAGTAGCATATATACTGTACGGAATTTAATGCAGCTTAACTACTATAAAATAATGTACAGTGAACTAGAAGATAAATCAGAAATCCACTCTAAAATAATGTACAAGCCAAATATAACTGGAATTCAAAGGAAAGAAAGAGTAAAGTCAAAAGTATTTAAAAAACATAGCCAAATGGTATTTTCTAATTATAATGAAAAACAGAAAACCTAAGATGCTATAGGCTCTAAGAGAACAAACCTAAATGTATGAATAAAATTATACCATAATGAAATTGTTTAGAAGCAATGATAAACATAATATAAAGATATTCAGTGAAAATACATACATGCATACAAAAATAATGACCAAATATCTTTTTCTTGGAAAATATTCAACTGAGTTCAGTTGAATGTTCAAAATATAGAAATATCAAAGCAAAAATAAACTTTGAAATACCAATATATACAAAACACAAATACATTTTAACCAAAAAGTATATTTGAAAAATAATTCTAAAAAGGTAAAGACAGCTGAGTAGAAAGAAACTTCATTGCTACCAGATTTATATCAAAGAAACATTGAAGAAAATTCTTCAAACAAAAGAAAAAGTGCAGTATATGTAAACAAGGATTTACTTATACAAAAGTAAATATGAATGCCATATATCATGGAATAAGTAAACAAAGTATTTAAAAGTTAATTCTCTGTTAAAAAGAAAACAACTGTTTTAAATCAAAATTAATCCCAATGCATTTGGAGTTTAGAACATAGAGATAATTAAGATGTCTGAGAAATTTGAACCAAGAACAGAAGAGGAAAAATGAAAGTATTCTGAAGCTATTCTTACACTAGACACAGATTGAATATATATTATATTCAATATATTAATATTGAATATAATTAATATTATATATGGCAATTATTGTAATGTTATTGCAGCAGTATAAACAACATAAAACAAAGAAATATAGATAACATTATGAAAGCAAGATAATTTGTGCTAACACAACATTAAAAAATTTTTAAGTCAAGAAAATGAAAAGTGAACAAATAACAGATGGGACAGATGGAAAACAAATAGCAATATTTTAGATTTATATCTAACTATAATAAAATTTAAATTAGGTACAAATTGCTTGACCATTTTAACTGAAAAGTAGACAATAAAATATACTGTGATTAAACAATCACTTTTAATTATTTCATTCATATACGCCAGAATAAAACCACATACACTAAAAAACCTAAAACTTTAAAAACATATTTTTGATTAGTATCCTTGGTTAAAAATAAGATATTGCAAAAATACTAAATTGTTTAAAGAAACAAAAGTTGACTCATTCAGAGTTTAGTGGGTGCAAAATCCAGAATCAGTATGCTGTCAGAGATAACTCCTGAAACTTCTAAAAAAGAATATACCTCTGCTTCATCTAGATATTTCCAATGTCCCTGTCTTGGAGGTGTGCATAATTCCAATGTTTGCCCTGACAACTTTTGGTGAGATTATACATAATTTCTTCTTCTCTTCTCAGTCTTGATATATTCCAATCATAGACAAAAACTACAGGTAACTAAAAAAAACCGCTAAGAATAGAAAAATTAGTACTCTCCAGAGAAGAGTGCAAAAATTGGTTGCACAGTCTCAAATGGTCATCTGGAAGTACCTTCATGCATGAGGCATTGTTCAGACTATTTGGGAATATACGTCTACTTTGATCCTCAAGTTGCCTAATTCTTTGTTTCCCTGTGTTCTGTTGATCTCATAAGACTGTTAGTCATTGACTTTGGATAAATCTAAATCTACTATTCTTTCAAATGAATAGTAGACTGGTTATATTTAAATAGACCTTATTTATAAAGAATGTTACATTCTGATACTCAGAACAGTTAGAAATTGGAATGTGAAAATAGCAAAACCATTAAAGAACTTCATAATATCAGCAAAGGTTGATTTTAGAGAAAAAGCAATATTAGTATTAATAAAGAAATGATACTTTAACACAATAATGGAGAAATTACACTAGACATATGACAAACTAAAGAACTCTTGTCTGTAATTCCCACATTTACCATAGAGACAGAGTAAAATAACTTTAGAAAACAGTTGGATGGTTCTGGTATGCAAGAGAATATCATTTAAAATACAGTACAAAGCACAAGGAGTTTTGTGATATATTTACTTGATATGTTCAGGGACTTATGGTTTCATTGCTGTGAAAAGATATCATGACCAAAGCTAGTCTTACAAAAGAATCATTTAATTGGGGATGACTTACAGTTTCAGAGGTTCAGTCTATTATCATCATGGTGGGAAACATGGCAGTGTAGGCACAATTGATGCTAAAAGAGCCAAGTGTTCTATACCTTGATCTAGAGGTAGCAGAACGAAACTGTGTCATATTGGCCAAATTTGAACATGTATATGAGACCTCAGAGCCCTGTTTCCATAGTGACACACTTCCTCCTAACAAGGCCATACATCCTCTGATAAGGCCAGAGCTCCAATTAGTGCCACTTCTCATAGGCCAAGGATATTCAAGCCATCACATTCAGCACTCTGTCTTGTGCAAGAATGCATAATATAAAAAAGACACATAAAATCTTAATTTATTGTATTAAGTCAATACAAAAAAATCAAAGCTAACATTATTTTGGTCTTCCCAAGGAACTTAATAATTTTACTTGATTCTATGGTCTATTTTTAAATTCCAGAATACAGGGTTACAAAGTAGCTCAATGGGTAAAAGGGACTTACTTTCAATTATTATAACCCAAGTTCAATCTTTCTATACTTAGAATCCATGTTTTTGATATATATATATATATATATATATATATACACACACACACACACACACACACACATATGTACACACACATTGATATATACTGATACATATACATATGTGTATATATATATATATATATATCAATAGAAATGAAACTTTGGAAGTTAAAAGAAATTTAGTTTAATACATAAAACAACAGAAATACTACTCACTAAATAATGTACACCAAGCAAAACTACTTTTCCAAAACAAATAATAAATTAAAATATTAACACTAATAAATCTAAAGGAGTTCGTTAATACTAAACAACCATAGAAGAAATAATAAAAGGAATTTTTCTTATTTATTCATTTATTTATTTACACTCCAGATTTTATCCACCCCCATCCACCCTCTGACTGTTACACATCCTATACCTCCTCCCTATCCCACCCCCTGTCTCCCCGAGGAGGTCCCCACAATCCACCCAACCAGACCTCTAAACTCCCTGGGGCTTTCAGTCTCTTGAGGGTCAGGTTCATCTTCTCTGACTGAACCCAGACCCAGCAGTCTTCTGCAGTATATGTATTGGGGGCCTCATATTAGCTGGCTTATGTTGCCTGGCTGGTGGTCCAGTATTTGAGAGATCTCGGGGGTCCAGGTTAATTGAGACTGCTGGTCCTCCTATAGGATCAACCTCCTCAGCTTCTTCCATCTTTTCCCTAATTCAAGCATAGGAGTCAGCAGCTTCTGTCCATTGATGTAAATATCTACATCTGACTCTTTCAGCTGCTTGTTGGGTCTTTCAGAGGGCAGTTATGCTAGGTCCTTTTTGTGAGTGCTCCATAGCCTCAGTAATAGTGTCAGGTCTTAGGGCCTCCCCTTGAGCTGGATCTCACTCTGGGCCTGTTGCTGGACCTTCTTTTCCTCAGGCTTTCCTCAATTTACATCCCTGCAGCTCTTTCAGGGTCAGAGTTTTGACTGTGGGCTGGCAACCCCCTCCCTCATGCGATGCCCTGTCTTCCTGCTGGAGTTGGGCTCTATAAGTTCTCTCTCCCTACTGCCCAGCATTTCATCTAAGGTCCCTTCCTTTGAGTCCAGAGTGTCTCTCATCTTCCAGGTCTCTAGTGCATTTTGGAGGGTCCCCCCCCAGCCTCCTACCTCTTGAGATTGCCTGTTTCCATTCTTTCTGCTGGCCCTGAGGGCTTCAGTCCTTTTCCCTCACCCAATACTAGATCAGGTTCCCCTCTTCCCCCCTCAAGTCAAATTTATGTAGCAATAAATAGTGATTCAAAATACAAAAATGTATAGGTTCTGAATACAGTTAAGTACACTTATGCATATGGAAACTAATAGTAACATACTATTCACGTATAGCTCCACTGTCTTTTCTATAGTATTTAAATTTCATAAGATAGTTTTTGAAATACACAATTTTTTAAAAAATATGTAAGGATAGAATTCACACCACTAACATTAAAAAAATCAAGGAACTCAAAAAGATCTCCTTAAAATAGATTAAAGTAATTTGATGATGTTATATGTGACTCTCTTGGTAATAAGAAAAGCAATGTCATATACTTGAAACGAAGGTAGAAGTAAATTCTTGTATGGCACAAGACAATGTTAAATAAGTACAAGTTAGCAAGAGACAAAAAGGAGGAGAAAATTCTAAGATTGATAGAAAAATGTTACAAAAGGGTGAATAAAAATGTTGCCTAGTGCTGTTTGATTATGTCTTTGAAATTTTGTCTTTCTTGTCTTGTTTTGTTTTGCTTTGTGCAATTAAAAATGAATATTACATCCCACTATAAATTACTTTTAATGTGAATTTTTGGCAATAACTCTTTTATAAAAAGTCTGTATTTACATGTTTCTCAAATTAATCTGGCACAGTTGGATGCTTTGATGGTATTAGTTAGAGATCAAAATCAATATCATCAACTGATTCTTCTGACACTTCCTTTGCTTCAGTCTTGGCTGAGGCTGCAGTAGCAGCAGGAACAGCAGCCAATAGTTCAGATAGATCAGCCAAGAAGTCCTTGATCTTTTCAGCATTTGGGAAGGTGTACTCAGTGTCCACAGAAAAAGCCATGAGTCACTTGTATCCATTGATGATAGAGTTTGATACTGAGGCAAGATTCAGGTGAACAATGTGAAGACAAACACTGGCAATATTTCAGATATCCTCTAGGAAGTGAGTGCCGAGTCAGCTCTTTGATGCCAAGTACTTCTAGGCTATAAATGCTGCCATTAGCAAACACCTGGTAGATGAGCATTCCAAAGCAGAAAGTGGAGACATTCCCCATATTTGTCAGTGTAGCATTGCAGCTCCTGCTTTGTCTTCGGTTTTTATCAGCTGCACATCACTCAGAATTTCAGTGGAATGCCTGGAGATATTAAAGGTGATGTCTAAAGCCGAGACAAAAGAGGTTCTCAGGCCTCAGACCAATGTCCTGGGCTAGCATAGTGATATCATATGGGACAATGGCACCAGTACAAGTGATAGCCAGAACCTTATTGGCCATCAGTATGTCACTAATCTCTGTGAGGTACTCCTTTTTGAAGACAAATCCCACATTACCACAGATAGGAGGCAACAACTTCTAAAGTGCTGGGTTGTTTGGAAGATGTCCTTAAATGGCCTGGCATATCACAGTGTTCCTAAGCATTATCACCACAGTCGTCCCTCCAAGGGGCATGCAATTCTGCTCAATCTGCTTGAAATCTACATTGTCTGTTCCCACAATGAAGCATTTTGAATAATCATCCAAATGTTGGATGATCTTAAGGAAGTAGTTGGATTTCTAAGGTCTGGATATCAAAGAGGTAGATTAAAAATAAATGATCCAGTTTATAAGATACTTTCTAAAGGTCTGAGAAGTTAATTTACAGTTAAAGAACAGAAAACTATTCCAGAGAAACAATAATGAAGCAAACTTGCATACATACCATTTAAGTAGAAAAGACTAAGAAGAGTAAATATTATAGTAGCAAATGTGTCAACTGCCCAAGAATATACTTTAATTATAAAGATATATGTTGAGAGAAATATTAAAAAGAAGGAATATATCAGCATGTTCCCATGCTATGCCCTGGTTTTCTCACCCCTGTTGGCCTGCTTTTACCTCAAGGAGTGCCATGATCTTTCTACCCAGCTCACTAGGTTCCCACTGGCGGGTCATGCTATTCCAGCCCCATGCTTCAGTACCCCCATGACCTCTGTGGTACATATCAGGCAAACCCACACTTTGCCACTGTACCTTTCTCTCTGGACCTAGACAAGCCACCACATGAAGGAAAACACAACACAAACTTAGCTCAGAAACAATGGTAACTCAATCTCTGGGTAGGTGCAACAACTAAAACCTAATCTTGTAAGCCTTATCAAAATCTGATTCCCCTGGTGGCAAATCCTTGTGGATCTACCTTGATACCAGGAGACTCTATTAGCTACATCTTACCTATCTGCTATCATAGTACCAAAAGGCCCTCTCTCTCTCCTCTTCTTCTCTTCCCTTCTCCGCCCTTCCCCTCTCCCAGTGATTGGCTTTTTTATTCATTTGGGGATTGGTTCACAAAAAGTCACATGAGTATGTAACTCACTCCTTGTCCGAAGGCCCCTCCCAGGAGGGCAGAATTAGCAGAATACAAACAGCTCCAGGGTTATCCACAACATATATATATATTCATAAATATAAGAAATATTGATAGAGCTAAGGCCCCAGGGAGTGGAGAGGTGTGGTGGGTGAGGTTGTGTATGTGGGGACATCCTCTTGGAGATGGGGGGAAGAGGTATGGAATGTGGAACAGTCAGAAGGTAGACCAGGAGGGGGATAAAGTCTGGACTGTAAAATAAAAAGATTAAAGAATGCATTTTAAAAAAATGAATGGAAAATTTTTTCAGATTATACCAAAGTTCCCCATAAATTGTAATATTTTATGAGCAATTATTGAATAGTGAAAAAAGAGGGAGAAGCAACAAAATGACACAGGAAATGTTGAAAAAAGAATGTAAGAAATGAGTAAAGATTTGTACACATTAATTTGGATAACCTAAACAAGATAGATACATTCTTTAAAAGTCACAATTAATCAAGGAAGATTGGTGGAAAAAGTGAAAGTATAAACTTTCATGAAATAGTAAAAAAAAAAAAACCTCTCCACCTCTTCAAAACTCCAGATCATTCAGGAATAAGTAGTATCAAACTGGTGAATTATACTGAATATTTAGGGAACTAATTCCCTAAGCAGTTAACTTCCAAACAATAAAATAGGAAGACACATCTTCTATTATAGGAGACTTGCACTAACCTCATGTGCTACAGACAAATGCTTATTTTGCTATGGAATTATTTTAGTTATCCTGATTTTAGAAGTGTGAAACTGACCTCTATTATAAACACTCCTAAAACTTTAACTCTCAGGAGACTGACATCTTAGAAATTCCAAAGAACCAGATGTCTATAAGGACAGGTACTTATAAAGGCTCTCGTGTATTCTCTGTGAAATCACTGCAGAGATTTCATAAGGCTTTGCCTCCATGTGCCTCCATGTGTATAGTGAAGATCTCCATGGCTACTCTAGCCATGACTGAAGTGATCTGAAGCATGGATCTTGCCATGATTGTGGTTCTGCAGAACAAAAGATTTATGTGGTGATCATGATATCTTGCATCACTATTAAGGTAAATACTTCGAAAATATGCAGAGCTTGCCATAGAGACAGGACCATTAGAGGGATATTCCACTAGGGTGATGAGTGCACTCATGAGAATAGAGCCATAGACAAAAGGAAGGGGAGGCAGAGCTATTAAAACTATGGAACACCAGCTTTCCATGTACTAACTACAATGCAGTCAAATACATTGCAACTAGTAAAGCTAAAAGGACACTGAATGTCAAGACCTTTAGAGGATACCCCTATTATAGAAAGGAGGTCTGATTTACATGTTTAAGATTTAGTGTCTACCTTTCTGGGCTCCACAGATGTTTTGGGTGTGGTATCCCTTTCAAGAATACTAATTAATAAACATTAGTGGTAACTAGCTGTCAGAATGTGTTATTCTCCAAGGAAAAATTACCCCAAAGCTAATTCATTGATTAGCAATAGTAGCTGCTACTACTATTACAGGTCCCAAGATGCAGGCATAGATGGAGACAGGTGTCTCCTTTTCAGTTTTCCTTTCAGTGAGTCATGCTTCTACAACACATAGTTTCACTCAGGGCCTTTTGTGGTAGAACTACCCTATAGGACACTTTAGAGCAGTGTTGCAATTCCTCAGAGTGGTAATTACAGAAGATAATATGCCAGAAGAAAGAAAATAAAAGAACCTTTTGCAGCCTCTGCTTTTCAGGTGCCACCAGGGATATGTGCAATAGCTTCTGATGCTAGAAATGATATCACCCACAGGCAATGGCAAGTTTTTCTGATTGTAGATATCAGCTGCCTCCAATTTCAGGAACCTACATTTCACATGAATCCCAACCTGTTCACATTCTCTGACACAAATAAATTGGTTAATGATCAGTGTTCACTAAGTGGCTTGGCCAGTGGTTGAAACTACCATTTTGATATGGACATCAGGTTCCTTCCTTGCTCCAACAAGGTTCTTGTGATGAAAACTATCTAGTTTCATACATAAAGATGACCACTCTGGAGGCCAAAGTTGTACAGGTACATGGTTCACTTGAAAACATTATGAAGACAAGAGGAATGGCTATCTTTTTAATTATAGAGGGGTTAAATACCACAAATTCTTCACTCTTAATGTACTTGCTTGCAAATACTTGCTATTAAGCCTTGCCTGATTTCTGAGTTTTAATTTACAAAACAAAAACCCATAGTCTTTCCATGAAACACACTTTTGACAATCATTTTCCAGAAGCTGGCTAAATCCTATGTTGGCTTGCCCTGGAACTCTATTATAAGCATATAATTTTCAGAACCTACTTTAATAAGAGATCAATCTCTGCTCTAGCCCATCACTCACTGGAGGTTGTGGAAAAGAATAGTTATTAGGATACAGGGTAAGAAGATCTAACTGTTTAGAAATATTTCTTTGAGGCAATTTCAATCTCTGTTGTTCTAAGTCCAGTCCACTAGCAAACACTGCTCAGCATTTCAGTCAGTCCAGAAGAAATCATGAGGCTTGCCAATCAGCCTGAATCAGTGGAAGCAACAAGAAGCCACAGGAATCTAAAGAGAAGTTCTTTGGTGAGTTTCTCTCTATAAATTTGCCACAAGCTAAGCTCAGCAATGAAGGGTAAGGAGAACTAATACATGTGTGTTGTCAGCAAAGACTAGCAAGACTAGCAAAACTAGCAAGGCAGAGCAAGGTGAACCAATGTTCCAGGTCTCACTGTTTGTGGGTCATATTTATATTATTTCTAAACATCATGTGTCCTTTCACGTGTTTGCTATAGCAAAACATCCTTTCATCTGTGTTGGTTTCAGTAAAACATTCTTTCACTTGTGTCTGCTTCAGCAAAATATTCTTTCACCTGTCTGCCCCAACAAAACATCATTATAATTTAACCAAGTCTCCAAAGAAATCAAAAATCTCCACTTTCTCCAAGCATAATTTTCTCTCTCTATCTGAAGAAACTATTCTTCCTTTTGGATGCTTGCAACTTTCTGTTGTTGAATCTGCCTGATTTCATACCTTTAACATACAAAATATAGCTCTCTTTCTTCCTTTCCCATCTCCCTCCTCATGGTAGCTAACAAGAACGTCAGCTACCCCGCCCTGTTTCTTTTTTCTCCCTGGAAGTCCAATAATTTTATTTTAGATGCCCCCAAGTCCCATTTTAAATTATCTTATCTAAGAGATAAGGAATCTATAAGAGACACCTATCCCACAATGATACCAAATCTGCCACCAAGTTATGCTCAGACAATGGAGCATTGAGTCCAAGAGGATAACACTAAAGACTTAAAATTTTGTAGAGTAGCCCATCCATGTTTTGGGTCTGTTTGGAAGTAGAAACCCTTATTTATTTATTTATTTATTTATTTATTTATTTATTTATTTATTTATTCATTTATTTATTCATTCTTTTTTATCATTTTTAAACTTACCTGTTCTTTTGAGCTAGCGAGTATGAATCTCTCATGGTGGCTGAGGTGGGATGCAAACTTGCAGAGTTTCTAATCCGAGTCATGGCACCAATGATGTGTTTATAAAAAAAATGTAATAAGATATATGTTATATGGGGTTATGGGGGAGAAGGTGTGGGGGAACGGTGTGCCTCAGCAGGCCCATGCCGAGACATCCCTTCTCCCAGAGGGACCAGCCACATTCGAAGGTATAGTATAGAATAGAGTTTATTTAGGGCATGGAGAGGGGATTTAAGAGGGTAGTAGAGGCAGAGAAAGGCAGAGAGGAGGAAGAGAGTAGAGAAGTAGAGAGGTGGAGGCCGGCCATGACCATGTGGAGAGAGGGGGGCAGGGAATGGGGAGAGGTAAGAGATAAGAGATGTAAGAGAGAGGCAAGAGAAAGAGATAAGAGGAGGAACCCGTATTTCATTTTCTCAGTTTTTGAATAGGAATGTCTTTGTATACAAATGATACCATTATTATACATCATGCTACATCCACAATCAATAAACATGATATTTCAATAAGATTCAATAATTAAATTGGTTTCTAGATCAGGCTAAATCATCTGCTAGCTTGTTGGAGAGCACGGATATGTTTTATATGTGAGACTGACATGAATTTGAGGCTTAAGAGAGCAGATTTGTTGTAGACTTAATTGTATTCTTCGAAAATTCATACATTGAATTTCTAACTCTGAATACCTCAGAACAGGGCTACATATGGAGAAGGAACATTTAAAAATCAATTCAAGTGAATAATTTTAAATGATAATTAAGTTAAAAATAGACTAACTGGGCTAGCCTTATTCCAATCTGGTTCATATACTAAAAAATATTATAGAAAACAAAGAGACACTAGACAAGCATGCAAATGAAGGAAGATCTTATTAAAAGATATATGGAATAAAACTATGGAGAAGCAAAAGAAAGATACTTCAGTAAGATGATACGATCACACTGATATCACAATTTCATTCTTAAGAACTCTAATAAAATAGCTTTTTAATGTTTATGCCAATGATTTTGTATCACTTGGCTTTTGTAGTCCTAGCAAATTAACACAGCCAGAGAAAGACAAAATAAGTAATGTTGAGTATTCATCCCTAAATTTATACAATATAACATCCAGAAGATAAGAAAGAGTGCTACAAAATGCTATCTTAAGGGCAGGACACAGCCTTTGCAAACATGATTTCACAGTGGTTATGTTGCCTGAACTTGGCATGCATAAGAAAAATATATAAAGTGCTAATCGTGGATCATGGACAGTCTCCTGGGGCCCTACCCTTTACAGCTGAATGGTTGACATCTTAGTTGGGATTAGTATTGGCTATAATGAAATACCATGATCAAAAGAAAGTAGAGGAGGAAACTGTTTATTTGGATTATACTTTCATATCACTGTTCATCATTGAAGGAAATCAGGGCAGGAACACAAACAGAGCAGGAACTGGAAGCAGGAGCTGATACAGAGGCAATGGAATGGTGCTGCTTACTGGCTGGCTCATCACGGTGTGCTCAGTCTTCTTCTTATAAAACCTGGCCAACCCCGCAGGGATGGTACCACCCACAGATCCACAGTGTACTAGACACTTTCCCTATCAAACAACAATTAAGAAAAATGCACCACAGTTGGATCTTATGCTGTCAACTTGATCAATTGACGTTGTCTCTATTCAGAAAATTCTAGCTCTTATCAAGTCTACATAAAACTAGCCAGCAGAGTTGTCTGTTGATGTATTCTTGGAGAGGGATAGTAATTGTCTCATGATGTGTTTCAAGTGGTGAGCCTCCTAAGTCTAATGGATAAATGAGAAACCATGACTGAATAGCTAAGCCTTGTTAAATCAAAACAAAAAGACATAAATTTGGGAAAGGGACACATAGAGGGAAGGGGATAATGTCAGGGATTCGAGTTAAATAAAAGTGGATATGATTGAGAGAAAACAGGATTTATTATATTTTCTTTAAACTGTCAAAAAACAAATTAAATGAAGACAATAAAAAGAAAGCAATAAACTATCATGTCTTATAATGATTGATACATCAATTTTAAGCAATATACTTATAAACTGAGTAGGATAGCATACTAAATACAATAAAGGTATTATTAAACCACAATCGTTAGAATTTTTATTTGGATTATATTTTAGTTACATTTCTGATTGCTTTGACCTAATATCTGACAAGAAAATGTAACTTAATTGTTTCTGACTCACAGTTCAAGAATAGATAAAATTCATTATTGTGGGGAAGCATGACAGGAGAAATTTAAGGTGGCTCTATAAAATGACATAAAAATCTCAAAAGACAAAATAAACAAGAAAGAGAGATGGGATATAAAACCTAGAGGCCTACTACCAGTAATATACTCACTTCCAATAGGCCCCTCTTCCAGCATGGAGCCAAGTTTCAAAGAAATGATCCAGTTGGGGATATTTCACATTCAAAGCACAATAGAATGCTTGTCTGACTAGGTAAATGAATGATTAATCAATATAATTTACATATTAATGGAATGAAGAACAATGAGATACATGATCATCTCAGTAAATACAAGAAAATAATTTGACAACATCCAACACCTTTACCATACAAAACCACATACGAATAAGTCAAAGACTAGATCTGCTTGATGAAGATAATATATACAATCTCTACTTCTACCATCATGGTGTTACATTTTAGCCTTTCATTCAGATATCAAGGAAAAGAAAGATGATCAATATTTGCCAGTTATACTCTATGTAGTAATAAGATTTTAGTGAGAATAACTGTCCAAGTCGAGAAAATAGAAGCTTTCAGAATCATCTCTGATCTATTATTAAATGATCCTAAATGAAAATAACAATAATGAAAAAGCTCATTCCTAAAAAGTTACATTAGTATAAATATTTCAGAATATATAATCAATATGCAGACTAAGTTTCCTTACTATACTTTGGCAACGATTAATCAAAAATTCAATAAATAAAATAATTGTACTTCCTGTCATATCAAAATAATAAAATAAAAAAATAACCAAGGAACAAAAACATCCCTCAATACAGAAAACTTGCAAGATTCAAACATATATGTGCACATCAATGTTAATATTAGCACCTTTACAATATCCAAATGTAGAAAAAATTATAGATTTTGGTTGCCACATTTGGAGTACAATTTCTCATGCCAAACATGTATCTTTGATTCTTCAATATAGATCATGGAGATAAAAAGAATGTCATGAAAATATCATCACAATCAATTAAAAGATGAACAAATTAACTACATATGGACCTTGAAAGTTACAATTTGGAACTTCTAAAAGCAGTAAAATAAATAAGCAATTTTTTATTTAAAATAATTGAACACAATGGAAGCTCCCAGGAATCTATGAGGGTGACCCTAGCTAAGAATCCTAGAATTGGGGGATATGGAACATGAAACCATCATCTCCTGTAACAAGATAAGAATTCCAATGGATGGGGATACCAACCCAGCCACAAAACTTTCTACCCATAATTTTCCTGCTTGTAAGTGGTACAGGGATAAAGAGGGAACAGAAAGTGAGTAATGGCCAGCTCAACTTGAGTCTCATGCTAGAAGAGAGAGATCCCACCCTTGACACCATTAATGATATTCTGCTCTACTTGCAAACAGGAGCCTAGCATAACTGTCCTCTGAGAGGCTCTACCCAGCAACTGACTGAAACAGATTCAGAGACCCACAACTAAACATTAGGCAGAGTTCAGGGAACCTTGTGGAATACAGGGAGAAAGGATTGAAAAGAGAGGAGGGGTCGAGGATACTACAAGAAAATCTACAGAATCAAGTAACCTGGGCACATAGGGGGCACAGAGACTGAACCAACATACCAGAGTGCATGCATCGGACTGACCTACTTTCCCAAGACATATGTAACAGATATACAGCTTGGTCCTCATGTAGGACCTATAATAGTAGGAGCAAGGGCTATCCCTGATTCTCTTGTCTGTCTTTAAATCCATGACTCCTAACTCAGTTGCCTTCTCTGGTATAAATAGAAGAAAATTAACCTAGTCCTACTGCAGCTTGAAACGCCAAGACAGGTTGATATCCATGTGAGGTCTCCACTTCTCTGAGGAGAAAGGAAGGGAGGAATGGGGGAGGTGAAGTGAGAGGGAGGGACTGGGAAGAGAAGAAGGGGAGGAAGCTGAGATAGTGATTTAATGTCAATAAATAAATTAATTAATAAAAAGGATATTGGATATTTGATGATTAAAGGAGGTAGAGGAGTTATATCTAGCAGGAAAAGAGGTAAGAGAGAAAACAGACATTTACAGAAAAGGGGGTGTGGCCAATTTACTTTTTTTTTCCAGTTTCTTTTTTTTTTTTTTTTTTGATACTTTATTTACATTTCCAATGTTTCCCCCTTTCTAGGTCTCCTCTTTGGAAACCACCTATCCCCTCCTCCTTCCCCACCTCTGTGAGGGAATTCCACCTCCCATCCACCCACCCACCCACTCCCATATTCCCACCTTGACATTCCCTTTGACTGGGGCCTCTCCTCCCCCTGATGGCCAACAAGGCCCTCCTCTTCCACATATGTGGTCTGAACCATGGGTCCCTCCATGTGTATTCTTTGGTTGGTGGTCCAGCCCCAGGAGGATGGGGGGGGGCGGGCTCAGGCCAGTTTACACTGGTACTCCCTCCATGAGGCTACAGACTCCCTCAGCTCCTTCAGTCCCTTCTCCAACTCCTCCATCTGGGACCTCACTCTCAGTCCAGCAGTTACTGTAAAGTGAAATTTGGGTATTCCGTACTTTTGGGCTAATATCCACTTATCAGTGAGTACATACCATGTTCGTTCTTTTGACACTGAGTTACCTCGCTCAGGATGATATTTTCAAGTTCCATCCATTTGCCTGCAAATTTCATTAAATCATTGTTTTTAATAGCTGAGTAGTACTCCATTGTGTAAATGTACCACATTTATAAAAGAAACTTTACTAAAGCTCAAAGCACAATTTGCGCCATATCCCCACCTTGACATTCCCCTTTACTCGGGCCTCTCCTCCCGCTGATGGCCAACAAGGTCCTCCTCTGCCACATATGTGGTCCAAACCATGGGTCCCTCGATGTGTATTCTTTAGTTGGTGGTCCAGCCTCCAGTAGTACCGGGATGGGGGGGTCAGGCTAGTTGACACTGTTGCTCCCTCCATGGGTCTGCAGACTCCCTCTGCTCCTTCAGTACCTTCTCCAACTCCTCCATCTGGGACCTCACTCTCAGTCCAGCGGTTACTGTAAAGTGAAACTTGGGTATTCCGAACTTTTGAGATAGTATCCACTTATCAGTGAGTACATACCATGATCATTCTTTTGTGACTGAGTTACCTCGATAAGGATGATATTTTCAAGTTCCATCCATTTACCTGCAAATTTCATAGTCATTGTTTTTAATAGCTGAGTAGTACTCCATTGTATAAATGCACCACATTTTCTGTATCCATTCCTCTGATGGGGGACATCTGGGTTGTTTGCAGCTTCTGGCTATTATAAATACGGCTGCTATGAACATAGTGGAGCATGTGTCTTTATTACATGTTGGAGCATCTTCTGGGTATATGCCCAGGAGTGGTATAGCTGGGTCCTCAGGTAGTATTATGTCCATTTTTCTGAGAGTCCGCCAAACTGATTTGCAGAGTGGTTGTACCAGCTTGCAATCCCACCAATAATGGAGGAGTGTTCCTCTTTCTCCACATCCTCACCAGCATCTGAGTCACCTGAGCTTTTGATCTTAGCCATTCTGACTGGTGTGAGGTGGATTCTCAGACTTGTTTTGATTTGCATTTCCCTGATAACAAAGGATGTTGAGCATTTCTTTAGATGCTTCTCAGCCCTGCGAACTTCCGCAGTTGAGAATTCTCTGTTTAGCTCTGTTCCCCATTCTTTGTTGGGGTTATTTGGTTTTCTGGAGTCTAACTTCTTGATTTCTTTGTATATGTTGGATATTAGAGCTCTATCGGATATAGGATTGGTAAAGATCTTTTCCCAATCTGTTGATTGCCGTTTTGTCCTATTGAAAGTGTCCTTTGCCTTACAGAAGCTTTGCAATTTCATGAGGTCCCATTTGTTCATTCTTGATCTTAGAGCATAAGCCACTGGTGTTCTGTTCAGGAACTTTCCCCCTGTACCCATGTGTTCGAGGTTTTCCCCACTTTCTCTTCTATTAGATTCAGTGTATCTGGTATTATGTGGAGGTCCTTGATCCACTTGGACTTGAGCTTTGTACAGAGAGATAAGAATGGATCAATTTGCATTCTTCTGCATATATACTGCCACTTGAACCAGCATCATTTGTTGAAAATGCTGTCTTTTTTCCACTGAGTGGTTTTAGCTCCTTTGTAAAAAATCAAGTGACCGTAGGTGTGTGGGTTCATTTCTGGGTCTTCAATTCTATTCCACTGATCTACCTGCCTGTCGCTGTACCAATACCATGCAGTTTT
>CM052722.1:69975977-69993825 GCA_028551405.1 Uromys caudimaculatus
AGAAATGATTTTAAATATGAGTCTTGCTTTTGTGGTGTGTTGGGGTATCCAGGGCTTGCTGTGGTGGGAGAGCTGGGTTCTGATGATGGTTTCTGTTCCTTATGTTCTTACCCTTGCCTTTTACCATCTTGTTAACTCTGATGTTAGCTGGTCTTACTCTGTCTGGCTGTGGCTTGCTCCTCCTGCAGGCCTCTGTGTCAATACTCCTTGAAGACCAGCTCTCTCTAAGAGGTATTTGGGTTTGGAGAGTTGTGGCACAGGGTCCGCTCTGGGGTACAGACAGAAACCAGAAGGATCTTGTCCTCAGCTGTCCCTTTGTTTCCTATGTCCTGATGGCTCTAAAAGGGTCCCTCCTGATCCAGTGAGTTTGACCAGAAGTGGTGGTTTTGCCTGTGCTCAAAGGTGTGTCTGCACTCTTGGGATACCAGCTCTCTCCTTGAGCCCTGTGCCCCAGGCTGAGGTCCCCAGGCACAGATGGGAACCGGAAATTTCCTGTCCCCAACTTTACCTCAGTCCCTGTGTCCCAAGGGTTCTGGGCAGGTACCGGTGAGCAGTGTTGCTCCTCTTAACCCTACTCATGGCTTTTCCATGCTCCTGGGAGGGTAGCTTTCTCCTGGCGCTTGTTGACTATGGACCCCTGGTGGCCCAGGCAGAGATCTCCACCCACAGATGGAAACCGGAAGGTTCAGAGGTCTCCTGTCCCGGAGTTCTCCTCAGGCCCTGTATCCCACCGGTTCTGGGCAGGTCCTGGTGAGCAGTGGTGTTCCCCTTAACCCCACTCACGGCTTTTCCATGCTCCTGGGACGGTAGCTTTCTCCTGGCACTAGTTGACTATGGACCCCTGGTGGCCCAGGCAGAGGTTTCCACCCCAATTTGCTTTTCATGGGGCAGTTTTGAGCTGACTTTAAGTTTTGGACACTGTTTTATGGATATTAAAATGCCTCTGGGGCTGGAGAGATGGCTCAGCTATGAACAGCTAGGCTCACAACCAATAATGCCTCTGAAAATTGTGCTCAGAGGTATGCACTGGTCATGTTTGCATTTCAGAGCTTTAATTTGCATTCAGAATAATAACAAATATTAAGTGAATAAACTATCTCATATGTACAATAAAATAACTGAACATGGAAAATCTTCATAGAAATTTTCAGATACAAATAACTTCAACACCAGATCTTAGCCAAACACTGAAGGAAGAAATAATTGCTATATCATAGATTACATTTCAAGAGGTAGAAAAGTCAGGATCACGTCTGAAGCCATCAGTCTAATATTAACACCAGTAAAAGTATTAGTATAGGAAAATACACTTGAATAGCTCAGATTAGTGGCATGATTCTAAAACACTATTTCAGAAACTTTAACCATAACTTTATGTCACAAAGATAAAATATGAGCAAATGATGTTCATGGGACAACAAACTTGTTACAATTTAAAAATATAGATATATTCAATTTCTGGTAATAAATCAAAAAAGCTTATAGTTACCATCAATAATTATAAAAGAGTCAGCATGATTTATTGAATTTACCATATTCATTCTACAGTTGAAATTAAAGAAAAATTACTAAGCAAAGTAAAAAATGAAGTGTGCTTACTGTGACAAAATGTGCTGGACAGCCGGGCAGTGGTGGCGCACGCCTTTAATCCCAGTAATTGGGAGACAGAGACAGGCAGATTTCTGAGTTTGAGGCCAGCCTGGTCTACAGAGTGAGTTCCAGGAAAGCCAGGGCTATATAGAGAAACCCTGTGTAGAAAAACAAACAAACAAAATACACTGGACAAATGCCTATGGCAAATAATATATTACAACGAAAGAATGCATACCCCACCTAAGGTTCAAAACAATATAAGAATGTACAATTTCATTTTGTCTCTTTATCACCATCATGGCAATATTGGCTATTCAGATAAACAATACAATAAATAAAATGTCAAGTCATAAAATATCAAGAGAATTAGAGCTCCAGTTATACCATCATTTATATAAAAAATTCTCAAGCAATCAACTAAAGGCAACTTGAAATGATTAATTTAAAAGACTGTAGGATAAATATCAGTATAGAAATATAAAATCTATTACATTACTAGCAACAAAAATTAACAAGTGAAAGTGTAACTTATCATGTATAATAAAATAATATGATGTATAATTGGGGATATAGTTCATAATTGGGAACTGAAACAAAAGATATATCAGAGAATGATCAAGAATATAAGAATGAAGAGGAATAGAGTATTATACCCAGAAAATTTCAGTATTTTCAAATGTTTAGCAGCAAAATTCATGTACTGATTTGATGTAATCACAATTCAAGCAAATAAGGTTTTCTTTTGTTTAGGCCACAGATGACATTTAAAAGAGGAGGAAATCAAGAACTTACACTATCATACTTAAAGTCCTCTGCAAAAAATTCAGTAAAGAAAACTAAAAAGCAAAATATAAAAAACAAAGCTGTAAATAAGACAATGTGTAAAGCAAGATGATAAAATAGTGGGTCCCCTGCTGTTATACTCCTACAGAGACAGCAATTTGGTATTTATCTTTGACAAAAATGAGACTTTGCAGGAGATTTGGAATATAGGTATGAGGTTCAAAACGCTGACAGATCCCAATAAGGCTGGAATCATGCCTTTACTTCTGAGGATTTGGCTATTGTCCCATTTGACTATGGTCCAGCAACTAGCACCATTAAACAAGAAACCCAGGAGAGAAGAAACCCACTAATATTTCAAGTATCAGACTCAGTTATGGGTTCTGGCATGACTTTTAATCTGGCTCTAGCTTTATTCACCAATTATATAAGAGAAGTGCTGCTTGTCCAGGAACTCCACAGGAGACATGCCCACATGTGCACATAAATGCAGGCCTGTCAAGCAACAATTCCTACAGATCTTGAAAAAACTATGTAATTAAGTTCCTGTTCCTCCCAACTAAAGTGTGGGTGTAGTCTTCCTAAGGACTTCGAGAGAAAGACACTCTCATCTATATACCTGAAAGGCAAGGCTGTTGTCCTTGGTCATGAAGTAGCCCTATGAGCTCACCTGATCCTCTCTCAGCTTCATTTTAACAGCATATCTGCCAAACCAGTGTTCTTGAGAGAGAGACTTTTCTCCTTGTCCCTAAATATGGAAAATTATTCTGAAGTATTTTTTAAATGTATATCCTGGAGGATCCCTGCAATCTGGACCAACACCACTAAATCACAGTCCAGGCATATTCATTATCACTAAGTAACCAAGCCAACTGATCAAGTATCTAGAGGTTGTCAATATCTTCCCAGAAAAGTAAAATGGCAATCATGTTTGAGCCCGCATAAGTGACCTGTCAAACATAATTTTAATTGTAGACCTAAAAACAGCCACATGAAATAACTGCAATTCTTAACTGTGAAATTAGAAATATTCCACCAATTTAGAAACTAACTGTAGAAACTTACCTTCAGAGACTGAAAGACATATGTATATTACTCCTTCAAATCCTCTGAACATTACGCAAAGGTGTAAGAATAACCAAGTCCAAAGAAGTAGAAATGCATGTATTGCATTAAAAAGAATTAGAAATAAACACCATTAAGAAGTTTAATGAAAAGCACCTAAATAGGTGAATAAACAAAACCAAATTAAATATGCATTAACAAAAATAAAAGTTTATTAAAGAAGTATGAATCATAAAACTGAACCAAATGAAATCTCTGGAGCTGAAGAACAAGAAAAACAGAAAAGTAAACATGTCAGAGAGCTTCAGCAGCATTCTTGATTGCTTAATTCTAAGACACGCCATTAGAAAATAGATTTATACCAGAAAAAGAAAAAAGATGACTAAAAAGGGAAAAGCATGCATAAAGGCCCTATTAAATAATACTAAGTTGGAAAAATTGAATTATTAGAGTTCAAGAAGTGAAAAAGAAGGGGAAGAAAATGCATTTAAAGTTGCATATCTCTAAAGCCATCTCAAATATTAAGTGAGATACATTCATGAAATAGCAAAGGACTCTTTTAAGGTTTCTATTGCTGTGATGAGAAACACATGAGCAAAAACAAAGTTGAGGAGGAAAGGGTTTATTTGACTTATACTTGTGTATTGTAGTTTATCATTGAAGGAATTTTGGAGAATACTCAAACAGAGCTGGAACGCTAAGGCAGGAGCTGATGCAAAGGCCATGGAGGAGGATGCTTACTGACTGGCTTGCTGCAAAATGCTTTCTCAGTCTGCTCACTTACATAACACAGGGCCACAGCCCAGGGATAGCACTACCCACAATGGGCTGGGCCCTTCCCCATTGATCACACAATTGGATCTTATGGAGGCATTTGTCTCATTTAAGGTTCCCTCCTCTCTGATGACTCTAGTTTGTGGCCAGTTGACATAACATTAGCTAGTAATAATCCAAATAAAATCCACCCAAAGAATACTCTAATGCATATTATAGCTGAAGTATAGGGAGTTCAGAACATAAAATCTAGACAGTTGTCAACTCTTCTATAGCATTTAGCTTTTCAAAATGTTTACCAATAGTCTGCTGCTGTGCAGAAACCTAATCATTAAAATTAATAGCAAATAAAGGAATATTTCACATGTCATGTGAAGTATAGCAGCATTAAATGATTACTTTTCACTCTAAGTCATGCAATTTACTGCACAGATATGGAGGTGATTAATATCAGACAATGTATTAAGTAAATAGAATAGTAATTGTGCTTATTATAACACCAAAAGGTGGCTAAGACATTTTATACAGTTATATTAGAATACTGATATACTAATATTTGTATCTGTCTTTATTGTGGCTGGTATAATATATCATATGAACTTATGTGTAAATATTGATGCATTAGAGTTTCATATTTTCTATGTTTTATTGTAGTAAATGACAAAGTATTGTAGTAAATGACAAAGTAATAATCCATGTGCTTTAATAATTTATCACATACCTATTTTTCCTGAATTTTTATTTCTAAAGTACATGGTGTTTTTATTAAATTTTTGCTAATCTCAATTTTATATACATACATACACACACACACACATATATATATATATGTGTGTGTGTGTGTGTTTATTATTATTATTTATTGTTCAATGGTCAGCTTTCAGGGGCCAAAAAGGATAAGACTTTTGAAAATACACATAAAAATATAATCTTTAAGAGAGTTAAGCCATTTGGGTGACAAAACCCCAGTACCAAACAAAAGAAACTTACTTTCAAAGGATTGGTTGTTCAGATTAGTCCAAGTCACTCACAAAACCATATAAATTATAGGTATAGCCATTGGTTCCTTAGGGGTTGAAGGTGGGTATCTATTGTAGAAATCACAACACAATCAAGATACATAAGTCATATGACTGGAATTGGATCTGAAATAAAATCTCTTTCTTGTGGTCTAGCTTGTATGGTTCCAGAAAGATACTATGCAAATCTTCAAGTGAGGGAATCAATTAAACATTTCTACCAAACTGCAACACCTATGAACTATGACAATTACCAGCATGGCAAGATATCCATGAAGGTGCAGTAAATGTCATTATCATGTTAGAAGCAACTAACATCTGTCTAATTGGACTCAAGGACCACTCAGTTAGAGGTAAATCGTGCCTTGTGCTAGAAACCTGGCCAACTTCCAGAAGCTAGTGAAGTCAGGGTCCTTAGAAAAGAATCAATGACTACTAGTTTGTTAGTTGGGCATACTTCTTTACTACATTCTGAATCATATCATTATATCCACAAATAAGTATAGTTACAACCTCTCATCAAGGAAGCTTCTTTTCACAACAAATGGAGAACATCATATAAAACCACAACAGGACACTAGGCAGAGATAGTGTGGAGTCTAGCCCCAACAGATACCCCTACATTATAGATGATATGTCTATGCCTCAGGGAAAAATCAAGAATAGTGGCTGATTCAAGCAACATCATGGAAAAGATGCTAGAAAGATTAAGAATCAGGATAGTAACAAATTTGCTATGAAATAGTATCTCCTGGAGATGACTCCACAAACAAGACCAGAGCAGTGGCAATATGAATGAATATGTAAACATGGAAGAGGGGAATTTCTCAAGATTGGAATTCTAGTCAAAGAACTATAGAAAACTTATGGCAGCTAGAAGAAGGAAAACTACATTCTTTCAAGGAAAATCCCCCTTATTGGTATCCAATGGAGAGTGCTCAGCCTCAAAGCAATATACATCTAATCAACAAAAATGGATGTATATAACAAATATAATCAAGTTAAAAGAAGCCATCAACTTGAGGGTGGGGCAACGTGGGAACAGTTCAATAGAGGAGACCTGGGAGTGGCTAGAGTAAAGAAAAAAGTAGAAATGATATAGTTCTGTTTCAATTTTAATACATATAAAAAGACTCATTACATTTAAAAGAAAGTCTGTGAGAATGTGAGCAGATATCTCAACTGGTGCTTTGTAAACAAGCAGGCTGTAAAATGATATTTAATACTAGATAAGAAAATCTTCCAAAATAAAAATGTTATACACAGTGAAGTGGTATTGTATAAGTGGAGACATTAAGATAAACATATCATCAGTAAATTTTTCTTTAAGAGTTATCTCATAGGAAAGGTCAAAGGGATTTAGCTTTCATGCTAAAATTAAATAATGGTAAGAAACCAGATAAGTTCACATAAAAAATAAAATTCAATGGTACAGATATATATAACAAAAATCAGAATACTTTGATATTGTAATTGTATGAAAGTTATTTTAAGTATACAATAAAAGTTGAACATGAAAATAATTCAAAATCTGTATTACAATAATTGCTAGTGCAGGTATGTTATAGTTTAATGAATGTTGTTGGTTCGTTTAATATTAATTTTAAACTGAACCTCTAATCCAATAGTATAAAGAGATTAGGGTTTTGGTTAGTAACTACATCAAAATGAGACATAAAGCCTTAGAAATGAATTTCAGTTTAAAAGATACATTTTAGCACCTTTACCTTCTGCCATATGAGAATACAAGAAAGTTACATTTTAGAAAGAAAAATCAGACCTTAAACAGAAGCTATCACAATGCTAATATCTCAGTTTATAAATATGTAAGAGCTAAACTTTTTGTTATTCATTGCATAACTGATGACATTTTGTTATAATATCACAAGTATACAAGGCATTATATAATATAAAATGAAAAATTTATACTAATAGGCTAAACTTTGGATACAAGAAAGAGGTTCAATATATAGTTTATTAGCCAGGTGTTACCAGCATAAAATGGGCTATTCAGGCTGTCTTCTGCATTATTCTCTTGATAACCACGAAGATGATACTTACATAAATAAGCAAGGCATAAAAGGTAATGAATTAGAACATATTGTTGTCAACAATCATCAAACTATGGGTATTAAAAACAATTAATAAGTGAGACATCATGAAAGAAAAATGTTTCTTTATAAACAATAGGAAAATATTTTATCAGTTATAGATCTGACAGAGGATTCTTAGCTAGAATATATAAAGAATGCAAAACATTAAACAAAAAAACAAATAAACCAATTAAAATAGGTAATAGAGCTAAACAAAGTGTTCTCCAAACATGAAATACAAATGTCTGGGAAGTATATAAAAGAATGCTCAACATTCTTAGTTGTCAGGGAAATGCATATTACAACTACTTAGAAATTTCATCTTACTCCAGCCAAAATGGTTAAGAGAGGAAGGGAGGGAGGGAGGGATGGAGAGAGAGACACAGAGACAGACAAAGAAATTGATCCTGGCATAGACACGGGGAAAAGGAAACAGTAATTCAGTGGTGGTAGGAATGCAAACTGATGGAGATTGAGTCAATTGATGTTGAGAGATATTAGTGACCAATTAATGTTAAGTCATGTTATTTTAATGTTGGTGATGTGTGTGTGTGTGTGTGTGTGTATGATTCTGTTTTGGGTTTTAATGGTATATGGTTATTTATTTCCTGTGTTTTCTTGGGTGCAGTTAGTTTCCTTAGGTTGAAGTTTTCCTTCTAGTATACTCTGTAAGACTGGATTGGTTGAAAGATGTTGTTTAGACTTAGTTTTTACATGGAATATCTTGCATTCTCCATCTACGGTAATGAGAGTTCTGCAGGGTATAGTGATCTGGGACAGTATCTGCGGCCTCTTAGGATCTGAAACATCTTTGTGGCTTTTCTAGTCTCTGTTGAGAAGTCAGGTGTAATTCTGATAGGTTTGTCTTTATGTTACTTGGCCTTTATCTCTTAACACTTTTGATATTTTTCTTTGTTCTGTGCATTTAGTATTTTGGTTATATCGTGGCTGGAGGATTTTTGGGACCACATGAAACTGAAAAGCTGCAGTAAGGCAAAAGACACCATTAGGACAAAATGGCAATCTACAGATTGGGAAAGAATCTTCACCAACCCTATGTGTATAAAGGATTAACATCCAAACCAAATAACCAGTTAAAAATGGGGTACAGAACTAAACAGAATTCTCAACAGAGGAATTTCTAATGGTTGAGAAGAACTTAAAGAAATATTCAAAGTCCTTAGTCATTAGAGAAATACAAGTCAAAACAACACTGAGATACTACCTTATGTGCATCAGAAAAAGGAAATTTAAAAAATTCAATGGACATCACGTACTGGCAAGGATGTGGAACAAGAGGAGGAACACTCCTCAATTTCCGGTAGGAGTGACAACATGTATTACCACTCTGGAAATCAATTTGGCAGTTTCTCAGAAATTGTGAATAGTTCTACCTCAAGAGCCAGCTATACAACTCAAGGGCATATACTCAAAAGATGCTCCACTATGCCACACGAACACTTGTTCCACTATGTTCATAGAAGCTTTATTGGTAATAGCCAGAAATTGGACACAACACAGATGTCCCTCAAATAAAAAATGGAGAAAGAAAATGTGGTACACTTACACAATGGAATAGTGCTCAGCTATTAAAAATGAGGACAACATGAAATTTGTAGGCAAATGGATGGAACTAGAAAATATTATCCCAAGTGGGGTAATCCAGTCTCAAAAAGAGATGCATGGTATGTACCCACTTATAAGTGGATATTAGCAATATAATACAGGATGCCCACATTACAGTCCTCAGACCAAAGGAAGCTAAATAATAAGGATGACCCAAGGGAGAATATTTCAATCACACTTATAAGAAGAAATAAAATTTTCATCAGAATTGGATGGAGGGAACTAGGTGGGAGAAGGAATGGTGGGGAAAGGAACTCGGGATGGATCAGATGTAGTGAGAGCCAGGCAGAGAGGGCCCAGAGAGTGAAAGGGGGCATCTCTATAACATGCCAGAAACCTGGGATGCCCCCTGGCCTCAGTGGGAAAAGATGGCCTAATCCTGCAGGGGAGCTGTTAACTAGAGGATCACACTCTCAAAGATGAAGGGGATGAGGTGAGAAAGGATCCAGAGGGAAGAGCATTTGAATGTAAATCAACAAATAATAAAATTGTATATATTGACAATGTCATTTAACTTTAAGAATCTTTTCAGTTTCATGAAGTCCCGTTTATCAATGTTCTGTTCAGAAAGTTATCTCCTGTGCCAGTGTGTTCAAGGCTATTCTCCACTTTCTTGTCTATCAGGTACATAACTGGTTTTATGTTGAGATCATGTTGAACTCTTGAGCTTGAGTTTTGTTCTGGGTGATAGATATGGGACTATTTGAATTTTTGTATATGCAGGCATCAAGTTAGATGAGCACCATTTGTTTAAGATATTTTTCCAGTATGTATTTTTTTTTCTTAAATCAAAATCCTTGTGTCCACATATTTGTGCATTTAAGTCTGAATCTTTGATTCAAGTTCATCAACCTGTCTGTTTTTATGCCAACACCATGTGGCTTTTATCACTATAGCTCTGTAGTACAGTTTGAAATCAGCAATGGAGATTCCTACAGAAATTTATTTATTATTCAGCTCTGTTTTATTTATATCGAGTTCTTTCTTTTTCCATACTAAATTCCTTTCAAGGTCTGTAAAGAAATGTGTTGGAAATTTGATGGGGTTGGCACTGAATCTGTAGATTGCTTTTGGTAGAACAAACATTTTTACTATCTTTATCCTAGTGATATATGAGCCTAGGAATTATATCCTCTTCTGATACTGTCTTTAATTCTTCTTCAAAGACTTGAAGGTCTTGTCATACAGGTCTTTTACTTTCTTGCTTAGAGCTATACCAAGATACTTAATATTATTTGTTGCAATTTGTGAAGGGTCTTGTTTACCTGATTTCTTTCTCAGTCCATTTGTCATTTGTACATAAGCAAGGTTACTGCTTGTTTGGTTTGTTTGATAATTTGAACAGGTCTAATGAAAGACAAAAAACTAATAATATTGAGTAGCACAAATTAGTCTTGAAGATTTTAAAGAAATAAAACAATGTCACTTAAAAAGAGAAGGTAAATATCAAATGACCATAGGTGTGTGAGTTTATTTCATGTAGAACTCTCAACTCTTCTTGCACCTTGCCCTACCTGGATGCTGCCATGCTCCCACCTTAATGATAATGACTGAACCTCTAAACCTGTAAGCTAGCCCCAATTAAATGTTATCCTTATAAGAGTTGCCTGTCTCATGATGTCTGTTCACAGCAATAAAACAGTAACTAAGACAATGCCCAATTGAAATATTGAAGAGGCTGAGACAAAAAGAAAAGATAATGAGATGATGATCAAGGTCAAAGTCCATTACATTTATGTATTGAATTATAATAATGAAATCTCTTTTAAAAACATGATAGCCCTGCTATAAAAGGTTATTTAGCAAATAACATATGTTGGATTCTGGTAAATTCAATATTAACCTCACCAGAAGCAGATACAAAAGGTTATATATGATAAAAATCATGTTAAAATATCAATCAAAAAAGTATACTTTTAAAAGCAGATATACAGTTGGAAAGACATTATATTTACAGGAAGTATATTGATAGTAAACGAATACAAGGAAACTTCTGACATAATGGAAATGTAATATGAATTTTATATAATTATAAGATTTTATAAATCTATGCAATCACAACCAGTTTAGTTCAGGTATATGTAATTATATATAATGCAGAAAGGTAAATTTTAGATTATAAAATGAGTCAGAATGGAAAGAATTCTACAGTAGCATGCAATATTTTGAATACTTATTCTATTCTAGATATTTTGCTGTAGAGTATATGTACATTATTGTATTCTCATAACATCATAACTGAATGAGATATAATATGGCATATAAATTTCCAGATAAAATAATTGATGATATGAAGAGTAATGGAAATGATGTACTTCCAACATAGTTCATAATCACTAGAGCCAGAATTTAAATCCAGAGTTGACTGAAGCCAAAATTCATCCTGTTTATTTTGCTATCACATGACTAATTATATAGTAAAAATGATACCAAAATATATTGTTATAAACTAAAAAAGATAATTGAGAGAGGAATCTGCTTGGACAAAGTGAGTGGGAAAATGTGGAATGATGTTAATTATAGACAGTTATGCCCCCCACTCCTTTATTTAGCATATCAGAATTTAATACCAAAATCTTAATGCAGAGTTCTAGTATCCCTGAAATTTTTCTTGGGTAAAAACTTCATAAAACCAGTGGCATGGCTTTATACACATTTATATCTTATACAGTTTGATATTCATTGTTATTAAATACTTAAGGGCATTTATTACAATGTTGAAGATTAGTATCACACATAAAATCTTTTAGCAGTAAATGAAGACATTTCCTGAACTCAATTAAAAGAAAACTGGCAAACAATTTAATTCCACTTTAATAAGTGTTTAGATGGTAAAATCCAAGCAATCAAAAAGAAATAAAATCTCCTATTTAAATATCTATTTGCAAAAAAGTGAGGTATTTAGAATATCTGAACTTGCTTGAAAGATCTTTTCTTGACGGCATATTCATTTGAGTATTAGGCAAGTTTATTACATATATATTAAATAATTTGCGTTCATTTGATCAAAGTCCAAAAGAGTGGAAAATTAAAATGTGATATTCTTGGACTCTCAATAAATGATGTCAGAGGATTTGTCAAGTGTTTGTTTGTGATGTCAGTCATTTTGACTTCTTTCTCTTTCCATTTACATATAGTAGCAGAAGAAATAATTTTCAGGACAGTCAGCCACAAACAGAATTACATAGAACACAAAAATATGGAAGACAGGAATACAAAAATATAGAGGTTAAAAATTAAAGATTTTGCAGGTAAATAATCCTAACAACCCAAGAAACCATTTAAACATTCATGTTACATCAGGTACACAAATAGTTTTGAAGCTCTAGAAGGACAGATTCAGCATTAATTTCTCACATAAACATACTTTGTCATATCAAGGTGTGATATACTTTCACTGCAACATGTGAACTCTGAAGAACTTATTTGTTTGTGAGTATCCTTCTAATAAAAATTTTATAATAAATAAGTGACTAAAATTTTATCTGAGAATTATAAGCCAGTTCATGTAGTATTGATAGAATAAAATTTTTCTAATCATGATTTTTGCTTAAAATATACATTCAAAAGTATTTGATTCCCCTTCAAACAAAATACAACATAAAGACTCCCATGAAAACCATCATTTATTGTGCTCAGAAAAAATAAGTTTTGGGCTAGAAGAAAAAAGTGCTGACTATAACCATAGTTATAAAAATCAGTTCACAATGGAACTAGTTGAGGAACTGTTTCCTTATAATCAAGTATGCTTAATGTACTTACATCCTAATAAGTTCTAAACATAACTAGACCTATCCAGAATTACATCTCTAAAACCAATTTAAAATAACATTCAATAGAGAAAATAAGACAACACTTTTTTTGCTCATAAGTTCTAATAATTTGGTTTAGTTAAGCTAGAGTTCATACTACAAAGTGCTAGGTTTACATCTCAAAAAATGAGCAGGTGGTAATTTTCTACGGAGCAGTCCCATTAACCTTTTTGGCTAATGTGACATTTTATGAATCTTCATAATAGAGAGGAAGATGTGTTTTACTTTTATACTACTCAAGATGGGATGATAAGATAAAATAATTTTCAAATTTACTTTTAAGTGTGAAAAGGCAAAAAATAGAATAAAGAGATTCATCAAATGTGAAATAAAATATATATGAAACTGTAATCACTTTTTCTAAGACAATGGATCATTCCATTGCCCTGATGGGACTGGAACACACTATGAAGTCAAGGCTAGGATCAAACTCTTAGAAATCCTCCTGCCTTAACCTCAGGAGAGTACGGATACAGGTGAGTACCACCCTGCTTCACTCAGTGGTACTCTTACTACTTTACAGTTAAAGATGATATTTAATATGATCTCTGTACCTTATTTTAAAAATAACTTTGATTATACACCCTTATAGTATGCAGTAGGCTTTCAATTGGTTAACTGTGTTAAACTATGCTTATTATTTTATATGCTGAATCAGAAGGACATACTTTATTTGAGAAATTAATGAAGTACAAGTAATATGTGGATATAACTATAAAATCAGTTAATCAATACTCATCAAATTTAAATTAATATGTAGATAGACATATTAATTGTCAAAATTAAGAAGGATCACTTCTTCTATATGATCAAAGGTAGACTCTTGATTTATACATAGAATATAAAAGTTCATCTGTCAGTAATCAACTGTTGTAGTACAAAAGTGATCCGTATTCGCAACTGATTAATGTCTTGTTTCCACAAAGGAAATGCTTTAGTATTTCAGACATAGACTGGAAGCTTATTTTCATAACAAGTGCCCCACATAATGCTGCATTTCTCTCTGTGCGATTCGTCTTCAGGTCACCTTTAATCCTAATCCTATAGTATGATAATCTGTACTAGAGTCAGTCAAGATCAGTCAACCACTGGTCATTGTACTAATAATATCTTGGTATTTTTTTCACACACATGAATATTTGTTTCAGACAACATTAAATGGATAAGAAAGACTCTAGTTCATGTTAAAGTAAATTAGTGGCAATATGTACCAGGAACTATGAGAAATAACTGTTATATTAAAACTCATCTATAAATTAATAGCACACAGAGTTGCAGATCATTATGAGTATCATACAAATAAATCAACTGGGTACTCTGGTTGTTGTTGAAATGACAAAAGAAACAGAGCATTGTGTTTTAATATATACCTATTATCATGAAAAGTATTAAGAAGATATAGACTTGCACTTTGGGCTTCATTGACTTACTTCCATCAGCTCATGCATGCCAGAAGAAAAATAATTTTTTCTCTAGTTGCAAGTCTTTTGAGATATGCTGTATCTGCAGGCTTCCTGGGGTTTTTGCAAGACTAAGCAAGTCTCTTTTCTTCTAACAGAAGCAGGTTTTTTCTTGAAACTCTAGATGTTAAATTATGGTCAGCTTCTTATAACTACTCAGGTCATATGGGGCTAGGTATATGCTAGGTCAACAAGCAAGGTCATGTTCAGCTCAGTGAGTAACTAGACAGGAGTGTCATAAATCAGGAGTCTTAGAGCCTCAGACATAGCCAATATGATCTCTTGTAACTGAGGTCTATTCCCATTCAGGTGCAGACTAAAACAAGAAAGTCACAGACACCCAAAATATCAAGAGAAGTTAACAGTCTCTTACTTGTAATCTCATTTTCCAGATATATGGCAGCATTTACTTTAAATCTTTTCTCATTATTAAAGTATATTGATACTTTGAATCCTGTGAATATACTCAAGAGATAGGGAGAACTTATGAGACATATTTTAAAGCCTTCCATGAGCCAAAGCCAGAAATGGTGCTTTATACTTATAATCTATCTCATCTGGGAAAGAGAATATCTTGAGTTTAGGAGCAAAGAATAGTCCAAGCAATATAGATATCGATCTAAAAACCAAAGTCCTTTTTTGAATCACTCATCTCCTCCTCCAAATATTTGTTCAAAATAGCAATCCCACCACACATAAAGTATCTCCCCCAGAGCTTTTAAATATTTGCCAAGTAAGTATTCTTTACTATTTTTTTTTCAGTATACTTTCACATTTGGCTAGAAATGTGTCAACCTCATCATTTCCCCTGGGTTTCCAAATAGTATTTGTTTTAACATTATTAAAAATTCCAAAATTTATCCTGTCTACAAGAAATGCAGAGACAGGGGATGGAGCAGAGACAGAGTGAATGGCAAGACAATAATCAGCCCAACTGGAGATCCATCCCATGGGCAAGCACCAATCTCTGACACTATTAATAATTCCTTGTTATGTTTGCAGACAGGAGTTTAGCATGGCTGTCCTCTGAGAGGCTTCACCAAGCAGCTGACTAATATGGATGCAGAGACCCACAGCCAAACAGTGGATGGAGCTTGTAGACTTTAAGTAAGAGTTGGGGGAAGGACTGAAGGCCCCAAAGGGGAAAGAAATTCCACAAGAAGACTATTAGTGTCAACTAACCTGGACACTTGGGGGTTTTCAAATACTGAAATGAATCACCAATCAGAGGACATACACAGGCTGGATGACATAGCTCCCCCCACCTCCTGCACATATGTAGCAGATATGTAGCTCAGTCTTCATATGGGTCCTGAACAACTGCAGCTGGGGCTATCCTAAAACTGCTGCCTATCCATGGAGTATGTTTTTTTGGTGGACTGCTTTGTCTGGCCTTAGTAGGAAAAGATGAGTCTAGCCCTGTAGAGACTTGTTCTACCAGGGTTAGGGGATACCCAGCTGGGTCTCCACCTTCTCAAGGATAGGGTACAGATTCTGGGCTGGGAACAGAGAGGGGACAGTGATCTGGATGTAAAGAAAAGAAAGAAAGAAAGAAAGAAAGAAAGAAAGAAAGAAAGAAAGAAAGAAAGAAAGAAAGAAAGAAAGAAAGAAAGAAAGAAAGAAAGAAAGAAAATTTGATAAGAGTTAAAGAGATACAGAAATGAGCAAAACCAATGTAACATAGCTGTATATGAGAACACCTCAAAGATATGATCTTTGGATGTTTCCTTAATTTTGAAGTGATAGAAACATATTTTACTATACTTTTAGACATGCAAATAAAGATCTTCTCAATTCCTGTTGAACCTAGAGAAAACATTAAACCTGAGGTAACATATGAATATTATCATTGAACTATATTAAATATATGTATACATGCTTATACGTATATATTACATAATCATATATACTTGGAATTTCATTTTGATACTAGTCAAAAGATAAAATATTCAAGTATTTATCAACAGTAAAATAAATAACAAAATTATTAAATCATAAAGTAAAATGGAATTCCACCATTAAACAGGAATTTCTACATGTATTGCCAAAATAATTTCCAAGACACATATATTATGCAATGTGTAAATCAGCTTGTAAAATAGTACAAATATACAATTTACACAAACTCTGGTGGAATTTTGATACAATCTGTGTTGCTTTAAAATATTAACATGCTAAATGGGTAAGTAAATTATAAAATATTTCTTCTTTTTAACTGTATATATTTAAATGAACAATAATGACTGGCTTTTACAAAAACTTAGTCACTTAAGAGTCTCACTAGACCAGAAATTCACTTTGCCAGATTAGCAGGATTTTCTTTAAGGAAACCTAAATGGATCTGCAAGGCCTAGTTAAATAAATTTCCTAGGTTTGCCAGAATCCTAGAAATACCATCTTAGCACTCTCTGAAGACTAGCCTTTTGGTATCTAAAAAAGATGGAACAGATTCCATTCTGACTCAGCATATGCTAGGAGCTAAACTGTCTGTCAAACAAACTTAAAGAAGTCTTTAGAGAATAGGGTTTCAAAGCTAAGGCTTAACTTGTACACTAATGACCTGATAATTGTCTTAATGGTTTTTCAACGAAGTGTGAAATTCTCTGTTAACATGTCAACAATGTGTAACATATATTATAGGCATGATTTTATTATTAAATTGGCTATCTACTCTGATGATCTCACCAATGTACTTTTAAAACACCTTAATTTATGGCTTTGTTTTATTCTATGATGTTTAAAAACACATACTAGTAAACTTTGTTATACATCCAAAAAATATTTCTGGTTACATTCTGAGCATGTGATCAATTACCATTTACATTGATAATCATTCTTCCTTCTTTTAAATATTTTTATTATTGTATGTACCTGTATACACTTTTATTTGTGCATATGTATACATAGTGATGTGTTTGTGCACACACATGCCAAGGCACACAAATAGGGGTCAGAAGACAGCTTTCTGGAGTCAGTTATCTCCTTTCACATTAATCTATATTTTGGAGATTAAACTATTGTCACTTGGCTCACATGACAAATACCCCTGAGCCACTATAATAGTCCCTTACTTTTTATTTAACTATTAGAAATGTTTCTTCACTTGTTGCTAAAACCTAGGAATCCAAGAAGACATTTGTAGGGCTTTTTAATGTAAACGTCCTGGCTTAAGTGATACCAGGTCTAGCAAATTGTTTTAGTTATAGACAGGTTGAAAAAATAAAAATAACCAAGTTGTCCTGTAGTACTGCTAAGATAATAAAACCAAGATCCTCACATTCATATTTGAACTTGTATCATGTCTCCATCATAGAATTAACAGGGGACCTAAATATATAAACAAAATAAAAGAGTATATATTTTGGTTTTGTGATGGTTAAACTATAGTAGTTAAATATGCTTATGTTAACTTCCTAGGTCATTGCCATTAAACAGGATAGACTGTATAGATAGTATGCAAATTGACAAAAGGTATTTTATTTCCCTTTTCATTTATTTTATATATATATATATATACATATATATGTATATATATATACATATATATGTGTATATATATATACATATATATATATATATATATATATATATATATATATATATATATATATATATATGTGTTG
>CM052722.1:69993925-70072677 GCA_028551405.1 Uromys caudimaculatus
CCATACTTAGAAATATTCCTGTTAGCTGGTGTTTTTTTTTGTAGTCAAAGATTGTATCTAAGTTTATCAAATGAAGTTTCTACAAAAAATAAAAACAAACAAATAAAACAACAAACAATAAATCCTGTGTGTCTGTGTGGAACTTTCTACAAGACCAATTGACTGATTAAACTTCTCAGTGATTGTGGTACTGATTAAAACTTTAGTGGAGAGCTTGAATGTTGATTTTGCAGTTCCATATTCAAATTACCTTAAGCTATCTTTAGTCACCTAAACTCTGTTGATTCTATTTCCACATTCAGGTCTTCAACTGTTTTATTCATTTTCTTCCATTGCTTGTGCTTCCATAGATATCTATACAGAATTTACTCATTTCCTCTTTAACATATTCATTAAGATCTTTATCTTGTGCTGTAGCTGTGTTGCAGTTCTCAGGGCCTACTGTTGCTGAGCTCTAGTGAAGGCATATTGGTTTGATTGTTGCAGTGTTTTTACACTGGTCTCTAGGAATCTGAGTCTGAGATGGTTATAATTCTAGGTGCTGATAGTAATGGTCTTGTCTTTGTTGGGTGAAGGTGGGTGAGGTGATTGTGTGGTTTGACTCTGTTTTTCCTGCACTTTTAAGCCACAAGAAAAAACAGTTTTCTGTCACCACATACACCTGTAAATTATATGCCACTACAGTCTCGAAACAATGGGGCCAAAATTTCATAGATCTCTAAAACCATAAACCAAAATTAAACTTTCTTTTTCTAAGATGGTTATCTCAGCTATTTCTTATAACATAGAAAATATTACTGAGTCTTGGGGTTTATGCTTTTATTATGTACATGAAAATGTGGAAAGGGGTATTGCATTACAGGAGGGGTGTGGGAAAAGTTAAAGGAATTAGAGAAGCTCTAGAAATATGTATGCAGAGTTTCACAGAAGATACTGGAGGTGCCTCAGAAGATGATCAATAATAAAAGTTAGTCTGACATGGGTTCAGAGAAAAATGAGTATTCTATTGGGTATTATAATAAAGGTCACTCTTGTTGCGTTGTGTCAAAAGTTTTTGTCTATGTCCTTATTTTGAATATTAGGATTAAAAGTGAAAGAATAATTTACATTGTAAAGAAAATTTCTAAGTAGCAAAGCGCAAAGGCAATAGGAAAATTATTAGTTACTCTGATCCAAATTTACATGAAAATCTGCAACAGAAGAAAATACTAATGCAGAAATATTTGAGAACATGACACTTCAAAAGAAAAAAAATCACATGTAAAAGTATAGCCAAGGATGCTTCTGTTACCATTCCTAGTGTCCACCAAAAGAATATGAGTGCTTTATGCTAGCATAATATGAAAGATATTTTGACAAAATTTATCACAGGCTCACAAAATTAGAAATGTCCAATTATTTTCAAGTAAAATTTCTTTAAGACAAAAGCTTTGGGGAGCCCTACTTTTTCAAAAGTAACAATGCATTCAGCTCTTTGATTTCAGTCCACAAAACATGAAGAGATTGCTGCAGTCATGGTGCAACATGTACAAGTGTTGCTTTTCTGGTAGAAGACATTGATATCCACAGGAAAATCAAATAGTAAAGTTATGCTTCCACCAATATTTCAAAGGAAAATCAAAGGTCTGCATTCTGTTAAATGCTCATAATTTTGCCCTTAGCTCTTTAAACAATATGTGAACCTGTAGGAGTGAAGGCAGTGCTGTCCAGGTAAGGAAGAAATGCTAAATGACATCTGAAGAGTAACAATGTATGAATTTTCTCTAAAAGATATAAAAAGTAAATAAAAATGCTGTATCTTGTTGAACTCCAGTAGACAGGGTGGGGAGAGAGGTGAACCTGATCTGGTATTTGGTGAGGGAAAGGGACTGAAGCCCTGAGGGCCAGCAGAAAAAAATGGAAACAGGCAACTTCAGGAGGTAGGAGGTTGGGGGGACCCTCCAGAATGCACCAGAGACCTGGGAGGTGAGAGACTCTCAGGACTCAAAGGGAGGGACCTTAGATGAAATGCCTGAGAGTAGGGAGAGGGAACTTATAGAGCCCACCTCCAGCAGAAAGACAGGGCATCAAGTGAGGGATGCAGTTGCCATCCCACAGTCAAAACTCTGATCCATAATTGTTCCTGTCTGAAAGAACTACAGGGATGGAAATGGAGAGGAACCCAAAGAAAAGAAGGTCCAGTGACAGGTCCAAAGTGGGATCCAGTTCACCCAGTGGCCCCAAGGCCTGACACTACTTCTGAGGATATGGAGCACTCACAAAAAGGGACCCAACATGACCACACTCCGGAAGACCCAACAAGCAGCTAAAAGAGTCAGATGCAGATATTTGCATCCAACCAATGGACAGAAGCTTTTGACCCCTGTGGTTGAATTAGGGAAAGGCTGGAAGAAGCTGAGGGTGACCCTCTAGGAGAACCAGCAGTCTCAATTAACCCAGACCCCTGAGATATCTCAAACACTGGATCACCAAACAGGCAGCATATACCAGCTGATACGAGGTCCCCAACACATATACAGCAGAGGACTGCCAGGTCTGGGTTCAGTCAAACAAGATACACCTAACCCTCAAGAGACTGGAGGCCCCAGGGAGTTTAGAGGTCTGGTGAGGTGGGGGGTAGGGGGTGGGGACATCCTCATGGAGACAGGGGGTTAGGGAGGAGGTATGGGATGTGGAACAGTCGGAGGGTGGACAGGGGGGCATAATATCTGGAGTGTTAAAAAATTAAATAATAAATATAATGCTGTATCTTAAATATTTAAATGAAAATTAATATTTTTGTATAAATTACTGGGAGAAAAAGGCTGCAATGTGGCTTACAAATAGCAATGCCACACTGGTAGTTCTCCTGAAGTTCCTTAGAACTCAAATACCATTGTAGCATACCATAAAGCAAGGATGTAATATTTCACTTACTAGGTTTGGGTCCTGCTTAAGTTTGATCCATATCTACTAGGTTTTCTGTCCCTTTATTCGAAACAAGAATGTTTGTCCTATGCTTAACATAACTGAGATCTTAGCTGTATATAATTTTAAAAGTTATTCTATAGGACTTCACCACTGAATTTACCTTATGTCACACAAAAATATTTAGACTTGAATTTAGCAATAACGAAAGAGTATACATTTGGGGAATTCTTACAGATATACTGAATTAATTTTTCATTGTGATACATATAAACTTTCAGAGTAAGTTTGAATTTGAAGGATAAGGGGGTATTTTTAGTGGGTATTATTGGGCCTTTTTCTGATTGTTGGAAGCAAATAATTGACAACAAGCAACTTACAGGAGAAAGGAATTAATTTGGCTCATAGACTGAGGAGGTCATGTCAACACTGGCAAACAAACAAACAAAAAAGCATGATAGAACTTATGAGAGTTAACATGTAGCTGGAACTCCTGACATATTTTTTTTTTCTTTTTTAAAAAGTAATTTATTTATTCACTTCTGATTGCAGCCCCCATCTCTTCCCAGTACCCCTACTAACACATCTCTTCCCCCCATCCCCACCACCCTTCTCCTCTGAGAAGAGGGAGATCTTCCATGAGTAACAACCAACCCTGGCAAACAAGTCACTGCAGGATTAGGCACATCCTTTCCCACTGAGGCCAGACAATGAAGCCCAGGTAGGAGAACAGAATATACAAGCAGGCAAGAGAGTCAGAGTAAGACTGTCTTAGTCAGGGTTTCTATTCCTGCACAAACATCATGACCAAGAAGCAAGTTGGGGAGGAAAGGGTTTATTCAGCTTACACTTCCAATTGGTGTTCATCACCAAAGGAAGTCAGGACTGGAACTCAAGAAGGTCAGGAAGCAGGAGCTGATGCAGAGGCCATGGAGGGATGTTATTTACTGGCTTGCTTTCTTAAAGAACCCAGCCCACAGATGGTACCATCCACAAGAGGCCCTCCCCCCTTGATCATTAATTGAGAAAATGCCTTGCAGCTGGATCTCATGGAGGCATTTTCTCAACTGAAACTCCTTTCTCTGTGATAACTCCAGCTTGTGTGAAGTTGACACAAAACCAGCCAGTACAAAGCCCTTTCTCCAGTTGATGGAGGATCCATCTGAAGATCAAGCTGCATGTCTGCTATATATATGCATAGGGCCTAAGTCCAGCCCATGCATGTACTTTGGTTCAGTCTCTGTAAACCTTCAAGGGTCCAAGGTAATGGACTCTGTCAGTCTTCATGTGAGTCCTTCAATCCTCCCGACAGTTCTTCTGCAAAACTCTTGTGCTCCATCTGTTTGACTCTAGGGTCTTTGCATCTGTTTCAGTCAACTGCTGTGTGGAGCCTCTCAGAGGACAGTTGTGGTAGGCTCCTATACTCAAGCATAACAGAGTATCATCACTAGTCAGGGATTGGTTCTTGCCCATGGGATGGGTCTCAAGATGGTCCAGTCATTGGTTGGTCATTCTCTAAGTCTCTGTTCTATCTTTGTCCCTGTTTGTGAGTAGTTTGGTGCCCTTATCCCTCCTCTAGGAGTCCTACCTGGCTACAGGATGTAGCCACTCAGGCTTCATAACCCCCACTGCTAGAAGTCTCAGCTCTAAGAATCCTCTTAGACTCCCTGGAGCCTCCCCTGTCCCAGGTCTTTGGCACACCCTAGAGATGCCCCTCTTCCCCCAGTGACTGCAGATTTCCATTCACGCTCCTGGTCCTCTCTCCCTAGCCCTCCCTACACATGATCTCCTCACCACCTCAGATGACTCTTTTTCCCCTTCTGAGTAAGATTCAAGCATCCTCCCTTGGATCCTCATTATTTAGCTTCTTTGGGTCTGTGGGTTGTAGCATGGTTACCCTGTACTCTATGGCTAATACACTCATAAGTGAGTGCATACTATGCATGTCCTTTTGGGTCTAGGTTAGCTTACTCAGTATGATATTCTCAAGCTCCATCCATTTGCCAGAAAATTTCATGATGTTCCTTTTTTAGTTTCTGAGTAGTATACCATTGTGTAAACGAAAAATATTTACTTTATCCATTTTTGATTGAGGGACATGTGGATTGGTTCCAATTTCTGGCTTTTACAAATAAAGCTGAGATGAACATAGTAGAACAAGTATCCTTGAGTTAAAAAAATGACAATGATAAAAATGCTTTTGGTTCTCTTATTTCATGGAAGCACTAAGCTCAGTCTTTAATATTGTGTAGTTCATGTTTTTAAGTTTCATTGCATAGGTAAAGAAAACTTTTTCTGTTTTTCTAATTGTTTTGTTTTTACTTTCCTTGGGTCTGCAGGAAGAATCTTCTTGGTTTCTTCTCCAGTTTGGCCTCTATTTCAATTTAATACAAGATAATCTTGTCTAACTCCTTAATTTTAAACAATGAATGAATTAAAGTCATGGCTTAATTTTCTGGCTGTTCATATGACAAAAAGACAGTGGTTATCATGATAAAAAATTTCTGAGGGTGTAGTATACATTCATTCTCTCTCTACTTCTAGTGGCTATCTTGTTCTCCCTTTCACCTACATATTTAAGTACACAGTTCAGCAAAATGTTAAAACTCTCTAAACATCTATATGTTTTTAATGGAGAATGTTATTAGTATCAGTTTTCTACACTTGACTAATACCTCAATATATGGATCTTTATGTAGCCTAGGTCCATAAAGACAAACTTAAAATGTTTTCTCTCATCTTCGAATGTTAGTTTTAAAACTCCAGTTATGTGTGTTTCATTTGAAATATCCATAGAAGCCATGAATTAGTAAATGGCAACAGGGAACTGATTTTAAGGAAAGGGAGATATATGATGGTTATTTAAAGGCTTAAATGAGATAGTAATGCTTACAATGGGCTGAAAATGGGGTGGACAGGGTACAGGAGGCTATGTAATATATATATATTAATATATCAACATTGCTTCTACTAGCTATCCCAAGCTAACAAATAATGTCCAATGTCAGGAATGCTTTACCTCTTTTTGGGTCACTGGCCAGTGATATACCAAATATCCTTAACATTGCACAATATTGCCAGTGCTTATGGTTTCCATAAGAACTTGATTGTAGTCACCTTGTGTTTGAGTTATAAAACACATAGATACCAAACTAGAACTAAAATGGAAGCTAAATCTCTTTTTCATGGTGCTCAATGGTGCTATTCCACACTACTGGAAGAAAAAGTAATTACCAGCATTACCCAGCTGTGAACTCCTGAGAGCTAAAACAACCACTGCCCTAGCAAAAGGTGCAATAGTAGAATGAACATCATGAGAGTAACTGTCTATTTTCTGACTATAATTAAGTCCTGCTCCAAAGGATTAAACCCATACCTGACATTCTTGCAGAAGCCAAAAACCAGTGGCTAGATATCTAATGATCCCTAGGAGACAACCTACTACAATTATTCTGATAAATACGTGTAATATTAAATGACTTCTAATTACTTGCAATTATACCCATACATTAATAAATTTCTCAACCATCATCAGAGAAGCTTCTGTTCACAGTATATGGTGATTACCATAGAGATTCACAACTGGTCAAGGTGCATCTAATAAGAGACTTCAGAATGTTTAGCTCCAAATGTCTTCCGAATGCTCAGGAATCTTTGTAGATGGAAAAGAAAGTATGTAAGACACAAATGCAGTTGACCCGTACTAGGAATCTGTGTTTTCTGGAAACAACATGGCAACTGAATTCACAGCTATTGTGACAATATGAATATCCATGCAGGCTCAAACCAAACAAAAATCACAACATGGAAAGCAGTGGTGGAAATATGAGATATTATGCCTTGCCAAGGAGAGAGAGAGAGAGAGAGAGAGAGAGAGAGAGAGAGAGAGAGAGAGAGAGAGAGAGAAATTAGAAAAGGGAGGGAGAATCATTAAAACTTATTCCATATTATAAGTTGGATTTATATGGAGGACGCATTTAATATACATGCATGGCACAGATTAGTAGAACAGAAAACTTGCCCTTTGGAAATAGACCTAATTTGCAATAATACCACATCAAATTCTCTGACTGGATTAAAGTAGTTCCTCTGAGTCCTTGGGGTTTGTTCTGCCAACTCTATAAGACACCGCTTTTTATTAAGAACACACTGACTAACAACATGCGATATATAAACTAGGAACAATAACAGAGAAAGATAATTTTTGAAGTTTCTTCTAAATGCCACCAAGTCAATGCCAATTTATTAGAGTCCATGACTTGAAACTCTCAAAACAGTTGGAAAATTCCTATAGCAATTAGTTTGAGAACAATGCAGACTTTACCTGGAAATAATATCCATCTTGATGCAGTGTAGCTCAGGGAGTGTCACTTGAGGCATTTATAATCTCTGGCAAATGTTATCCATTGGATGTTGGGATGGCCCAAGTTCTTTTACTTTAAGCCTGTGTTCATTTTTGTAAATGCCACACTTATTATTTTCTAGTTTCTGTTTTGGCTTTTATGTTTCTAAAACCCAAAGCTACACTGAACATAGTCACAGCCTAATGAATGACAAAGCATTCAACATGCTCCAAGAATAAGCATTTTCAATCTTATACTATAGTGGCTTCTTCAGCTGTTTCTTTTTTGTAATGTTTTAAAAAATTAACTTTACATCCTGATTGCAGCCTCCTCCCTCGTCTTTCCCCAGGAACACCCTTACAACTTTCTCCACCCATTGCCCCCTCCACTTCTCAGACTGCCTGGTTGGAATATGACTTAGTTCTATTTCCTTCAGTGGGAAGCACTTTAACCTGCTTTGAGTTCTTACATTTTCTACTACGACACTACATCACACTGCATTTGGATGACTTCTTTCATTTACTTTTGATTTGTTTCTCATGCAGATGTTCATTTTGCTAATGTATATTTCAAACTTTATCTTTATTGGACACACATAGTAAGACATAAAAGAACCCAGAAAAAATTCAGCATGTCAAAAGTATCTAGTCTTCAGACAAATTATGTCCACCTTCATCTTGGCTGGATAATAGTACTCAGGAGATATTCTCAAGTCAATTCTATCTCAGTCTGTACTTGATCTATCACTGTCCTCTTTCACAAAGCTTTAATAATGTCTTTTTGTGATATCCCCTTTTATGTTCCCTAATTCATGAAAACTCCTGGATTTTCCCCCTTAAAATACATGCCACAAAATTCACACTTAAACATAATGTCTTCAAACTCACCTAATAATTCATTACTGCTATCAAATATTTTCATATCATCTGTAATCACTTGGAGTGTTTTGCTGTTAATTTATTTTTTCTTTACATACCTTTAGATTTTTTTATTTGAAATCTACCAACAGTGTATTGGATTTGTCATCCTGAATGGAGAATAACACATGACTGCTTTTATAAAAAATTTCATCCTTTTCTGTGTTATAGTTCACTGGGCTCTAGTCAATCATCTTTCTGGTCTTGTTAAGAGCTGTAGACTTTGTACTGTAACAAAGTCCTATTCAGAGAGATTAGATGCAGAACAAACTTCATTTCTCTTTTATATCATTCTACTCTATTTTTGAGACCTCATTTTTCTTTTATCAAAGTAGGGTCTAAAATGCCCAAGAGCTTTGTCTACCTTCTAAACAAAGTTCTTAATTCTTAATTTATACTAACACTATTAACATATGAAAGACAGTACGACAAAAACACTTAGATTCTTACTTCACACATATGGAAAATATCTTAAAGTAATAAGAAAACAATATGAAGAACAAAACAAAATGACAATGTGTTAAAACTATAGTGATTTGGTTCTCATATTGCAAGAATACAGCAACATTAGAAAATGTATTAAATAAAATAGCAAGACTCATTAATGTGTTTCATTACAAAACAAAATTTGAATGAAAATATTATGACCCTCAAATATGGAATAAACTCAATAAAATTCAACAATCATTCATAAAATGTCAGGGTAATTATGGTCAAGGATATCATTATTAGAATAAAATATTGATGAAAGCATATACACTTTATAATAATCATCAAAGCAAGTATTTTCAGAAGAAGTCTTAGTATTTACATTAATCTGTATCCAGAACCAACACAGTGGCTCACAATTGCCTGAAACTCCAGTCAGGGGATCTAATACTATTTATCGACATTTACTCAGGCTCACATACATGGTACATATCTATGCCTTCAATCACATATATACACATAAAGTAATATATGTTAGAAACCATGAAAAAATTATTAATATATACAACTTAGAATATGTAAGTGAAATCTATTATTTGTTAAAACTATGTAGAGTAAAAATTATCTCACCAAAATTTAATTGAAATAGAATAAAAATTCAAGAATTAATCAGGTAGATGTAGATATAAGATAATTAATACAAATGTATGTTTGTTCTTTAGTGTTTATAATGAGGACCATTGTTGAGTTACAACAAAATGTATATTATACTCTTTGAGCCAACATCAAAATGATTGGAAGGTATTTAATAACTTCTGGGGCAAGTACTACTTCATAACAGAACAAGTATTCAGTAGTAAGTTCACCTATGTCCTTCTCAGCTACACATTTTTTTCAGGCACAATGTACCAGATATGAATTCTATCTTGTGGTAAGACGCCTAAAATCCACTGAGAGATTATCCCATTAAACTTATACTACTATTGCACAGGTAGGCATTTCTTGCTTAGCAAATTAGTATTTTAGATTGTAGGTTTCCCATTAGGGGTGAGGCCATCAATTCTTTTTTATTCTTACTATTTTGTACAGTAGCTTCTAACACTTTCAAAGCTGGTCTGCATGGGGCAAGTTTCTATGTCAGTTCTAGCTTTATTTCTCTTTACATTACAACTAAACAATATGATGAATATTTGATATGGATGCAGTTGCATCTTATCAACTAACTATGGTGATTAATAAATGATAAGTGTATATTAGCCATAAAATACAGGATAACCACTATACACCCCACAGACCCAAAGAACTTAAACAAGAAGAAAGGCCCATGTGAGGATGCCTGAATCTCATTAAGAATGGGGAATAAAATAGTCACATGAGGCAGAGGGAAGTTGGGAAGTTGGTGGGAGAGGGGATGTGGATAGGAAAATAGGGGTTCAGGATCAGGTGTGGGGAGAGGCCCAGTGGGTCAGGATAATGAATGGAAATCTGCAGCTGCCGGGAATGGGATGTGAGGGGAATCTTTAGGAAGTCCTAGAGACCTAGAATGGGAGAGGCTCCCAGGAGTCAATGCAGATGATCTTAGCCAAGATACCTAACAATGGGGATAGGAAACCTAACAAGGTCATCTACTGTAACCAGGCAGGATGCCCAGTGGAGAGATAAGGACAGCAACCCACTCAACAAAATTTCGACCCAAAACTTTTCCTGTGCAAAAGAAATGCACAGACACAGATGGAGCAGAGACTAAAGGAATGGCCAACCAATAACTGGCCCAACTTAAAACACATCCCTTGGGAAAGCACCAATCCCTGACACTATTAATGATATACTGTTATGTTTGCAGACAGGAATCTATCATAACTGTCCTCTGAGAGGCTCTACCCAGCCTCGACAAATACAGACACCCACAGTCACACAGTGGATGGAGCTTGGGGAAACATGGAAGAATAAAAGGAAGGATTGGAGGCCCCAAAGGGGACAGGAACTCCACAGGAAAATAAACATGTTCAACTTGGGAGCTCTCAGAGATTGAACCACCAACATAAGAGCATACATGGACTGGAGAGAGTTCCCTGGCACTTATGTAGCAGAATTGCAGCTCGGTCTCCATATGGGTCCCCCAACAACTAGAACTGGTTCTGGCCCTAAAGCTGTAGCCAGACAGTAATTCCATTCCTCAACAGGGCTGCCTTAATGGGAGAGAATGCAACTCATCCTGCAGATACTTGATGTGATAGGGTGGGAGAATACACATGGGGGTTCCACATTCTCAGAAGAGAATGAGAGGGGGATGGTGCAAGGAACTCCGGGTGGGAGGACTGGGAAAGGAGACAGCATTTGGAATGTAAATAGATAAATAAATAAATAAATAAATAGATAGATAGATAGATAGATAAATAAATAAATAAATAAATAAATAAATAAATAAATAAATGGATACGTGCACACTTGGCACCACATTTCTATTTAATGACCCTTGACATTCAGGTGTATTATTATCCAGACACACATGAAATCTCACTCATAACAGTTTTTTAATTATTTAAAAAATTGATTGAGTGTGTGTCTGTGCAAGTATGCTCACATGTGTGCAGGTGCCTGAGGAGGACAGAGGAGAGTGTTAGATCCCCTGAAGCTTACGTTACAGGCAGTTGTGAGCTATCCATCCTAGATGTTTGAAACAACACACCAGTCCTCTTCAGGAGCAAGGAAGTATTATTAATCATGTAGCCATCTCTCTAGCTCCTAATTTACCAAGTTGGAAGTTTGTATAAAGCATGTTTACAAATCCTAATTCTAGTTAACCCACCCTCCCTGATCATGTCTCATACCTCAGTCATTATTTATGCTTAAATTTTCCAATGCAGTAATTCACCTTACCATTTATGTTCTGTTAGCTCTCTTCCTTAAAACAATCCCCAATGCAATCTGCTGATGCTAATTTCTTTCTTCTAAAGGTACTTACATAAACTCACAAGTGTAAAGACTTAAAGCTAGTGCATATTTATAAGAGAGAACAAGTGACAGTTGCTGTTTCTAGGCCTGTGTTACTATGCTTTTCATCCATTTACTTTCAAACTTCAATATTTTAAGTTTTCTTCACAGCTAAACAAACTTTCAATGAGTACTTGGAGCATATTTTCATTAATACTATCCACCAGGTGGTGTATATCTAGGGTGATTCTGTTTTCTACCTATTGTTAATAGAGAAGTGGTGATTTCACCATGACATCTTCATACATACTTTATATTTATGTCTTAAGCTGAAAAATCACTTTACCCTTTCCTCAACTCTTGTCATTTCCCCATCTAGAATATATAAACTTATCTTAATTGCTATCATTATGTGTCTATTCACACACATAGGCAATATATGCAGGTACGTGTATATAACTTACTAAGTCCATTTAGCTTTGCTAGCCTTGTGTATATGTCTATTGCTGACCTCTTGGGACTGAAAATCTTTATGAGATATGGAAGACAAATACCAAACGTATTCACTCATACACAGAATCTGAATTTCAATTTATATCCAATTTATATAAGTGTATTAAATTTGTATGAAAGTACGAATGAACAAATAATGAAACAATCTGTTTATGGCTAATGTTAGGCAGATTATTTTGTATTCAACCAATCAGGATGAACAAGGAGTGAAGACACTTTAGAATCTATTTGCAGCACAGTTCTATCCATACAGATCCTATACTTCTCCACGTTTTTGAATACCATTTGCTTGATGTCATCAATTAGACAATCCGAGAAATTCAGCACACCAATAAAGAGTTTGAATGCATTGGAAATTTATGCCTGGTTACATTGCAAACTGTGGGTCCTACTACAGACATCTCATGAGTCTTTTTTGGTGGAGACTGGAGCAAGTCATGCAATACAGCAGAATGCTATCCCCCTCCAGCATTTGCCAGTCTGAATGGAATAAAAACAGCATAAGAAAAGTGTTTCAGGTTTTCAGAAAATTGAATTCCATTCTAGCAAACAGCACAGAATATAGCTCTTCCCATTGTTTTATTTCATAAGATATTTTTGAGAAGACAAGCTTGCTTAGAAAATAGCAGTTACAATTCAGAACATAGCAAAGGATTCCTCCAAAATGCTAACTTTTATGGAATTATAATGTCTTTGGAAAAAAATAAGAGAATATAGGACATTGTGTTCTTAGTTCTTTCATAATAAAGGAAGAAAACTAGAAGGGCAAGTGAATGCAGATCTTGAGTTTTATAAGCAAAGCACGAATGTATCCTGCAGAGTGTTTTCAAAAGAATATTAACAATGTTGTCTTTTATTTAGGGTAATTCATGTCTGTCTCAAAGCACCTCCCTGGTTTTGTTCCTATTTGAAAGAGAAGGAAACTGAGGCTCTGAAGACTTATGTGACTCTCCTGTTTAAGGTCATTGAACTAGATAGCAATCAAGGAATGAGACCAATATTTAAGCCTGAAAAACTATGATATTTTCCCAGTATGCCAATATGCCCTCTCATTCTTCTTTTACTAAATATGAGAAAATAAAGCAGAATAGATATTTTTCTTTTCTTTTTTCTTTTTTTGGTTGGAACAGGTCTCATTAGTTGAAATTAATATCCTTTATTATATTTTTCCAATAATTTATTTGTTATTCATTTTACATCCTGATCACAGCCACCCTTCTGTCCTCTCCTCCCAGACCCTCTCTTACAAATCCCTCTTCCCATTGTCTCCTCCCTATATCCTCAGAGAAGGGGTAGCCACCCATTGATACCACTCCATCCTAGGACATCTAATCCCAGAAGAACTAGGCACATCCTCTTCCACTGAGGCCAAACAATGCATTCCAGGTAGGAGGAAGGTCATCCAATGGCAGGGAATGGAGACTGAGACAGAATGGACACATGAAGACCGCACTGGCTAGTTGTGTGAGTCAACTTGACACAAGCTGGAGTTATCACAGAGAAAGGAGTTTCAGTTGAGAAAATGCCTCCATGAGATCCAGCAGTAAGGCATTTTCTCAATTAGTGATCAAGGGAGGAGGGCCCCTTGTGGGTGGTACCATCTGTGGGCTGGTAGTCTTGGGTTCTATAAGAAAACAGGCTGAGCAAGCCAGGAGAAGCAAGCAAGCCAGTAAGGAACATCCCTCCATGGCCTCTGCATCAGCTCCTGATCCCTGACCTGCTTGAGTTCCAGTCCTAACTTCCTCTGGTGATAAACAGCAACATGGAAGTTTAAGCTGAATAAACCCTTTCCTCCCCAATTTAATTCTTGGTCATGATGTTTGCTCAGGAATAGAAACCCTGACTAAGACAAAGACTAAGCTGCACATTTGCTGCAAATGTATAGGGAGTCCAGCTCATGCATGTTCCCTGGATAGTGGTCCAGGCACTTTGAGCTCCTATTCTCCTAGGTTAATTGACTCTGTGGGTCTTCTAGTGGCGTTTAGTGTGGCCGGGCTTGCTCAATTCTATCCAATACTCTTCCACAATGGAATCCGAGAATATCTGGAGTGAGATAACCCAGGGCAAGAACAACATGTATGGTCTCTACTCACTTATAAGCCATTCTATGATCCACAAACCCAAAGAAACTGGGTAATAAGGAGACCCCAAGGGAGGAGGAGAAAATCTCACTCAAAATGGGAAACTAAATATTCATCAGAGGTGGATAGAAAGAAGGAACGCATAGGAGAGGGGGTAATGAGGAGGACAGGGATGTGATGATCAGGTGTGAGGACACTGGGGCTAGAGATGGCTGGAAGTGATAATGGAAATCGATGGGGGTGTATCTCTGTGACTAGCTATTGGCATGGGACTGGGCAGGATAAGGTGAGGACCCTTATGGGGGTAACTCTACCTGAGATTCCTACCAGAGGGGGATATAGAGACTGAAGTGGCTACCTCCAGCAGCTAGGCAAGACTTCTAGATGAGGGATAGAACATCAATTCACCCATAAGATTTTCAACCCAAAATTCGCCTTGCCTACAAATGTGCAGAGTTAAGTATCCAGCAAAGACAGAGGGAACAACCAATGAATGAATGACTGCCCCAACTTGAGACTCACCCCATGTGAAAGAGAGAGAGCCAACCCCTGACACAACTAATGATACTGTAATGATTTGTATATACTTGACCCAGGGACTGGCACTATCAGGAATTTGGCCTTGTTAGTGTAGGTGTGGCCTTGTTGGAGTAGGTGTGTCACTGTGGTCATGGGCTTTAAGACCCTTATCCTAGATCCCTTTGAAACAAGATGTGGAACTCTTAGCTCCTCCAGCTCCATGTCTGCTTGGATACTGCCATGCTCCCACCTTGATCATAATAGACTAAACTTCTGAACCTGTAAACCAGCACCAATTAAATGTTGTACTTTATAAGAGTTACCTTGGTCATTGTATCTGTTCACAGCAGTGAAACCCTAAGACAGATACTCTTGCAGACAGGAACATAGCATAACTGTCTCCTGTGAGGCTTCATCCAGCAACGGATGAAAACAGATGCAGAAAGCCACAGCCAAACATTAGGCATAGCTGGGAGATTTTTGTGGAAGAAATTTTTCTCTTGATGGTGTCAAAGGGAAATTATATAGGATTCAAGTTCTTAAACAAGTATAAAACTACTTTCTTGGGATTTTTATTATCCCTGCTCCTGTTTCTGTTGTTTGTTTGTTTGTTTGTTTGTTTGTTTGTTTGTTTTATCCTGTGGAGTTATATATGACTGACATTTAAAGAACTGAGTAATGAACACATAGAAAGCACACTAGCAAAGGAATTTTGGCTTGTAGAAAAATCAATAACTTACTGTAGCATCTTACACTGGAAATAGAGGTCAAGAGATATTCAAACTATAGAGACTTTGGAAAATATCACAATGTTCACAGGCATGCGATCCATAAGGTAGTTTTAAGTATCAGAATCAATCTGAACTGGTGGTGGCTACTAGTGCTTGATGACCTCTCTATCTCTTCTCCCAAAGCTCTAGTTTTGGAAAGATATAAAACACAATTCCCAGCATTGATTTGGCAGGAAGATTTGCCTTTCTTTTGCTGAGCATAGTTTGCAAAATGTACACCACTGACACAAATAGAAACTGCATGTAATCATGAGAATTATCATGAAGGTTTACCTTAGGAGATGTGATATGACTTTGTTATCTATATGTGATATCTATGTGAAAAAAGGGGTTTCTGGTACTTGTGATAGGCAAATATTCTGTAAATACTATTTCCTATAAAGTACTTTCTATGTGTTACAGTACTCTTGACTACAGCCATTGAGAGGTCTGGCTTTATAATGAAACAGTATAACTGAATCAATTAGTCAAGCAGATGTTTTTCTAAATAAAAGAGATTGAAAGTCTAATTTAGCTACAGAGAAATCAAATACCTACCATTTTCCCTTTGAAATATCTGAAAGAAGATTTTGCTTTAAATTTTCACTAAATTATTTGGATATTTTCTCCAAAATGAAAATGAACTCAAATGGAATTAAGACTCAAAGTTGAGAAATGTTAGATTTTTCTAACACTTTAAAGAAGTAGGCACTTTGAAGGTTTAGAGACTTATATACCTGTACTGATTAAAATACTCTGTATTTCTTTTCTAAGTGGAAAATGATGTTGGTATGAACTTGGAAGAAAATGCACAGGACAAAGTTATCATGAATATCTTTTAAGATAAGTCATCTTTAATAACTCTCTTTTCAGATACATGTGAGAGTTGGGTGTGGTGGTCCTACATTTCTAACAGTCAGGAGGCTAAGGTAAGTGATTAAGTGAGTTCAAGTCTAGCCTGAGCTATAATGTGAGACACTGTTACGAAACAACAAACCATTGAAGTCCATCATCTACATGTCTTTGATTCTGCTTCTGGTAATATAAATGTGCAGTATCTTTAAGTTTGGGATGAATCTACATACTATGATAAAAAATATAAGAAGCATGACTTTTAGGGTTTAAAATGTAAATAGCATATAATGTGATTAACATATACAATTGCAACTGGATCTATTCCAATTATGGCTAGTTTGTTTCAGTTACAAAAGATTCTATTTCTATGCCACTAGCAATTCTACCCCAAATAAGAGCCACTTGACTAAATCAGAATACTTATTTAAAAGAATTTTTCTATGGACTTATTTATTGGAAGAATTGATTTTTCTATTCCACAAAACACACAAGAACAAAATGAGCCATAGAAATTGGTAATAGAAAAATATTTCTTTAAACTAATTTTCACCTTTCTATTTCCAACTTAAATATCAATAAATAAAGCTCAGCATAATTTAACCTCACAATTTTGGTCAATGTGTTCACAATGCTTTAAAAAACTAAGAGTGACATCAACACAGTGTCCATCAAGAGGTTAGATTTATTTGTCTATGTTTACATTTTAAAAAAATGTATTGTCTACTAAAGACTGTAGTAAGAGAGGAGATGAAACAGAATAATTTTATCTTCTAAAATATGTAAATTGAGAACAAACAGTGTTTTCAAGTGATTGTTTATGCTGCTTTTATGTTGTGAATAATTTTCTTACAACTGCTGAACCATCTGTTAAACAGAGTGGTCTTGCCTGTTCAAAAAAGCTGAATGTAATATTTTAAAAATTTCAACAAACAGCTTTTGTTTGACTCTTCTAAACAAATATTCTAATAAATAACAGTTCATGGTATTCATGGGTCAAATTCAGAAAAGAAGAAAACCAACTACTATCATTTGAAAATGATTTTTGAAGTGTTTTCCATAGAGAAAGGACAACATGCTCATAATTCTGGCTCTTTCAGTTATACCATCTGTGTCCAAGTAAGAAACTGTCATATTTCCACATTTTGCTTGACCTTGAAAGACTAACCTTTAACTGAAGAATCTGGAGGACTGCATATTCAGTAGCATCTTTCTTAGATATGCAGGCTTCTGACCATCAAACTTTGCTCTGAGTGCTTCTAACTAATAATATAGTGCTCTAACTTGTACTAAATGAAACATATACTATTGTAATACATATATAAATATACATCATATATATACATATACACATATACATACATGAATGTGATGTTCAGGATACGTGAATATAAGTAATTGATACCTTTATCTCCAAAAATTTATTATATTTTTATTGCAAAACAAATACAAATGCTTTATTCTAGCTTTTTGTGATTTGTAATGCATAATCAGTATTTATAGGGATCCTACTATATAATAACACAATATAACTTTTATTCCTTATGTAACTTAATTGTAGTAGTCAATAATCAGCCTATCTCATTCCTCCACAGCCTCATGGTAAACATCCCAAACAAAATTACTTTTGAGTCTGTAACTTTCTATGATTTTATAAATAGTTAATATGTCTAGGCACTGTGTTAGAGTTTAAAATGAAACAAAATGTTGTTGAACTTCAGTTAACAGTATCTGTTGAGGAACTGTGGATTTTCTAGCTATCTAATATATGCCCTACACTCAAATCAAAAAGTAGAGCATTTACTCATTTCAGAGTACATCTGTCATAGTTCACTATATTTTAAATTAATTAGATATTAGATTTACCTATACTCCTCTATTTATTGTCAATATTCTAGTCAATAACAGGTTAAAAAGTAGGCAGTCTTACAATCAAGTATTTTTTCTACCTAATTGAAAATGTGTTTGTTATTTAGGAGAAGTAAAATAAATCAAGGATTTGGACAGATTACAGACAGATGCATTCAAATCTAAAAACAACACAAAGAATTTAAACACACATTTATTCACACACACACACACACACACACACACACACACACTTTTTCAACAGCAGTTACATCTTTTTACCTTGATTAAAATGTCTTTCTACATTTCTCAGGCTTTTGATGAATCAAGGTAAAAAATTTATAGCTAAGTTTATTCTTTATTGCTTTGATGAAACATCATAATCAAAAACAACTTGGAGTAAAAAAAAGGTTTACTTAGCTTACAGGTTACAGTCCACCATTAGGGTGAGCCAAAGCAGAAAACTGGAGGTAGAAACTAAAGCAGAGAACACAAAACATTCTTTATTGGAATGCCTCATGACTTACTCAAACTTCTTTTTTAAAAAATTATTTTCAAAAAATAAATTCTGATCACAGTTCCCCTCCCCCAACTCTTCCTAGAGCCTTCCCATATTTGTAACTGAAATACTGACTTTTTTCTATAATATGTATAAGCAGGGCCTAGCCTATTAAATGGATATTCAAATTCTTCCATAACATTTTCATGTTTGGTCAAATTATAATGCTTATTGTTTAGAATGTGTTCATCATTTTTCTGTGTTAGCCTTAAAGATTAAGATCTGTGTCATAAGGATAAAGGATCTGCATTTGTTATTGGACTTTTTCAATTGAAACTAAAATTCATATTCTTTGGCAGAAAACAAATCTCACTAACCATTCTCAGTTGTGACAGGCTGTAGCTATCTGTCATGAACCAGATTCTCAAAAACCTGACATATCTTCTCTAAATAGCCCATTATACCTTCAATAAATATTTTATAAATTTAAAAAGAAAAAAATTGAATCAGTGGATTAGACTCAAGCCTCCTCAGAAGCAAAAGAAAACAATGTCAATGTGTCTAATAACTTCATATTTGTAATTAAATATACCACCCTTTAAATTATGCCTACCAAATCTAGAGTTTGTTTTTTTTCTAAGTATACTAAACATATTTCACACACACATGCTCACACACACACACACACGTGTGTGTGTGCATGTGTGTGTGTGGTGTGTGTGTTGTGTGTGTAAAAAGCAGCAGAGAAAGAGAGGCTTGCAAATGTTATAAATATGTAGGAATGTATAATCTGTGAATTTGCTGTGAAGCATATTTTCATATCTCAGAATTTTACTAGAGCAATATATCCTGTATGGGTTTTAGTTGTTGTTTTTCTATTTCATTCTTGCCTCTAGCTTTGTTTCATGTCATAGCTTTTACAATCAGTAATCTAAAACAAACACACTTTCAGAAATAGGAGAGGAAAAATAAATTAGGAAAGTCAGAAGGATGTTCTGTGTCCTCAGGGCAAAGCTATTAGAAACTTGTTGTGACTAAAACAGGTTCATAATTACAAATTTGAAAGTTTGACATTGAGGAGATTAAGACTTAAGTGAAATGTCTACTTTTTACCCTTTTTTTTTTCCATTTTTAAGCTAGAGACACTAATAAATATTTTGAAACATGATAAATGTGCATATATTGTAAAATGTATAATAAAATCATGTTTATTCAGTATTCAGTAGCAATTGTTACAACCATTACTATAAATGCCACTATTACTATAGCCTCCTTTAACCAGGGGAAAGTATGTGGTAGGAAATATAAATATAGATTGTCCAGGAGAGGTTGTAAAATTTGCGCCTACATATATTTTGTTCATGTGTTTTGCCTCTTCATTTTTCTAATTTAAAGATTAAAACGTATATTTTATGATTGCATTGTAATTATAGAGTGTTTTCAAAACTACTTATTACTGTTTGTGTTATTTTAAACGTTTAGTCTAGTCTATAATCCTGATGAAATATTATTAATAAGCAACTGATATGTTATATTACCATGGGCTAATTATGAAATGACAGAGGTGGAAAAATGTTTACTATGGCATGTTATGTGACACCATAAGAAAGTAAAGCCTAATTAGGTTAGAGTTAGGTTAGAGTAGCTTACACAGAGCTACACAAAAAAGTAAGTAGTAATTCTAAGATAGCTCCTACAAATGAAAATAAATGATGACAATATACTAATGAATACCAGTGATAACATAAAACTTCTGGACAACAAAAATATAGAGTAGGTCTGCACTGATATATGAAACCAATACTATGCCAATGCCCGCAATCACAGTGTTCATGGAGAATACAGATAAGCATATTCTGCATCTATGCCATATTTATATCCATAAAAATATTTAAAGCTAGCAATTGGCTTTCTTTAAATTTGTCACATTTCTTTGCATGGATCTAGAGATGTATTTCATAAATATTTGATTTGAGTTGACTTTTGATATTTAGAAGATTATCTTTATTCCTATAGAATAGTGCCAGGAAAAGAAGTCCAAACCAGTAATTCTATTCAGGAGTATAATATTCTAATATGATACATATTCCTCAGTTTTGTAAGTTATATAAACTCTTAATGATGGAAAATATTAATGAATTTTAATATTATCTGGCTTATAGCTAGGAAAAATTATGTTATATCTTTATAATCAGCCTTCAAAATTATAAGGAAAACATACATTAATAATAGAAATTAAATATAAATAATGTTATTGTGATATATATGTGTATATATATATATATATATGCATATACAGTGGTTGAATAAGAAATGCTTCCCATAGTTTCAGGCATTTGGATAAATGACCCCAAGTGAGATGCACTACTTAAGAAGATATAGGAGCTGTGGCCTTGCTATAGGAAGTAGTTAGTGTGTGTGTGTGAGTGTGTGTGTGTGTATGTGTGTGTGTGTGTTGAGAATTTAAAATCTCATATCAATCCTAGTTCAATAATACATAAGTGAATACAGAAGTTAGTAACAAAGATTGGGTTATTGCTGTGAAGGAACTTAACATGTTGCCTTTCACAATAATTTTGGAAGACTTTGGAATTTTGACTAAAAAAGCAGTTTGAGAGCTTTAAGCAGGTATAATAAGACATCTCAGTAGGATCGAGAGAGTCAGTTGTGTTAAGAAAAATGTAGACTTTGGTGATGAACCTCAAGAAATACCATAAGAGAATATTATCAGCAACTGAGTTACAAATCCTTTGTATAATATTTGTGGCAAAAATATTGCTTATCTCTTCCCATGTTCTAAGAACATGCCTGATACTGAATTTAAAAGTAATAGATTAATTTCATTTCCTTGGTGGATAAGATTTCAAGACAGCCAAAACTTAACACTGTCATGTGGTTATTAGTAGCCACTCTATTCAAGTCTACAATGAAAAAGATCAAGTAGGATACACACAAATATAAAACACACAGATTAGAGAGATAAAGGACACTGTCAAAATTGATGTTACAGCCATGGCTTGTGCTAAAACAAAGCTCTGATTGCTGAGAAGAGTAGTGTCATTAAGTAGAAGTCTGATCTATATGGAAACAAGAAAAGACTATCCTCTGGGTGTGGCTCCAAGCAGATAAGCTTCCAACTTCTAAAAGTGAAAGATCTGAGAAGTCTTCTGCTAACATTAAGCAACTAAATAAAAACATGTTTCATGGATACAAGAGTACAAGGGTCCATTTTAAGTTGGCTACCAAATTTGGAAGTATCATCTACATGGTGCTGGCTTTAGAGTCATGAAGGATACAAGAGTAAAGGAGTCATAGAAACTTCCTCAAGGGTTTCAAAGAGCTGTAAAGGCCAGTTATACTGTAGTTAGGGAACGGGAACTCTGTATATGAAGAGTAAGAGTTATGAGATGCCATTGAAAGCAGAAGTGAAAGTGTATCTTTTTTTTTTTTTTTTTTTTTTTTTTGGTTTTTTAGTTTTTTTCGAGACAGGTTTCTCTGTGTAGCCCTGGCTGTCCTGGAATTCACTCTATAGACCAGGCTGGCCTCGAACTCAGAAATCCACCTGCCTCTGCCTCCCGAGTGCTGGGATTAAAGGTGTGCGCCAACACCACCTGGCCTTGTGAAAGTGTATCTTGATTTACAAAGGAGAACCCAAGATTTTGGAGATGCCAAAGCTGTGGGATAATTACCAAGGTGAACTGTACACAGGGAGTAAAATCAGCACAATAGACAGATGTATGGGTTGCAATCAGCAAGTACAATAACCAAGGCAATTTAATGGCATCTTTGAAATTAAAATTGTACACATCAGGCATGGAACTACAAAATTTGGAGTTTCATATGTATATGTGAGCCTGTGTGCTGGAGGCTTTCCACAGGGATGTCTGGCCTGGCCAAGTGCAAGGGTTCAGGCAAAGGAGGGAGAGTGCAAGCAGGGACTGGAGTCACCTCCATCTCAGTCTCCACAGTTGCTGCCTCAGTTGCTCCAATATGTTGCACCAGCTGCCCTGCTCTGAGTCGGGCTTGGGCTGAACCCACCAGAGGACAACTAGCCAGCTAGGAGTGCAGGAAGCTTCTGGTGGTGTTTCAGGAGAGCAGACCTCTTCCCAAGATGATGGACTAGTTCTCACACCTTTATGCCTTCTGGATAGGATCTCTCACAGACAGTTTGGGATGGGTCAGGGTCTGATAGCAGGTACTTCCCCATTGGCTTGGTCTGAGAGCTTAGGGCTACCTTATCTGCAAGTGGATCACAGACCTCTCTACAGGGGACTGTAGGGGTTGTAGCTACTAGACAGGAGCCAGGGGCCAAGGAGAGTGGCAAAATGCCTACTGTTCCTTGTAGGGTTTTTACCTCCTACTGGGTCTCCAGGGTTTAAGCCTGTGCTTGACCAGGAACCAGGCTGCCTGTCACAGCCCACTGTCCCACATACATATTGCTTTTTTCTTTTAAAGGGAGTTACAATTAAGTAATTATATTGAGTTTCAGAAGAGATTTTGGACCAGTGTGTAGACTTTGAAAGACTACATGACTGTTGTAACATGGAGAGCATGGAGTACAATGTGGTACTTTTATATTTTATTTTATTGGTTATTTTACTTATTTATATTTGAAATGTTATCTCCCTTCTCAGTTAAACCTCCTATCTGCTCCCTTGCCCCCTCTCCCTGCTTCTATGAGGGTGACCCCCACCCACCCACTCCCTCACACCTCAGCGCCTTAGCATTCCCTTATGCTGGGTCATCAAGCCTCCCCAGGACCAAGGGCCTTCCATTTGATTGATGCCACATAAGTCCTTCCTCTGCTACATATGCAGTTGAAGGCACTGGTCCCTCTGTGTGTGCTCTTTGGTTGGTGGTTTAGTCCCTGGGAGCTTTGGGGGTCTGGATGGTTGATATTGTTGTTCTTCCTATGGAGTTGCAACCCCTTCAGCTCCTACACTCTTTTCTCTAACTCCCCTGTTGGGAACACAGTGTTCAGTCCAATGGTTGGCTGTAAGCATCTGCCTCTGTATTTGTCAGGTTCTGGCAGAGATTCTCAGGCAACTGCTATATCAGGCTCCTGTCAGCAAGCACTTCTTTGCATCAATAGTAGCTTCTGGGTTTGGTGACTGCAGATGGGATGGATCCCTAGGTGGGGCAGTCTCTGGATGACCTTCCCTTCAGTCTCTGCTTCACTTTTTATCCATGAATTTTCTGTTAATAGGAGCAATACCGGATTAATATTTTTTTAGGTGGGTGGGTGACTCCATCGCTCAACAGGGGGCCATGCCTTACATCTCAATATGGTCTCTATAGGTTCTCTCTCCCCTTTGTAGCGTATTTCGGCTAATGTCATCCCTGTTAGGTCGTGGGAACTTCTTGGGTCTCTGGCATCTGGGCATTTCTAGTGGCTACCCCCAGTTACCCATCACCCATTGTTACACTCCTCTGTTCAATTTTCTGACCCTCTGTACTTCTCCCTTCTCTCCTCCCACAACTAATCCTGCCCCACTTTTCCCTCCCCGTCCTTTCTCCTTCCCAGATCTGTCCCTTCCTCTACCTCCCATGATTATTTTCTTCCCCTTTCTGTATAGGACTGAAGCATCCACACTTTGGTCTTCCTTCTTCTTGGGTTTCATATGATCTGTGGATTGTATCATGGGTATTCTGAGCTTTTTTTTGGCTAATACCCACTTATCAGTGAATACATAACATGCATGTTCTTTTTATTACTTGATTACATCACTCAGGTGATATTTTCTAGTTCCACTCATTTGCCTAAGAATGTAATGAAGTCATTGTTTTTAATAGCTGAGTGGTACTACATTGTGTAAATATACCACATTTTCTGTATCCATTGCTCTGCTGAGGGACATCTGGGTTGTTTCCTGTTTCTGGCTATTATAAATAATGCTGCTATAAACATAGTAGAGCATGTGTCCTTGTTATATGTTGGAGCATCTTTTGGGTATATGTCCAGGAGTAGTTTAGCTGGGTCCTCAGATAGTAGTACTAGGTCCAGTTTTCCAAGGAACCGCCAGACCAATTTCCATAGTGGTTGTACCAGAACAGAAGGAACCAAACAGAAGGAACCAAACAGAAGGAACACTACCTAATTTGTTCTATGAAGCAATAGTTACACTGATATCTACACCACACAAAGACCCAACAAAGAAAGAGAACTTCAGACTAATTTCCCTTATCAACACAAAAATACTCAATGAAATTCTTACAAACTGAATCCAAGAACACATCAAAATGATCATTCACCATGATCAAGTAGACTTCATTCCAGGTATGCAGAGATGGTTCAGTATATAGAAATCTATCAGCGTAATCCACTATGCAAAGAAACTCAATGAAAAAAAAAATGCATGATCATCTCATTAGATACTGAAAAAGCCCTTGACAAAATACAACATTCCTTCATGTTATAAAAGTATGGAGAGATCAGGAATTCAATGTCCATACCTAAGCATAAGCAAAGCAATAACCAACATCAAACTAAATGGAGAGAAACTTGAAGCCATCCCACTAAAATCAGAGACAAGACAAGACTGTCCACTCTCCCTTTATCTATTCACTATAATGCTTGAAGTTCTAGCCAGAGCAATTAGGCAACAGAGTGTAGTACTTTGAATGGAAAATATCTCCTGTAATATTGGACATTTAAACACTGTGTCCCTGGTTAGTGGCACAGTTTGAGGAAATTTAGGTACCATCCTTGCTGGAGGAGGAAGCCACTGGAGGCATCTTTTGAGAGTTTAAAGTCTCTCATGACTCACAGTCCATTCTTTGTTTGCAGGTCAAATTGTGAGCTCTCAGCTTCCTGTTCAGCCTCCTGCTCTACCATGCCAGAAGCTAGCCACCATGCCTCTGTGTTGCTATCACAAACAATTACCTAGAATTACAAGCCAAAATAAAATTTTAATAAGTCCCCTTGGTCATGGTGTATAGTGCAGCAAAAGAAAAAGAACTGATATAGAATATAAGATATTAATTCATAGACTATTTAGTTTTAATTGTTAACCTAACTTTCACTATAAGGCTATATGTTGTTATTTTTATGTATGCTGCAGTGTTTCAGACATGTACCATTCTGGATTATACCTTGAAATTTCATATAAAAATTTAAGGAATAACAAGGTTATATAATTTTACAATGATAATGTAACATGAATGTGGACCCAGTTTTATTGATACTATGATGTTATAAAACTTGTTGAAATTGTTTAGAAACTATATAACAAAGCAATTTTTTCTTTGGACAATCATGATTTTATAAATTTTGTAATGGTTTATTTACTTTTATTTTATGTTTAATGGATGTTTTGATCAGATGCAAGTATTTGAACCACATGTATTTCTGGTACTGATGGAGTCCATAAGAAGGTATTAGATCCCTGCATCTTGAGTTAAAACCAGTTGAGAACTTCAATGTGCGTGTTTGAAATTGAACTTAGGTCTTCTGTAATATGATGAGCTATCTATGTAGCTCCATTAAATGATCTATCTCTGAAGATTAACCAGACATAAAATTAAAGAAGAAAGAATACTGTTTTGTACTTTTATTTAACATCTCCAGATGACAGGTTGTATAGTGTTTCACAGTAGCTTGCCCTACAAATCTTTAAATCACTACAAACTGAAGGTATTCTTCTTCACAATTCTTTTATTGAATTTAACATGTTCTCTTGCTTATATATGTATTTAATTTATTTATTAACATATCAGTATATAGCCCTGCCAACCACTTTGTGCTGCTGTATATTGTTTCAGAACATTCACTTTCATACTGAAGTTGCTCTGGTCGCTATGACAACATTTATTACTCACGTCACTTAAATTCCATGTTTACAAAACGTTAATGTATCTGGATGCAAACTTACTACAGTTTATTCAGTTTGTTAAAATATTAATTCAGTCATTATCTCCCTAGGGAAAGTATTTCCTTTCTTTCATTTTACTTATTGTTCTCTTATACAATGTATCCTGACCACAGCCTGTCCTCTCTCCACTTCTCTTGGTGGCTCAATCACCTTTTCTGCAAGATCCACTGCTCATCTTTCCCTCCATGCTTCTATACTATTAAAGCGAAGTTGTACCCTGAAAAAACTTCCCATAATGGTGCAAATGCTTTTAAGTTATCTTTTTCTTTGCTCATGCCACAGAGGGTTTGACAGTTGCATAGATATCTAAGGTAATAACCATCAGCGTAACACACAAGAAACAGACTGAATAAGTGTGATACTCAGTATACACATATATCTTGCACTCTTCAAATCCAAGCTCCCTTTACCCATCCCCACTCACATATTTCCAATTGTACTACTCAGTATTTTATATTTAGATTGACATATTCTTGATATACATCATGGAAAGAACATCAGTACTTATCATTCTGAGTCTGATTTATTTCACTTAACATGTTATCTTCCAGTTTCATCCTTTTTGAGTGTGAAAATTAGAGAATTTCATTTTTATTTATGAGTTAATAATATTATAGTGTATATAATATTACTACATATTTTTGTTTTCTAATTTGTTATCATTAGCTAGATTAATTTTAGCTATTATCAATAGCATAGTAACAAACATAAATTTGATATTCTTTTTTTATTTAATTTTCATTTTTTGATACTTTATTTACATTTCAAATTGTTTGATTTACTTGGGACAAATAATAACAAGTAGGATGTGAGGATAATATAGTAGCTCTATTTCTAGTTACATGAGGAACATTTCATTATTGTTGGGCTAGTTTATATTTTGATCTCAAGTATATGAGACTACCTTTTTTGCTAATTATGCTTCTTCTCTTCAGAAAAGTCATTTAAAAATAAACTTTCTTTCTAAAATGCAGAATATATTGACTGAAAAATATAAAATTATAGTAAGATATGCACTGTATTCTCATTATACTTAGGTACATTACGCTTCAATAATACTTGGTGTATGTACCTTTGTTACATTTTGAATAAACATAAGGGATTAATTTACATGATATATTATAATCTACAATGTCTAGAATAATATAAGGCACATAGTTCTGATTAATAAGTGAATACAAAAGATGTTGATAATAAAGAAATCAATGATAGACTTATTATACATCAAGAAAGTTGTCAGTCCTGAACTAGAGTACGATTTATCTCAATTTACCAATTAGTATTGAAAATAGTGATGAAAATGTCTTTAGTTATGAGCATGGATTTAGTGTTCAAAATGATTAGTTTGCAAATTTACATTTTCTTGATTTTTAAAACTGAATTTATCCACAGTAGGCATCACATATCATAGCAGCTGAAACATAATTTCAGAAAAAAAGTAGTTTTGTTCAGTAGAGTCTCATTGGATATACAAACCATTTTTCAGACTCAAAGGCAGATCCCATGACCAGCAACAGATAGCCAATTCAAAACTCCCTTAATTGTAGTTTGGAAGATTGTGTTTTGCATAAAGCTTTACTCGGCATTCTGGTTTTTCCTGAGTGAGTTTTTGCTTATATATTGTGGTTTCTGATTTTGTGTTTTGTTCACTTCTCTCTCTACATATGTATATGTATTTTTGTGTTTGTGTCTGTGTGTCTGCATGTGTATGTGCTTCTCATGCTTTTTCTTTTTCAATATTTGTTTCTCTCTTTTGTTAATTGTTGCTGTGAATAGACCACTTGACAATATTTTGAGAAAAGCAATACTGTATTTATACTATGTTTAACACTGACCAGTAGTTATCATTTTAAAAAAGCAAATGTCTATTTTTCTCTTCCCAATTGTAGAAATATTTTTGGTGGACTTCTTCAGGTGAAATTATGAATCATTTCAACTTGCGCATATATATTCTTTTTCTCCTAATAGTGAGAGAAGAAATTCACAATGAATCAACATCAAGGGATGTAGAGACTGTTCCTCCTAAAATTAAAACAAAAATAGAAGTTAACTTCAAAATATTCTCATGTATGTCAAATATCATTTTCTTCCAATGCATGTATTAAACTAGTTAAAATATTCATCTACTTTCCCAACACAATCAGTCTTCTTACCAACTGGCACACTAAAATCCCATTAAGGCAGCCAAAAGACAAGCTTTCCTGTGACTTTCATACATTTTTGTGAAAGTTAGCAACATGTAGTGTCAAACTGTTAACAGAAGATTAGAACACCAAAGCCATAGACAAAATTCCTAGTGGAATGAATTCAAAAGGCAAGTGTGTACAGAACAAAGTGAAGACATTTCTGCAAAATCAGTGGCATTAATCGGCGTTATTTCAGGCTTAGCCCTTTTACATAGCAATCATCCTGCAAAAGTTGCCTTTCAGAGCATTCCCTATCAGAAAGCACTGTGCAATTTCAAAGACTGAAACAACAAAAGGGTGAGAACAACTTATGTAAAATAGATCAGTGACTGAGGTGCTATGTTAGTATGGGGGTATCTTACATGAAACATTAGAGATCCAGAGATTAGTAACAAACTGCTCAGTGATTGAGGCCACCAAGACATGGCATTTCCATTTCAAAATCTTGCACACTTTTCAATAATTCGGGAAAACTGCCCTGATATTAGAATGTTAATTGATTTGAAATTTTCCTTACCTCCAGGCTGAATTCTTTCTATCTGATATATAACTTCTGAGGTATTTGTTATTTTTTTCATTTTTAATAAAGGCTCTGATACAAAAACTAAAATAGAAAGCTTATTGTTTCCATTGATCTGTGCTGTGGTACCCTAATTTTTTTATTCTTTATTACTGAATTTTCTCAGACTTCACTTTCTCCTTCTTATTTTGCTTCCTGTGCAAGAAAAATTTTACTTCTGTCCTCTTTGTCATGTGTTTGTACATTTGCTATCATCTTCCTTTTATAATGAAAGGGCCACCTAAATGATTCCAACTAAAGACAAAGTCACAATAAGAATAGCTTATTTAAATCTATGACTTAGACATTTCTACTAGCTAATTTCTGAAGTATTCATTTCATGTCTCTCTAAATGCACTTAGTGATGCCTATAAGTCTTGTGTTTGGAATTGTAACTTTAATGAATGCTCAGAATTTAGGATGGAGTTTATATCTGTAGATATTTGAGAGCCTAACTGGAATGCCTATCAAACAATAGGCAACACACCTTACTATGGACAAGAATGACACTGAACAGGTACTTTTTTTTCATTTCCCAATTAATTGCTTCTCAAAATCTCCTAATTAATTTCCAAGATATAAAGGGTTGTAAAAAGATGTCATTTGCTTAATGTTTGAACACTAAATATTATTACCTATTTAGAAATATTCTTAATGTATTTCCTGGAAATTTCTACTTTCTTCACATTATACTCTTACAAGGAAGTGAAACAATAAAGCAATTAATGTAGGGGAGAAGCATGAATTCTAATATTGTTATATTATTATGTAGTCTATAATTCTCTATCTAGAAACATCACTGGAATCTGGCTAAGAACCAAGAAGTAATGTCATTCCACAATGGAGAGGAAATGGAGCACAAGTTTCAACTCTTCCCAATATAACCTACCAGTTGCTGTTTTCCTTTCAGTAGAAATTAGAATGTGCTTTCCATTCCTTGCTCTCTCAACACATATATCAAGCATGAGCAGTAGTTTTCCTGCCCTACATAATATTAGACTTAAATTTAATTAGATCTGCCACACATTGAGAGGGAGACTATTTGGTTTTGAAATTGGACTTGTCTTTACCAAATATGTCAGTAGTTCATTTTATTTCTGAAATTGCATTGCATACCTCTCCCTTTCTTACCACTGAATTAAACTAAATGCAAAACACACTGTTTTCTCTTGAAGGACATCCTGTCATTATAAAACTGTGATCATCTTCTCTTTAAAAGGTGAAAGAAATAATATGCATGTGTGTGTATTCACGAATAAAATGTATGTGGGAGTAAAATGTGCACTGCAGAAGTTACTTGCCAGCAGCCCATTAATTGAAGCATCTGTGTTTTTCCAAATTCTGAATAGTTCCCATCTGTCTTGGCTCTCTCTAAGCATGAAATCCAAGTCCTCAGTTGGGGTGGGCAGAGATGTATGCTAGAGAACTGAGGCAATTTGGGGATCCTACTTCTGACCCATAGGGTATACAGAGGTCAGTTTGCAAAGGACTTCCTGGAATGCGTACTTGTCCCCAAAAGAGTATGCTGTTACAAAGATAAGATAATCTTTGTACTGATTGCCAACTATGAATTTTCATATGTTGGTTTATGTACAAATATTTCCTTCCCAGAATTGGTGCAGGTGTACTGTGTAGCCTCTTGCTTCCTCTGCCTAAAATTGGCTTCAAGTTCTGTGGTGCTGTTATAATTTAATTCTTCTATATAGCAGTCTGTCGCCTCCATTCATATAGAGTTCTTCAATTTTATATTCTCAGGGCTATCTTATGAAATTGCACGACTCTTCCCTTCAGCCACCCATTTGCTTTTCCTTGATAGGAAGATGGGATCTCATTCCCGAATCAGCGGCTTTTTAATTTATTATTTACCCCACTGCACATTCAGGTTTTCTGTAATAACAGTTCTTCAATTCCTGTGCACAGAGTGCAATGGTGCCTTCCACTCATTTCTTTTCTGGGCCCCGTATCAGATTATGAATTTCCTGAATTTCGTACAAACAGATAATGATCCACTATCATTTTATTGCTCATTACAGGTAAGTTTTCAGGACCACCGCTCTTTTAACTTTCTCTTTTCATCATCATACTGCCTGCAATGTTTCTTCCATCCACATTTCATATTACTGATTTTTTTCCTACAAAAGCTTACTCCAGAATAACGAGTCTTGACAATTATAGAACCGCTTAAAACCAGATCCTGCTGTTGATAATTCACCTCTATTTTCTCATATTCGACAACTTTTCACTTTTGTAATTTATTTGATTTCTGTAAAACCAGGACATTTTTCTCAAAGAGATATCCTTGACTCAAGTTTACCTAGAATGAGGCTAATATTTGTAAGTACATATAAAATTACTTAATTTTGAACTTGAGATAGTTAATTTCTAAGTGAACCCTAGTTATTCTTTCCTTGACTCATTAGTACAGCTCTCCCCTGCTTCAATTGCTGACTCATCATTATACATGTTCTCTTATTAAATTTGCAAAGTTCTCTTTCAAATGGAAGAGTCATTAAGTATTGCAGTTGTCATAATCAAGCAGTTTTCATACAAAATAAAATTTTCCTTTAGCTGAAGGCATAAAGGGTTGTTACATATAAAGCTTCCATGCAATGAACTAGTAGTTGCATCACTTGATGAGGAAAAGACTAATTTTTTTCAAATTACTATAGGAATGTCACAGAAACAAACCCTACTGGCATGCTTTACTTTGCATTTTAAATCATTATGATGTTTTAAATATAAAATATGTTTTATGCTCTATAAATTTACCAACCTAGTGAGTTTGATGTTCTATAGAGTTTTATTGTTTAAAATGTAAGTTACAGTTGACTTAATGTCTAATATGGGAAGGTTATTTAGTGAACTGCTTTTATTTATTTATTTGTTTATTTACATCTCAGATGCTGCCCTCTCCAGGTCCCCCCTTATAGACTTTCTCCCTCTCCCCCTCTCTTTTGTCTCTGAGAGGGAAGACCTCATCCCAGTATCTCCCTACCTGGAGGATCAGATCTCCACATGCTTAGATGTATTCTGTCCTACTGAGGCCAGACCTAGCAGCCCTCTGCTACATATATACCAGGGGCCTGGGCCCAGCCCAGCTCCTGAATGCTCTTTTAAAATGATTTCTTTTTGCAAGGAGTGATCATTTTTATTTGACAGAAATATTTACAATTCTCATTTAATTTCTCAAAGTATAAAAATGAAAACTTTTTCTAAATGAGAAAAATCAGTTTTACAAGTAGGGTTTTAATAATGTTAAGGTAAAAAAATCTGTGATGCAGAAATGTTATGATCTTTGGAGAAGTTCTTCAGACTCAACATCAATAGTAATGGCACAGAATTATTTTGCCAAGTGTACTAATTCAATCCATAACTAAGCACTTATTTGAACAACGTCAGCTACCATGGAAATTTTATTTGAGCAAACTAATTACTTACAAATGAACACTCTTTGGCTTATTACTGAAATTATGTCTCTCTTTTATGTTCTTCTATCCTATCCAGGTAGCTGTTATCTAATTTCTAACCACATAAGAGAAAAGAGGCATAATAAAAGCTTTAATGGGGGCCATGGAACATTTCCCCACATTCAGCTAAGGGTTCATTTTGGCCTTCATCTGTCTGCACATGACCTGCTATACCCATTCATTTCTATCAGGGCACAATGTATCAAGCAAAGTTCCTTTCGATAGAGTCAATGAAACGACATAAATCCTTTTAGCTTGGGCTGGAAACCTCCTGTGACCAGGAACTAGTAATAGATTGTAATATGATGACAGAGTTTTTATCTCAACCTTCCATTAATTATTAAAGAGGGTCATTCTTTGAAGATTTCTGAACAGTGAATGACATACAGTGAGCTCTATCAACAGTGTGCTGATATAAGATGATGATGATGATGGTGATGATGATGATGATGATTCTACCTGGTCAACAATATAGAAATTGCATTTGATTACTTCACAAGAAAATTAGAAAGTTCTAGTCAAATCTGGTAAAAAAAGACAACAGGTCATTTATAGCTAAACAGCATGCTTTTATACACTAATGTCATGGTCCATTCACTTTGAACCTCAACTTGCCGTCTTCCAGAATGAGACAATAGCTTCCTATTCCTTTCATCATTTATGCATAAGGTCACTGTTTTCCCCACAATGAACTAGTTTACTCTTCATTTATATGTCTATTTTCACAATGACTGGGTTACTAAGAATTGCCTAAGGTTAGAGGAAGTTTTGAGAAGGAATAATATTCACATCAAGAACTTCAGGTGATAAAAGCTTCATAGCTAGGAATTACCTCTCATGGAACCAGAAGGTGCTGTAAAAGCTTCCAAAAGGAGAAAAATAACCAACAGTTCTCCTTAGCTAGGATGCCAATGAAGCACAACAATAATGCACATGGCACAATTAACCTTAAGGGTATAAGAGCTAGACAGATACCCTGATGGTAACTATTTTCAAATTGAACCTCACTTCAGGAGGAAAAGCATACCTAGAGCTAGAAACCTAGCCAACTCCCCAAGGCAATCATGGTTCTTGAAGGAGAATCTCCAACTGCCACTTTTACTGACTTAGAAAAATCTATACGCCTATCTGAAACATCAATGCATCTACCCACAGATTAGGATAGCTCCACCAATCGTCAAGGAAACCTCTCTGCAACACATAGAGACAGAAGAGCACAACTGATAAAAATGCAGAGAACAAGAGATCATGTGGTACCCATTTCCATGTGTTCATCTACAACACAACTCCTGTATCTAAGGTGCAGTGATCATTGCAGAAGAGTAGTGGGGAACTCATGAGAGACAGAGGAACTGGGAGTTTATTGTGAGGCTGAAACTCCTAGAAATTTCAGAAGCTATAACCATGGAGTCCCATCTACGTAGCTGTCTAAAAAGGACTTAAGCAAGGATTTTATCAATAGACATACTAACACGGGAAGGGGAAAGTTCATATGGCACCAACCCCAGACAAAGAACTTCAAACAACTAGGGACTACTAAAAGCAGAAGTAGTATTACCCAGAGAAAAATACACCAGTTTGTTATCTAATACCAAATGCTCATCTCTGAATATATATTCATATATTAAAATATATACAAACATAGCAGATTGCATTTATATATTTAATAATACTATATATGTAAAAAGAATTAACGAAAATGAGGCCATGAATTTGAGAAAGAGCAAGGGAGGAATATAAAAGGGATTAGAGGTAGAAAAGAGGAGGGTGTAATTATATTATAATCCAAAAAATACAAATAGATAATTAAAATAAATTTCAGGTGAAAATATCTATACCTGAGATGGTCTAAAACAAAGAAGATAAACTGATGGTAACAGATAATCTACCGGGTGGTAAAGGAAGATAATATCTCCTACTTGTTTCTCATATACTACACTAAAATATACCAAAAGCTTGATTAGAATTTCTGCACCTCAGTCCCATAAGAAAGGACTGTGATTTTAAGCTTTATTTGGAGAATAAACTCATCATCACATTGTATAACGTGATTCCATCTTTTAAAAAATGAAACTAAAGAGGCTTATGAAGACAATGAGGTCTATGTGTGGTCCACTTGGGCATGAATGATACAGGGAAGAGGAAGCTATTGCCTGATAGCCAGAGGCTAAAATGGAGGTTGAAAGTAGTTTGTATCATGACATGTATTCAAAAGCCATCAGGAATTAAAACAAAGAATAGCAGGGAAAGAAAATATATACAGCGTAAAGGTAAAATAGATTCTGTGAGGTTGTATAAAATTGTGATAAACCAAAGGCATTAGAAAATGTTCTGAGATAACAGAAGTGAGGGATGGAATACAATGTTTTATAGAGGAGGAAGGTAGTAAGTTTTCATTCATATAGGTTACTTGTCCATTGATCCACTGTTCTTCAGATACTCATGATCAATGAATTTTTTTTTTATTCTTTTTTTTGGTGGGGAACTACAGAAGCACAATCAAGAACCCAGAAATTGAATTTAAATTTTTGTGCATGCTGGATAAGCTCTATAACACAGAATTAATGGCCTTGCTTTGATATAATGCAGTTAAGAGTAACTATATTTTTATTTTTATTAAAAATCCCATTAATAATAAACTCACTATCATAAAAGTAAAATTAAGTCAATCTGTTTTTTCTAGTGAGTAGGTTACTGTGAACATTAGAATAATACCAACAGAATATCATCAGGACAAAATAACAATTTACTTTCAAAACAAAGCATGATTCCTTAGAATTTACTGAAAGACCAGCAGTGGTGGCACACACCTTTAACCCCAGCACTTGGAAGGCAGAGGCAGGCAGATTTCTGAGTTCGAGGCCAGCGTGGTCTACATAGTGAGTTCCAGGACAGCCTAGGCTATACTGAGAAACCCTGTTTCAAAAACCCATAAAAGAAAAAACAAAAATAATCTATTGAAAGATCTGCTTCCATTATGTCGAAAATAGGTCTTCTGTTTTAGTGGTTTGTTTGTTTTTTTTTTTTAGTTTCTCTTTTCAAATAATTTCTACATATATATTTTTTCTTCTCATAAGCTAATTTATTCTGGTTTTTTTTCTCTGTAGCTGCAGTTGACCCACTTCCTGATCATATCCCACTTCCTGATCATATAGATGTATATTCTGAGAAACTCTCAGAATTCATAAAATAAGTGTCCCAGAGAGTATTATTTTAGCAGAAGAGAACCATCACTAAGATGCTTAGGAATTGTCAGAAGTCATACAAAATTGGACTTCTGTTTGTTCAAGACAATCTGCTACTAGGGGACATCCATGAAGCTAAGAAAGAGAATCTTCTGAAAATGATAGCGAGTGGTTAATTGAAAGAAAGACAGATTGGTAAGCCATCTGTGGCCTGACTAGCATTGAGAAGAAACTAGATCAGCTGGCTCTCTGTCACTGCTCTAATTTATAATTCCCAGCAAATAACCACACTGCCATTTCCAGGCTTGTGCTCATGGCACTTCTGCCCAAAACCTGAACAAATATGCAGGGCCTTTAACCGTGGTAGTCTCCGAACTTCAGTTTTCTAATCTAGAAATGATGATAGTGTTCATATCTACCTCTCAGAGCCATGTTAAGATTTGCTGCAATAAAGTGTGGCAGGGTTCTAAAAGTAATGAATATTGCACCTGGCAAAAGGCCTTAGTGTTAAAGATCTATTACTCATGCATATTATTTTATTTAATTGTGGCAGTGTTATGGATGGAATCCAGGGCCTCACATATCCTAGGTCAGCATAGTACTATTGGGTTATCTTAACCCTTATTCTGGCTCTTATTGCCTAATAGTTTATACTTACTTACTGGACTAGACTGAACATTAAATTTCTCTCAATTGATTGTTTTTCTCAATTAAAGTCAAGGTAGATATAGTGTTAAATCACTTCTGAAGTAAAAAACTTATGTGTAACTGTGTGTATAAAACACTGACATTTTCTAAGACTTCCCACTGTTTATTCCTAATCACCTCCCAGGTATGAAGTAAAATGTTAAATACTTAGGTAAAAGTGAAACAGACCATGCTTATCCTTTTTTATATGAAAAAGAAAACTGAGAGATTGGCCAATCCAAACCAGTCTCATTATTTATGTAAAACACTATTTTTTAGCTAAGATTAGTGATCAGGCCATATAGCTTTTCCATAAGAGAAAATTTATCTTTGTACAGGGTTCTTTAATTTTCAGTACATTTTCTGCAATCTGTTAAATTGTTTATTATCATGCTAATTTTTTTCTCATCATGTCAACAGACATGAAGACTTGCTTTACCTTACAAATATGGAGACCCAAAGCCAAACCCAACTGCAGTTACATGTGTGGTGGCTGATTATTTAATAAAGTATAGAAGAAACATTCTAGTTCAGCAATATTGGCCATGATTATACACAGTAAACAATGACTATTTGGTACTCATTTACTTTCCAATTTATAAACATTGGGCTTATAAAACATGTTGCAGTGAGTTCTTTCAAGCGGAGAATGGATACATCCATCATGGTACTTCAAAGACTCCCACCTAAAACTACTTCTTCAAACCCAGCATGGTTTTTGTGTTCATGAGTTACTTACAAAGAAAATTCTAGTGTAATATAAAGTATGCTTTAATTGCTACATCTAATTATCAAGAATGGTAAATAACTCTCAAGTTAATTGACTTGAACATAACAAAATGAATAATTAATAATAACAGAGTAAAATTCTAGCAAGACAATGTCAAACAGTACAGGAGAGAGAGAGAGAGAGAGAGAGAGAGAGAGAGAGAGAGAAACCTACCATTTAACCATATCACCTACAAGTCTTCTGGAGAAAATATCTGTCAGTAGAAATTACCTTTTTAAAGTGAGATTTCACTGGGCTTTAAGATAATGCTTGTAATATATTCTGAATTAATTGGATGAGTGGAATTAAATATTAATAAAACATCACTATTTTAGATAAGTCTTGATCTTATTAAATATCTTTTTCCAGTCACTAATTATTTTTGTCGCCCTGAAACTTGCTTTTTCTCTCACTCTCATCATCTTTCCTTTTTAAAGGACCAAACCCGTTTCTTTTGGAATTTAGTTAATATTTCCTCTTTATTTCTCAAATGACAACTGTTCACAGAAATATGGTAACTAACCAAAAGAGCTCAATGACTACACTTGCACCCTTATATATGCAAGTGAAAGAACCAATCTAGGAAGAGGTTTTGAGCAATAATAGATACACTGAAACTTATAGAGGAGAAAGTGAGGAAGACCCTCTAACACATGGGCACAGGGAAAAATTTCCTGAAGAGAACACCAAAGGCTTATGCTTTAAGATCAAGAATCAACAAATGGGACCTCAAAAAATTGCTAAGCTTCTGTAAGGCAAAAAATACTGCCAATAGGACAAAACAGCAACCAACAGATTGGGAAAAGATCTTTACCAATCCTACATCTGATAGAGGGCTAATATCCAATATATACAAAGAACTCAAGAAGTTAGACTCCAGAGAATCAAATAACCCTATTAAAAATGGGGTACAGAGCTAAACAAAGAATCTTCAAATAAGGAAACTTGAATGACTGAGAAGCACCTAAAGAAATGTTCAACAACCTTAGTCATGAAGGAAATACAAATCAAAAGAACCCTGAGATTTCACCTCACACCAGTCAGAATGACTAAGATCAAAAACTCAGGTGACAGCAGATACTGGTGAGGATGTGGAGAAAGAGGAACACTCCTCCACTGTTGGTGGGATTGCAAGCTGGTACAACCACTCTGGAAATCAGTTGGGCGGACCCTCAGAAAATTGGACATAGTACTACTTGAGGACCCAGTTATACCACTCCTGGACATATATCCAATAGATGCTCCAACATATAACAAGGAAACATGCTCTGTTATGTTAATAATAGTCTTATATATAATAGTCAGAAGCTGAAAAGAACCCAGATGTCCCTCATCAGAGGAATGGATACAGAAAATGTGGTATATTTACACAATGGAATACTACTCAGCTATTAAAAACAATGACTTCATGAAATATAGAGGCAAATGGATGGAACTTGAAAATATCATCCTGAGTGAGGTAACTCAGTCACAAAAGAACACACATGGTATGCACTCACTGATAAGTGTATATTAGCCCAAAACCTCAGAATACCCAAGATACAATTCACAGACCACATGAAGCTCAAGAAGGAAGACCAAAGTGTGAATGCTTCAGTCCTTCTTAGAAAGGGAAACAAAATACTCACAGGAACAGATAGGGAGACAAAGTGTAGAGCAGAGGCTTAAGGAAAGGCCATCCAGAGACTGTCCCACCTGGGGATGCTTCCTGTATATAGTCACCAAATCCAGACACTATTGTGGATGCCAAGAAGTGTTTGCTGAAAGGAGTCTGATATAGCTGTCTCCTGAGAGGCTCTACCAGAACCTGACATATACAGAGGCGATTCTCACAGCCAACCATTGGACTGAGCACTGGGCCTCCAGTGGAGGAGGTTGAGAAAGGACTGAAGAAAGTGTAGGGGTTTGCAACCCCATAGGGAGAACAACAATATCAACCAGCCAGAGCTCCCAGAGCTCCCAGGGACTAAGCCACCAACCAAGGAGTACAGATGGAGGGACCCATGGCTCCACCTGCATATGTAGCAGAGGATGGCCTTGTCAGGCATCAATTGGAAGAAAGAGCCTTGGTCCTGGGAAGGTTCAATGGATGCCCCAGTGGAGGGGAATTCGAGGGCAGGGAGGTTTGAGTGGCTGGAAAACTCTCATAGAAGCATGGGGAAGGGAAAACAGGGAAAGGGGATAACATTTGAAATTTAAATTTAAAAAAATCTATTTTAATAAAAGAAAATTCTACTATTTTCAATATGTAGACTTTTTCCTATTGGGGCATGCTCCTCATTTCCTAGTACAATGAGATTTTTAAAAGCTTGCTTGTTCTAGTGTCAGTGCCCTTTTAACCAAGAGGTTTCGTTTACCTAAACATCTAAGTTGGCCTTACATTCTACCTTGTTAATGAGCTATACATAAATAGCTGAATAGATAAAGATATTTTATCTCTCTTATATTTCCCTTTGACACAGTACAACTATGTTCTAAATAGCTTTCAACATTATACACTGGAGACTGAGAGGAAGAGATCTGTGACCTATACAACGACAGGTTGTGGCAAACCGTGAGTAGATACTTCAAAACACACTTTAGTGTCAAGAATCAAATATCTGTATCTTTCTATTTTTTCATATGTACCTTTTCTCAATATAATCTCAGCACACTGCAAGGGATTTTTCCAAACTGTTGTCTTAATTTTAATTTATTGATTTGTTCATTTTCTCATAATGTCACTCAAAATTGCATTTGAAGTGGTATATTTTTTAAATGTTAGAATACAAAGGTTAGGAATATGAATCCTTCAAGTCAAAAGAATAAAATGTAGAGAAAAATATACTGGCTTAAGAAACATGGTCTGAAAATTATGTTTATAAAAGAATGTAGAACAAAGTTGAGAAATGTTTAGTAACACAGCCTTAAGTGTAGGAAGGAGTAAATGGGTGAACTGACAGCAGAAGTATTAATAAAACTGATAATCATATCATCATTGATGTCTGGTAGATGTCCACTCTACTACCATAGAAATGTCTCTTTATTGTAAAATTGCAACTGATACCACTTATAGACATATTCCTGGTAAAGAGAAATAAGATGAGATGACACTGTTAAGACAAATGATAATGAGAAACAATTAAATTTTAGTAAGTAAATTATGGTATCAAGAAATTCAAAACCATGAGGCAAGAGAAGTAGGTTAATGGTTAAGAGCACTCACCGTTCTCAGAGGACCCAGGTTCGGTTCCCAGCATCTATATCAAAGCTCACAACCATATGTAACTCCAGTTCTTGGGCATTCATACATTCTTCTGGCCTCCACAGACTCCAAGAACACATGTGGCACCCTGATGTATATGCACACAAACATCTAAAGGCATACAATGAAAAAAATTAAGAAAAATAAAATTCAAACCTATAATTAGATGAATGATTTATGGAAGCCGTACCAAGAATCTTGAAAGAATTCCCACATGCTTTTGATGGTACCTTGATTAGTGTATACATACATTTTAAATAATTTTAAAGTATAAAGTGCAGATATTCCTTTTCAGACAAGGAGGTTAAAACTATTGAGGATAATTGATTCTTCGATGTCATTCGATGTCATTGTTGTCAAAGCCAACAAAAGGCCTGTCTCGATTTCTCAATCTTTTTGTATTAAAGTAAAAATAAAAGAGTTAGTTAGAATTCATCCATTTAATCCAACTGGTTTCTTGTATCCAAATTATATATTTATGTTTCCTTTAATAAAATATACAGATAATTATTTACTGATAATATTCATTTGCAAAAAAGAATGGGAGAAGTCAATGTTTATATAGTGGATACCAAAGGTATTAGAATTGGAAGGTCCTGCATTCTAGTTCTAGGAATTTACAAAAACTGTCTTGTTACATAATTTATTTCACCTTACTAGACCTAACTATTCATATTGTATACTAAAAGGTTTGAACTAAAGAACATAGATCATGGATAGTTGTAGTCTTCTCAATTAAAAAGGGGGAAATACCTTTATTTCTTGTGTGTACATTTTAGTTAGTTAAGCAGGAGTAACTAGTTTGAGGGCCTGCCTTAAATAGTGGATCACCATATACAGAGAAGTAAAAAATTAAAATCATGGTAGAAATCTAAGTAATGTAACTAATTAGGAAATCTAATTGTTCAGAAAGTACTTAGCTTGAAGTATGCACTAATACACAAACCCATTATGTTCAATAATTATAGAATAGACAAGATTTAGTTAATAGTATATTTTTTAAATTATTGCATCCCCTTAATATTTTGGTTGAGTGTTTTTTTTTTTTACTATCAGCATTGCTATTTACATTAAAACTTGTGCATAAATATAAGTTCATTGGTCTGTTTAGGTCTAGTTTGAGAGTTCATTACTGTTACTGTGATGGTATCAGTGAATCAAAATATATTGCAACTCTTCTGCTCTCTACATTCTGCTTCTTGCTACATTCCAAAAGAGCTGGCTACTTTCACGAACCAGCACTGCAAAGCAGCGTTATACATACATTTCAGCCAATTAAGGTTCTCCATACTCAGAAATTACCATCAAAGAAAGGAACCATCCCTTTATCAATAGTGAGGGGAAAATTCCTTAGGAAATATGTGAATGCCTCCTTTGAAACTATTTTCATCCCTCTGTCTGTTAGCCAGAGGGTCATATGAGGAAATCTCTTAGGTTCTCCAGGCCCCAATCTTATACTGTGATTATCTAGTGAATTCTATTGATTTCTTTGCCTACCAAGTTGAGAAGTAAAACAGTGATAGTGGTTTATATCTACTGTTGACTTTTTCTGCTAGTTTAACCCTTACTTAAGTATACATACAATAATTATTGCAATTTTATTGTATCATATGTTTGAATTTTAAAACAAAGTTTGTCTCATGCTTTCATGTAGAAATATATGCATATTCTTCAATTTTAGTTGAATTTTCTTTTAAAAATCACATGCAATCTTATGAGTCTTCATTTTTGCACTGAACATATACACACATTCAACAATTGGTATCTATTTTTTTTCAAGGAATTTTTATGCTTATTGAAATTGTTCTTCTTTCTTCCTCTTAATTCCCTGCTATTAAATGGTGGCATTATGAATATGTTGTTTAGCTTTTGCAAGAAAAATTCTTAGTAATATACATGGGAGTTGAATTGCCACATCATGGGATATGTGGATATTTATAAACTGTATAAGATTATGACAAACTTTTCCAAAGTGGCTAGAATTTGTTATGTTCTCACCTAAGCCACCAAATCTTCTGATCAATGTTCTTGATTTTGTTTCCTACTTACATTAGTATTATATGTTATTTCTTTGAGATTGATCCTTTAAACTATGCTACATTTGTCATGAGTGTGTGTATTGTATGTGAATATGTGTGTGTGTGTGTGTGCGTGTGTGTGTGTGTGTGTGTGTGTGTGTGTGTGTGTGTGTGTGTGTGTGTGTGTGTGAGCATGTATGCCAGGGCATACTTGTGGAAGTCAGTAGGAATTGTGGAGTACTTGGCTCTCTCCTTGACTATTTGGACTCTCAGAATCAAACTCAAATGCTCAGCTTTATTGGCAAGTGCCATTATCCTCTGAGCAATCTCACCTTTCTTTAATACTAGACTTTGTACTATTGTTATATGTATCACATTACATATTTTATATTAAACTATTCTACAATTTATTAATACAAGCCTCTTGTATAAGTTTGAGACTCATCAGTAGATTTTTAATATTCTGTGAACTGGTGTATCTTTTTGCTCACTTTATTTTTTATAGTTTTCTCATTATTTTTTTATGATGTGAGAATTTCATTCATTCATGTAATGGACTCAGATCCTTCTTTCCTCCCCTAAAATTACTTCCTGATCCTTGCCACCACTTTTCTGGCATGTGATTTGCTCTTTTATTTTAAACCCACTGAGTTCACTTTGTGCTGCCCAAATGTAGCTAGGTTTATGAACATCTAGTAAAGAATGGGGAGCCTCTCAGAACCTACATCCTTAAAGAAAACTGACTCTCCTATCTCCTTCCTCTAGCTGTCAAAATTTGCCAGAAGCTTCTCATCTGGGGGCGTGACTTTATTTGTCATCCCCCACTTATTCTGGGATTCTATCTTGATCTTTGACACTGAGTTCATGTATGCAATATCCCTGTCATGTCCAGAAAGTACTGTTTTACTGTTGCTGTCTACTGCTTCTGCTTCTTATAATCATTCCACTCCCTCTACCATGATGAGTCTGAGCCTTGGAAGTAGAAGATATGATACTGATGTCCCATTTGGAACTGAGTTCTACAGTTTCTTTTAATCTACATTGAATGATTGTGGGTCAGTTGTTAAGAATATAGTCAATATTGTCAATATTTTGCTTTTGAGCTACTATTCAATATGCTTTAAGAATTCATTCATTTACTCTAAAATGATTATCACATAAAGTTTATATTAGCTGTACATAAGTTTGATTTTTACATCAAAGCACTTATTCCATCTAGAGTTGAGTTTTGTACATATTTGGAGAAAGTTAGTTCATTTTTATTTATTTATTTTTTTGCTATAAAGATAATGAATCTTTTAGGTTAATTAACTGAATAGTTCATCCTTTAATTAAAGACCTTCCTTGATATCACCATTAAATATCAACGTTTCTAACATTCATGATATTTAGCTACCTGCCAAAATGCAATTTGAAATCTTTCCTCCTAATATATAAAAGTTGGATTCATTTTCTCTAGATGAGGCACTTGCAATAAAATAGAACATTTCAAAAGTTCATTCAAGTGAAAAAAAGAAAGGTTCTGTATATAGCTCCCACCCCATCATTTGTCAAGCAGGCTTCTGCTTTGTAAGGTAAAGTCATGGGAAAGAAGTGATTGAGGCAGTGAATTCTTTTTGTGTTTGTGCCGCTAACCATAGTCAGTTTATGAGATACTTGGCAGAAGCTGAAGAGGATACGATATTTAATTTGGTTGAATGCTGTCAGATGGCTAGGTCATGAAACTTGCTGAGGAAATTCATGTGATTTTTTTTTCTTTTTTCTTTTTCTTTTTATGGAGTTAAAAGAGCTCCAAGGGGCTAAACTTTCTGGACTCCCATGATTCATAATATTGTACTTCCTTACTGATGTGAAAAGGTATCTGGCAACACTGAACTTGAAACATGAAGGAAAAGAAAAGCACCATTGATAAATTCAGAAAAGGTACTTGAATATACAATGACTATGAGATTAGCACATGTCATCAGGTAATCGCATACATTATATTTCTTGGGATGAGATTGTGCTCACTTTTACATACAGAGGTATTTATCAAAAGAATATTATAATTTTTGAAGAAGGACTTCTAGTGAGTATAAACCATACTTCGAAATTGTTCAGCAAAGAAAATAAAGTTAAAACATAAAACCAAGTAGCATTTAATGTATGTCTTTGCTACACATACCCATATTTTAATTTTGTAAAGCCACCTATGAATTAGTAAAACAAAACAATAAAAAAATCAGTAGAATAAATGTATAGACATCTTGAAAGATAAATTAACCATTGAGGCAATACAAATGGCAAATATACACTTTAAGATGAATTACAAATTTTAAATTTGAAGCCCCCTATATAATAGTAGCTATAATTTGAACAATTAGCAAAAATAGAGCATGTGTGAAATATCAATAAGTAAAGACTTTCAAAAGTTATTGAAAGAATAAAAATTATAATATTTAAGGGTATCATTTTGACATTTCTTACCATACACACCCATTATGAATCAATAATTGTATTGGTCAAAATTGTCTACTCCATTAGTCTCTCACATTTCTGTGGAAGCACTGACTGTCATTTGCTCTTGATGACTTCTGCAAGGATACTTACATAGCAGAAAAGCAAGATAATATCACTTCTCTACATCAAGAAGCAGGTTGTCATAAGATTCACTCCAGAGCAAAAGGCAGGCATGACTACTTGCCCCCCATTATATAGATGGTTTTTTTCTACAAAGATTGTGTCTTCTCTCCTTCAAGGCAACCTGCTTTGTGTGGAAATATCATGGGCCATCTTGAAGTCATGCTATAGGAATCTCAAATTAAAGAATTTACACATACGTACACATACACACACACACACACACACACACACACTCAGATTCCTTGAAATATAGAAATGCAGAAAGCTTGATTTATAAATAAGGTAAAAATCTCAGATTTTAAATCCACATTGACAAATACCTTTTTTTTAATTGTACCATAATATGATAATATCACATGTTATTTGTGCAAGTTTGTTAATGGCAGTAAGTTTATGTTACCTACAACTACCCAAAGACCATGAAGTTAGTGGCATTATATACACACAGTAGAATACTATGCAGCTGGAAAAATGAATACATGAATTTACTGAATATGAAAATATTTATAACTACCTCATTTTAAGTATAAGTTTAATATGGAACATTATACTATAGTAATTCATATTAATAAATCTCACTTAAAAAGTACACACAAATTTCTGGATAGTTATGTGTCTAGTATCTATATTAGTGATGATTAACACCAAATAATGGAAGAGGAGTTGATTTAAAAATGCTTTGCTTATCTATAGTTTCTCGTTTTCCTAAAAATGTTCATGTGTTATTTGTCTAGTTAAGAAAAAAATGAATGATGCATGCTAAAAAAATAAAATAAAATCTGCAGCTGCCTTTGGAATTCATATCTTAGGAATTATCTGAATTATAAAACATCTGATCCATTACTGAAACTCATTTCAAAGAGAACTGATTGAGCTGAAAGTAAACTATATACACTGCATAGACATAATGTCCTTCAAATTTTGGAAAGAAATATAATTACACAAATAATTCTAAAATCTCTGACTATAGGGCCAAACTCTGAGCTATGTTTGGGCCCATCTGGTCTATGAAAGCAGATTTTTCCCTTCTGTAGCTTCTGAAATTACTGCTAAGACCATACGAAGTAGAAAGATAGGGCTATTGATTTGATTAAATTCACCATTGGCTTTGGAGTAAGTCCTGTATTCATAGCAGTATTTTCATTGTCTTGGAACTGGGCACTTCATACAAATATAGGGCTTAAAAATAATTTCAAGCTGATTTTCTATCAGTGCTTAAATTCATATTTCAAACTGTGGAAAGCTATAATTTGTCATGATAAACATATGGATCCTACATGGTTATTTCTTTTTGTCTATTCAATATCATTAAATCACTAAAATAATAAAAAATATCAACATATTGCCTACAGCTTTTAAAATATTTCTTTTATTTTTGAGATTGTAATGTAATTTTATACTTCCTTCTTTTTCTTCCCTCTAAACATTACCATATATTCCTCCTTGATCTCTTTTAAATTCATAAACTCTTTTTTCATTAAGTGTTGTTACATAGATGTGTGTGTGTGTGTGTGTGTGTGTGTGTGTGTGTGTGTGTGTGTGTGTGTGTGTGTTCTTAAACATATAAATAGAGCCTGCATATCTGTGTACTGTTATTTTTATGCCTGGGTTTGGGGCTGACCATTTGGTAGGAATAACCAAATGATGTACTCTTATCTGGCTAACATTATTTTGACAACTCTCAGCATTCTTGAGCTTCCAGTAGTTCTTTGCATAGGACTGCACTCACCTGGGCTTCCACCATCCACATTAACACATCTATTGTTCTTGTCCTTGTTCAGCTCAAATTTAGAAAGTCATGTTGGTGACACTTTATGGGAGAAGTTTCTTACATAACTAGGGCACAAAATCTCACTGCAAACTCCTTGCTCCTCTGTCTCTTACAATCTTTCTACCTTTTCATCTGCAGAGCTCTGTGAGCCTTAGGTGCATGAGTTCTATTGGATATGGATTGATTCACTGGGACTTAGGTTCTAAAAATCTGCCTTTTTACTAGTTATAGTTTTCTGAAATAATTTCCACCAGTTACAAGGAGAAGTTCCCTTGGTGAGCAATGAGAACTACATTTAACCTGTGAATATAAGAGCAAATATTTAGAATGTAGTTTAGGTTTGCTCTGGTTTGGTAAATTACTAGTTGTGCAATCTCATCCAAGATCCATGACTTCACTAGCCCCAAGGAGCTGGCTAGTTTTCTGTAGTAGGACTGATTTCCGTTTTGTTGAGTGATCCTCATTCAAATTGGAGAGCTGTTAGATACCTCCAACATAGGCATGTGGTGATCACACATTGTCACAGCTGTGTAAGACCAGGTGTTGTAAGAAGGTGCTTTCATGACACCTTCTGTTACCATGAAAAGTAGTCCTTCTGGAGGGGGCTTTTAACTTAATTTCACCTTAAGATCTTCTGGGCCTTTATTCTGAAGCACATTAAATCTTAAGCAAGAAGAAATTACCTTACACCTTTGGGGGGTCATCCAAGGGCAAAAACAATAGGATATAATTTTTGGTAGTCTCTTGGACAACTCTGACCAAAAACTCAACAGAGAGCATCTCATGCCTGGTGTTGGGATATTCTTTAGATAATATTTGGCTCTTGGAGGGAGCATTGTCTGCCCAGATGAGAAATTTTTATCTGAAGTATATATGTATATTTATATACAGATAGCATCTATTGTAATTCTTTTGAGTAGATAACTAATATTTTATTTCCCAATGACTTTTCAGACATCCTTCTTGTCATTTTATATTCCTGCCTTCTTCTGTATTTATTTCTCTTCTTGCTAGTTAGAGCATCTTCGTTCTCCCCATTTCCTCAACCAAATCACTTGTACCCTGTTATTCTCCTCTCTATTGCTCCCCACTCTACACCCACACCACATCTTGTTTTCTGCAGTTACTCCTGCATATGAACTCAGATCTAAAGTTTTGGAGATAGGAGCCAAAGATGTGAAAGAACATATGAAGTTTGGCTTTTTTGGTCTGGGCTACCTCACTCAATATTATTTTTCTAATTTCATTGATTTACTGCTTGCAGCTTTTAGTACCATTATTATATCTTATGTTGCATTGTCAGATCTTTTGATATTTTCTATATTACTACTGAAAATAGTACATCATTTTGTTTGTTTATTTTATTAAGGCAGAGTTTTGATGTGTAACCCTGGCTGTTCTGTAATTCTCTCTGTAGACCAGGCTAGACTCAAATTCCGAAATCTCCCTACATCTGCCCCCTGAGTGTTTGGATTAAAGGCATGTGCCACCATCACCAAGTCCATAAAGGATATTTTTTTCATTTTTAATAATTTATTTTTATTGACTTTACATCCAGATATCAGCCCTCTCCCTCCACTCCTCTCAGCCCTACCCTTACAAGCCCTTCCCCCATTGCCCCTCCTTTTCTCCTCAGAAAAAGGGTGCACTTCTTGTGTAACCCCCACCATGAGACAAATAGTCCCAGCTGCACTCAACAAATCCTCTCCCACTGATGCCCAACCAGGCAGTCCAGCTATAGGAAAAGGGATCCAATGGCAGGAAACAGAGAGTCCACTTGTTAGGGGACCCATATGAAGACCAAGCTACACATTTGCTACGAATGTGTAGGAGACATAGGCCCAGTCCTTGCATGCTTCCTGGTTGGTGGTTCAGTCTCTGTAAGCACGGTGGTTCCGGGTTAGTTGGAGAGATATCTCAGAGGTTAATTGCATGTACTGTTCTTCCTGACGACCTGAGTTCAATTCCCAGCATCCACATCAAGTGGTTCACAACTAGTTCCAGAGCAATCAGACACCCTTGGACTCTTTGCAGCACCTGCACTCACATGCTAGAAAACATATACACATAAATAAATGGGGGAGGAGGCATTGGTGGAGGAGAGATTTATAAGGGAGGAACTGGGAAGAGAGGAGAGGGAAGGGAACTGTGATTGGTATGTAAAGTGAATAAAAAATAAATTAAAAAGGACATTCTTAATGCAAACCCATTTGCCAAGGAATTAATACCAACAATTAACAAATGGCACTCCTAAGATGAAAGGTGTCAGAACAACAAAGAAAGAATCACTCAAGTTAGGAGGAATCTGACGGAGTAGAAGAGAGCCATCTAATACAGGGTTAATATGAAAAACACATAAAGAACTTAAAAACCAAAAAATCGTGTACCCCATTTCTGTGTTGTAGACCATTTCAAATGTAGTGAAGTTGACAACCAATAAAACCACCACAATTGGTGTCCTCCTTGTTCTTTTCACATTCAGGTAGCCATGTGGGTGAGACTTTATAGGTAGAGGTTTGAATGTTATTAGGAGATACACTCTCACAGCAAACTCTCTGAAACTCTGGCTGCTGCAGTCTTTATAAAGATCCTTGTTCCACAATGTTCTCTGAGTTGCAGGAGTGGTTTGTAGTTGCATCCATTGAGACTGGGCTCCACAACTCTGCATTTTGATTGTGTGTTGTTTTCTATACTGATCTCTGTCTATTTCAAAGAGAAGTATGGTTGACAGAGAGTGAACCTTACAATATATGATTTCCATGTGTGTGTGTGTGTGTATGTGTGTGTGTGTGTGTGTGCGTGCATGTGCATCTTAAGTCCAGTCTGAGAGATGAGAGCTGTTGTTTACCTCAAACTCTATTTCTAGCAATTGCTTGCTCTGAGTCCCTCTCTATTTTCCTAGGCTAGAAGAAAAGGATGTGGCTGTACATTTGTCTCCAGAGCTTCATTTTATTTTCAAAATGAGAAAACATAATTTTTTGATGATTTTAAAATGTGCTTTTTGCCTACTTTCTTTTAATGATAATCATGGTGTTTTCACATCCTTATTCTGTGAAGGAAAATAAAAATGCTTTCTCCAAACTGTAGGCAACTAGAATTTTGTATTTTGGAGGAAAAATAAATATCTCTAAATTATATTTTTTTGTTCCAATTAGTTCTGAAAGTAAATGGAAGTGACTCAGTCTCTATAACAATGATTACATCCCAAAGCTTTGCATTTTTATTTTAAAATAGCTGAAATTAAAATAAAATACAGATAACTTAATTACATTTCAATCTCATAATTATTAGAACTTTAATCAAACCACTTTGCTGCCTTCTCTCTTTGCCAATACTGTAAAAGTGTTTTGTAAAGGGCATTTCAACCTGCTTTCTGATAACATAAAGAGATGATGAAATAGGTACTTGTCCTCTGGAAGTTCTATGACCACTCATGTGTATTTTTTATTCTATGCAAAAATAACCCATTTTTCTATGAATGTGCTATTTAAATGCAGGCATATCTGACATTTTAAGATTGTCATCAATTCCAGGTTGAAAAAAAAGAAAGAAAGCACATGTTACCTTCTTTGTTCCTTTAGAAACTAATTTTATTCAAGGTCTCTTTCCCCCAGAATTTGGCACTGGGATTTTAAATGAATGCTATCAAAGGCACTATTAAATAGGATTGTATCCAGTTGACCAAGGTTCATGCGAGGAACCATTTTAGAGATCTTCTAACATTTAAAATGCAATTCTTCAATTACACTTCCAGATAAAATGAAATTACCTTGAATGCATGGTCTGGTGGGCTTACTCCAGATAATACAATGCAAAACTATCCAATCTATCCTTATGGCAAAGTGAAGCTTATCAAAGAATTTAATGCGTCATAAAATAGGAAAAGCTAAATGAAAAACAAAAGACCCAAGAACTAGTAAAATATGATCTGTCTAACAGTTTCTATCTAAGGAATTTCATTTACCCCTTCTATGCCAATGGAAGTAATTATGTGCTGGTTTTTGAATTTAGCATTTTCAAACTTATGCTTGCATTTAATAACTACTATATTATAAGACTCACTTTATTTGAAATGACCCTTTCCATTTTGGAGGCCTTCAAATTTCTAATATACTATCTTCTTTGTGTCTAACAAATATTAAGGAATTAAAATAGTTCTTGACAGACTCTGAATGAATATATATATCCGTATTGACATTTTTTTAGAATAGGTTGATTTCAACAAATCTGATACATAACTTTTATAATTACAGAAAATAAGTTGGATGTGGTAGTGGATGTCCAAAATCTAATCACTGAGAAGATTGAGGCACAAGGATTGCAAGTTCAAGTCCAGCCTTAGCTATAATGTGAGACCCTGTCAGAACAATAAATGCAACAACAAAATGTATCATAGATGTATTAGACATAACTTAGAAAATACAGAAAAAAATTTAAAAATAAATTAAGGATTATTTAAAGTTCAACTACAAAAATATCAACTTTTAGTATTTTCTATAAATATTTATATATTCATAAACACCATTCTGAAATCAATTTAAATTCTGTTTTGGGTATATTGTTCTAAAATTGATCAATGCATTCTTCCCATGTTATTGTTTCTAACACATATTTTAAAAGTAAATACTTATAATTGATTAAGTTTGCATATTTATAAGTAGATATGTAAACTTAATAAAATTACGAAGATATATCTGATGTGATATATTGGTTTGATTTAAGCTTGTACTACATAATGATCAAATCAGGATGGTTATCCTACCTAAAATGTCTTAAACTATTATAGGTTGCTTTCAAATTGTTGTGATGAGTACGATATCCCAAAGAAACATTGGCAGGAACAATCTCATTTGGTTTAAGATTAGGGGACATTATCAGGTTAAATCAAGGCAGGTACATGGAGGCAGGAACTGAAGCAGTCACTATAGGGAAAATACTACCTACTGGCTTTCTATGTATGGCATGCTTAGCTGTTTTTTTTAAAAATTTTTTATTGGCTATTTTCTTTAACTATATTTCAAATAGTATCCCCTTTTCCCGGTTTCCCCTCCAGAAACACTCTATTCCATCCCCCCTACCACTGCTTCTATGAGGGTGCTCACCCACTCACCCACCCATTCTCTCATGCCTCCTTGCTCTGGCATTCCCCTACACTGGGCATCAAGCCTTCACAGGACCAAGGACTTCTCCTCCCATTGATGTCCAACAAGGCCATTCTCTGCTACATATGCAGCTGGAGCCATGGGTTGCTCCATGTGTACTCTTTGGTTTGTGGTTTAGTCCCTGAGAGCTTTGCAGGGTCTGGTTGGTTGATATTGTTATTCTTCCTATGGGTTGCAAACCTCTTCAGCTCCTTCAGTCCTTTCTCAAACTCCTCCATTGGGGACCCCGAGCTCAGTCACATGGTTGGCTGCAAGTATCTGCCTCTGTATTTGTCAGGCTCTGGCAGAGCCTCTCAGGAGACATCTATATCAGGCTCCTGTCAGCAAGCACTTCTTGGCATCCACAATAGTGTCTGGATTTGGTGTCTTTATATGGGATGGATCCCCAGATGGAGCAGTCAGGGAAATGCAAATCAAAAGAACCCCGAGATACCACCTCACACCACTAAGAATGGCTAAGATCAAAAACTCAAGTGACAGCAGATGCTGTTGAAGATGTGGAGAAAGAGGAACACTCCTCCATTGTTGGTGGGATTACAAGCTGGTACAACCACTGTGACAATCAGTCTGGCAGTTTCTCAAAAAATTGGACCCAGCTATACCACTCCTGGGCATATACCCAAAAGATGCTCCAATATATAACAAGAACATATGCTCCACTATGTTCACAGCAGCCTTATTTATAATAGCCAGAAGCTGGAAAGAACCCAGCTGTCTTTCAACAGAGGAATTGGGTACAGAAAATGTAATATATTTACATAATGGAGTATTACTGAGCTATTAAAAACAATGAATTAATGAAATTCTTAGGCAAATGGATGGAATTAGAAAATATCTTCCTGAGCGAGGTAACCAAATCACAAAAGAACACATGTGGTATGCACTCACTGATAAGTGGATATTAGCACAAAATCTTGGAATACCCAAGACACAATTGACAGACCACATGAAGCTCAAGAAGAAGGAAAACCAAAGTGTGGATGCTTTGGTTCTTCTTAGAAGGGAGATCAAAATACTCAAAGGAGGAAATAACAGAGAAAAAGTATGGAGCAGGGACTGAAGGACAGGCCATCAAGAGCTGATTTCTCATATAAACAAGGACCAACTGCTTAAGGATGGCATTGTCCACAGTAGGATAGGCCCTCACATATCAATCATTAATCAAGAAAATGATCATTGGCTTGCTTCCAGCCCAATCTTATGGAGGCAATACCTTCACTGAGATTTCTTACCACTTGATTCTAAACACCATAGGAATCTATCATCTGTTTGTTATAATCTAAATTAATATTCTCTCTTCTATATACTTTGGAATATATAATATATTACTTTAAACCATAGATAATTGGCTATGCGACAAAACATTATAGCTTATTCTTCATCTCTACTATTACTCTTGTACCTACTGATTATTTTCCCTGATCCTGCTAAGTTACCTCACATTTCAATTCTTTGATAACCACGTAATCTGAATTCTATGTCATTAACTTTGTAAAATTATACATCGGGATAAAATAATATACCATTTAACTTTCTATATCCAGTTCATTCCACTTAATAAAATACCCTACAATCTGTCCGTGTTGTCTCATGTGACAATTCTTTTTCATAGAAAAATAGTATTCTATGATCTATATACCACATTTTCTTTATGTATTCATTTTTGACCACTTCAGTTCATTCCAAACCTTGGCTTTTGTGACGATTGCTCCACTTAACAAGGACATGTGTGTGTGTATGTGTGTTAAAAACTTCAATATCCTGAGTTAATTTGTTTAGATATGTATTAATTAGGGGTTCTTAGAGGAAAATAACCAATAAAGTCATGAGTATATATGACAGAGAGAAGTTTATTAGATTCACTTATACAGCATAGGATAGGCAATCAAAAAATGGCTTTGAGCCCACTGGAGAGAGTGACAGGCTACCTAGTAGTTGCTAAATCCCCAAAGCTGAATGTCTCAGCTGTCTGAGTCAAGGCTTAAAAATTCCTAGAAAGCTACTGGCATTCAGTCCATATTAGAGTGTCAAAGAAGCTAGGTTATCATTTCTGGAAGTTTAGGGAAGCCCCATCAGAGGTACCATACATTACTGAAAAAAGCCAAGGACACATATCAGAATTCTTAATCTTAGTAATAAAACAATTTAAGAGTAGACTCAATTTTCATGTTCTTCCTAGATCTCAGTATTCTTTACTTGCTGTAGTTCTTGGCCTAGGGTTGATGCCTGATAGGATTTGTCCTGTCTATATTGACAGGTTTGTGGGGGTGTCCTTGTTCAAGTCCTTTTTTGGCAGTTGTGCTAATGATAATTCATGAGTATAGTACCTCTGTTATTTCTAGGAGACATAATATCAGATAAAATTTTGGGTTCTTCTGTCTCTTACAATCTTTTGCCCTCCTCTTCCACTATGGAGGGGTTGGAGGGAGGAAATGTGAGAGAGGAAATTATATAATTGCATTGCAATATGTATACAATATATCTGTAATGAAATGAGGAAAGTGTTTGGGGGCAATTTTATTGTAGTTCAATAGAAAAATCTGAGGACAGGCAATCTGTAAATCTCTATATCTTCCAGGAGAAAGGAAGAGGAAAGGAAGGAAAATGATACAATTTCAGTTAAGCTGGCTTGTTTAGAAATGGAAGCCATCCATGGTGCAGACAAGAAGCCACAGAGAAAATCACTAGGTGGGGGAGCATTAGATAGTGAGGAAACCCAAGGTGTTTAAAAAAGGAGATCAGAGGGGAAAAGAGAAAAGGTACACTTTCCAGAAAAGCCTGGAACATATAATGGAAGTTATATGGTTATGTCTCTGCAAGCAATTGTGCTAACAGGGGGTTTGTAGGGACAGAAAATGGCATTATATCATTAAAGGGATAAATAGTCCTCAGCTCTCTTTAGCATGGCTAAAGGTGAATCCACCATCCTAAGAAGGAGCTCTAAAGCTTGGAGAAAAGTGGATTTCATTATTTTGAGTAGAAAGAAATAGCTTTTCCTTAATAAGCCCTCTGTGATGCTATATCATTGTGATGGCAAAGAATGATGGAAGCAGCATCAGCACCAGCAGCCGGAAGGCCATGGAGCCACTCAGGTCAGCAAATACAATGAGCTTTTCCTCATACTTTTCTGTGTCTGAGCAGCTGCTATCAAGTTTTGGCCACTCTTGGGTGAAGGGCTCCCCTCTTCAGTGAATAATTTCTAGAAAATGTATTCTATAGATTTTATATCCAATCGAATTGGCAATCATGATCAATCCTCACAGGCTCTAAACCCAATAATGGGATAATGTATTATATGATCATTTAAATATCAATTTTTGAGGAATCAGTAAGTTGTTCAAAATTCTTCTACTGATTAATATTCTCACCAACAGTGTATAAAGTTTTCCTTTTTCCAAACCAATATTTGCTATGCTTTGTTTTCTCTTTTTGACAGAATCCACTGTAACTAGCATATAATAATACCTCTGTCAAATCGCGTTGATTTGCATAATGATGATAAGTAATACTGAATATCTTTTCCCACATTTATTAGTCATTTCAAAGTCTTCTGAGAAATGTCTATTTTATTCTATTACCTCATTTTCAATGTTGCTGAAGGTCAAACTAAGGGCTGTTCACATGCTAGGCAAACATATTACCACTGACCTAAAGCCCAAAATCTGCTGTCAATTTTTTAATTGGATCATTTACTTTTTACTCCCAAGGTGTGTGAGCTCCCTATCTAATGTTATTTCCTTTAATATACATAGCCTGAAATATTTTCTCACATTATATTAGAAATAACTCCACTCTGTTAAATCTATCCCTTCCTGAGATTTTTTTTACACCAATGTAATTCCATTTGTCTCTTTTTGAAGCTATTATAGCTTATTTCTGAGTTTCCATATACATACATCCTTTCCAGAGAATGTCTGGAGCATTTACCCTATGTTTTAAGTACTGAATCCATGTGAGTTGGTTTTTTGGTGAGTGAGAGTTTAATGTCTATTATTATTCTTATGTATGCATATGTTCATAGTCCTCAGTATCATCTGTTTAAATGACTGTAAGGATTCTGGAGCCATTTATGTGAGTCTAGCGAAATGGGGATGGAGTCTCAGATATGGGATAATGTAGTTGTCATTTGTCTTCAGAGCTGTATGTCCTCTAACAATGATTCTAGTCTTCCTGAATCTCAGAAGAAAAGGAGAGCAACATATACTTCTCTATCATAGCAATACCATGTTGCCAGCTACATTCAATTCTCTAGATTAGGTTCAGGACTGTGAAGCACAAATCTTCAACAAACATTGATGTCTAGGGTTATAGTGAATGTTGTTTACCTTTCCATTAATGAAAACTCCTTGGGTTTTTGAGCTCTTTCTAAATAAAGATATAGAATATTAGGGTCACATTCTATCCTTCTTGTCTTTGTATTACTAAGTCTGCATATTCTAGACCTTTTATCACTCTCATGGAGTGCTTTAGTACTCACTCTCAGATAAGTTAGTGGGAGTATACCAGGTTCTTCACTTTTTCTGTTCTTCTGAGCTCCATTAGTTAGTTATAATCATGATTTACCACACAAGACATACATTTTAATTGTGTCATCATTCCATGATTACTTAAATATGCCTTATATTTTAGTAGTTAGGCTGATCAGACACAATTGCTAGTAGGACAGGATAACTAAGGGTGTTTTAAAAAATCATAAAGTACATATTATTTCATCTTACTCAAAATATAACTAATTTGATAGATAGGTAGATAGATAGATAGATAGATAGATAGATAGATAGATAGATAGATGTATAAATGGATGGATGCATAGATACTGGAGAATCTAAGTATTACCTCTTTAATAAACAAGTATAATTTCTAACTGTGCTCTAAATAATTATCCTCATATGCATAGATAAGTATAACCCCAACCCCTTGTCTTAGTTAGGGTTTCAGTTGTTGTGAAGAGACACCATGACCAAGGTTACTCTTATAAAAGACAACATTTAATTGGGGCCGGTTTACACTTAAAGATGCTGAGTCCATTATCATCATGGCAGGAAGCCTGGCAGCCTACAGGCAGACATGGTATTGGAGGAGCTGAGAGTTTTAAATCTTGATACAAAGCTAGCAAGAAAGACACAGTCTTCCAGACTTCTAAGATGATGGTCTCAAAGCCCACTCTCCCAGTGACAAACTTCCTCTAACAAGGCCACACCTACTCCAGCAAGGCTACATCTCCTAATAGTGCCACTGCCTTGGCCAAACATATTCAAACCACCACACCTCCCATTAAAAAGCTGCTTTTGAAGCAGAAACTGAGTACTATACAAATCTACAACTGATCAAATACACAGACCAACAGACCATGGAATGCCTACACCATTTGATACATTGACAATACAACCCTTACTTCTAAGAATCTGAGAACAATGAAAAAGAATAGGGTGAAGTATTAGAGTGAGACAGTTCCTTTCTATATATGACAGGGAACTCAAACACACAAACTTTCACAACTATGGTCACCTGAACAAGATCTTCACAATGATAACCTCAGCTTACATGCCAATGTGGATAAAGAAAATCTCAGCTGGCCCCACTCATTCATAAAGAACTAGAGGAAGCTAATAGCTTCTTATAGAAGGTGAAACAGTTTTATTCAGGGGTGAAACCCTGAAATGGTCATCTAAATCCAAAAATTCATTCCTAAACATACATGTAAGTGTCTCTGCCACCACCATGGCCAGAATATCAATCCATGTGAACTAAGAAGGAAGTCCAGTTCGACATGACTCAGTAGCCAGTGTTGGCTTATACTTTTGAAGTCTGATATGAGGCAGTGTATTTTGGACAAATTTAAACACTGAATAATTTGTAAAAAAAAAAAAAAAAAAAGTGCCCTGATGATAATTATCTCAATCTCATGTGTAAAATAAAAATAAACTCATGATGAATTGAATATATTTGTAAAGTTCATATAACCTCTTTCATAAACATAGGTTCTATAGATCTTAAGGATCTGTGGGAGGATCTGGTGTAGTCTCAGTCATTCAGATAGCATAAATATCACCAGGTTATTAACAAAATTTGCTCCCATTTATAAAATGCATGTGATATCTCCCATCAGAATGATTTCTAAAACCTAACTGAGAAAATAGTACTAAAGGTCTGCAAGGATAGCTTAAATAAAGAGTCTGGGGAGCCTGAGGTGGCCTGGCCATACAGGTAGTTTAGATATATTCAGGTTATTAACCAATCCATTCCCAGACATCTGGGAGGAAAACAGGTTATACATTTCTTCCTTTGAAGATACAACCATGTGTGCTTAACATCCCTGGTTTCCCCAGTGATTATTTGTGAGTACTGTGACCTCATGCCCTCTACATACATATATGTATGATCAACACTAAATGGATTGAGCAAGCTATATTTATATATACACATATATATGTAACAATAACTATTTGTACTGGCTGGTTTTGTGTGTCAACTTGACACAAGCTGGAGTTATCACAGAGAAAGGAGCTTCAGTTGAGAAAATGCCTCCATGAGATCCAGCGGTAAGGCATTTTCTCAATTAGTGATCAAGAGCGGAGGGCCCCTTGTGGGTGGTACCATCTGTGGGCTGGTAGTCTTTGGTTCTATAAGAAAGCCAGCTGAGCAAGCCACTAAGCAGCATTCCTCCATGACCTCTGCATCAGTTCCTGCTTCCTGACCTGCTTGAGTTCCAGTCCTGACTTCCTCTGGTGATGAACAACAATGTGGAAGTGTAAGCAGAATAAAGCCTTTCCTCCCCAACTTGCATCTTGATCAGGATGTTTGTGCAGGAATAGAAACCCTGAGTAAGATACCATTAAAGATGGGGTTATGAATTTGATAGGGGGAGGGCGTAATAGAAGTAGGAAGAGAGGAAAGACAAAGACAGAAAATATGTAAATAGAGTGATATGAAATCCTAAAAAATAGGATAAAAAAGATAATGATCAGAGACCCTTTTAAAATATGTTTATACAGATATTTCTGGTTGTTCCTTTACAGTAAATTTCAATGGGTGGTCATAAGGTTAAAAACTGCACAAGTCTTTTATATTGCCAAATATCCATCAAAATTATTTGTACTGATTACACTTCATCTTCATTGAATATGAGTGCCAATTGAACAATGTTCTTGCCAGAATTATGTTTGCATAACCAGGTTTTCGGTTGATGGTTGAAAAATTCTATTTCATTTGTGTATTGATTATTTAGAGGTTATTTTTTCATAAAACTAATTGATATTACCAAGGACTGTTCTGTTTATGATCCTTTTTAAATTTTATTCTATTTCATATTTTCTAATTTGTTTGGCTGAAACATGTTCATGTGTTTAGAATATTAACTGTGTTTTTAAGTTTTTACAAATATTTCTGACAGCATTATTTTTCCTTCAAAGTTTCATGAGATTTTTGTTCTTTTTATAATTTCTCTTTGCTTTCAAATTTTACAATTACATTATTTCTTTGCTTTCTGTTTCCTTCTTCCAACTCCTTTTATGTACTCCCCGTTGGTTTTTCAAATCATATAATATAAAACTGTATATGAATACACACACACACACACACACACACATATATATATATATATATATATATATATATATATTAGAAAAAAAGGCAGAAATTGAGACAGATACAGAGAGAAAAAGAGAGATGCATGAAGAGAAAGTATATAGTGAGATAAATATAGTCAAGTGAGGCCATTTTTGCTATTTGTATTTATGTTTCACAGATGACTACCCTGTATTAGATATCTAATCAAGGGGCTTATCAGTGGGAGAAGCTCATTTTTGCCCTCAGAATTCATTAGTTGCCTGTAGTTCTTTGTCTACTTGTGAGATCCCTTGAAATATCCCCACATCTAAGTTAGCATTTCTATTCATGCCATTGTTCATCAAGAAGTCTCCCAGGTTAGATACAGTTTGAATTATCCAAGTTCTATGTCCTGGATGTGCTGTGTCTTCACAAATAGGTTTTGATCTTTTGAGAGGCATATAAACTCAACAGCAATTGTCTGTGTAACAAAATTCAAAGAAAATGATGCTATAAATATGAATATACTGGGCACATGGGAGGGGTTGGAGGTGGGGACATCATAGAAGCTGGAGGGAGAGAGAGTGATGTAATTATATTTTATTTAAAAGTGTAAATTAATAGCTTTTAAGTCATGTCCAGTAATAGATATATAAAAATAGTTGATAGACAAATCTATTGGTTGTCATAATTTCCATAGATACTTTGTTTTGCATATTTCTAACTGTTCTTTTACAGAACATTTTATTCACTAGAAGTACTAAGTTGCAAGGTAAAAAGAGGCTTAATATTTTACACATGTATATATTTTGACTCTGCTTAAAAATCATTTTGTTTTGCTTGGAATTCCCCCATTTAATGGCCAAATTACATCTCTGTCAGTTATATCATTTCACTGACATACATGTTCCTACATTAACAAATGAATTTGGACTTTAGAACACTTAGACAAAGGATTTTTATCAAGTTATATATTAATGTTATGGTTGTTTTGGTAATATTCTTTTAGCTTTTGGAGAGTCTTATTTTTGCTAATATAAACAACTATGTGTTGATATATCTTCTTTCATAGTTTAAAATAAATTAGTCATAGAAATATTATGGTATTTCCTGTATTTTGCTCAAGCTGTTCTGGGATCAGTTGTAATTATTTATATTTTTTGAAATTTTTCTAATTTCCCCAGTCATTCAACTTTAACTTACTATTCTACTTTCCTTTATTATATATTTTATTAAATATTTTGTGTAGATTGTGTTTATGACATTGTGTGCACCTCTTTAGCTTAAATTCTCTCTCCCTCTCCCTCTCCTTCTCCCTCTCCCTCTTCTTCTCCCTCTCCCTCTCCTTCTCCCTCTCCCTCTTCTTCTCCCTCTCCCTCTCCTTCTCCCTCTCCCTCCCTCTTTCCCTCCCTCTCTCTCTCCACCTCTCTCTCTCTCCCTTTCTTTCTGTATGTGTGTGTGTCTGTCTGTCTGTCTGTCTGTCTGTCTGTATTTCATTTACTCTGGAATTTGAGCAGAAAAATTCTGTTGCACTTGTGTTGGAAAGCAAAAATCCTTTAATATTGTCTGGATTAAACTGGAGTAGAGCAGTCTACTGCCAAAAAAACCCCCTAGGACTATCAAAAAACATTTTACTAAAGTGTTAGATAAATAGTTGATTTGGTGTATATTAAAGCTCTCTTATGTATCAGAAGGCAAGGGTAACCACAGGCAAGGTCCTCATAAAGAAAGAATGCAACTGATGTCATGATTCTTAACCTTATTATATTCTAAATAATTGATACATTTTAAAAGATCTAAGACTATCTACTAACATATACTGTATGTCAAACTTTTAAAGATGACATATACATAAAGTTAGGTTTATATAACTATCAAATGTGGTCTAAGATTTCATTTTTCACTAGTCTGGAATCAATGTGCTATTCATTCAGTTGACTTTCTTTTTTTGTCTCCAATTTCAGGATTCTTGAGTATGCTACTTAATTTAGAATCAAAATTTTCATTGCCTCACTACAACTATTTGATTTTGCCTAAATAAATAATTCTAAAGAAAATGGCTTTATGTTTAGGGTATCTTTGGGACTCTTTTTGATAAATCACAACAAGATTTAATTCATTCCTAATACTGGAGGTTTTACTTACTGGCATAAGATGTCTAATATTGTGACTCGGTTTAAATTCCTTTCATTTGTGTATCAAGTTTAGGAAACTTTTATAGTAGTAGGTTCTATATGGCTTGGCAAAGGGCCATTAGCATTGGTTGCATCCCTACGTCCTCTCTCTACCCTGTCCTCCCATCCTCTCCCCACTAAATTCTCTGATACTTGTTCCCACTTTTATGTCAATGTAAAACTGTACTGCATTTCTCCTTGCTAGGAAGATCCCCTCCTCCTCCTGCTTCCTTACTAGTTACCAAACCTCTGTACTTATTCAGATTAAGGAACAGAATTTTTCTTAACTCAAACTTAAAAAAAAGAAGAAAAACAAACAGGTTTATGTTTTTCTAAAGCATAGCTGCTCTTACAGTCATCAGAGCCCAAGAATGTTAACAAAAGAGAAGGCATGAGTTTTTCTGTTCAGTATCCCCAATCGCTATCATAAGCTCCTGCAATTTTCTTTTTCCATTAAAAGGATGAAAAGGGTTTAAAGATTATTCAATGAATTGCTTGCTATTGTGACAATGCTCAATTCAAAAATACAAGCTTCCTTTTTCAGTCCTACATATTTCTCTTATGAGACAAAATTTTTCTATTTTTATTTTTTAAAAATCAAACTATCGTATTATAAAATGGAGCATCAAATATGTAACAAAATTTAAACTACATTGTGGCAATTTTTACATCTAAAACCAAGCTTACCATAGGTTAATTATAGAATTTTATGTATGGACACAAAACTTATATTTACAAACTGTCATATCTTGACTAATTTCAACACATTGTCTAGACAACAGCATGAGCAAGAGACTCCAGGACTAAATTATAATGTAGGAAAATATTTTATTTTTCATTTTAAAATTCTATTTGTGTGTGTGTGTGTGTGTGTATGTGTGTGTGTGTGTGTGTGTGTGTGTGTGTGTGTGTTATGATGAGGGAGTTATGTACTTGCCATAGCACATGTGTGACAATAAGACAGCTTTGTGAGTTGTTGTTGTTATTTTTGTTCTTTCTTTCACCTTTGCAAGAGTTCTGGGAATCAAACTGAGATCATTAGACTTGTAAAAAGTATTTTAGCCTCTCAATCCTCTAACCAGCTGAGAATATTTTACTTTACTCTCATCTATGTTTTGAAATCAAACAGAACATGCATACTTAGCTATTCATTGTTCCTCAGTATGGTGGGAAGATACGTTATAATTACAGATATACAATATTTTACGTATTTATCTGTGTTTATCTTTTCTGTTTGAAGAGTAGACTTGAGAGAGAATTGACTGTGAAAGAAAATGTGTTTTCACTTGGTTACACAAGGTCAGTGAGGGTCACATGAATAAATGAATTCATTACATTTAAGGCGTCAAAGCTCCTATGAATTTTACCCACCAATATTTGCTTTTTGAACAGTATAGTTTTCACTTTGAAATGAGAAAATTTTTATTTTAAAAAAATACGAGAATGCAAAAAGTTTTGAGTTATAATTTGTAAGATGTCCTAATAGTTTCACTATGCCAGTTTCCAATGGAATTTGACTGATAAAAATACTATTAAAATATACCAACGTGCAGAAGAATTGATATGCTCAACCACTGTAAATATCTAAATTGTCACCAATACTGTAGTTCCATTATTATAACATAATCAAAAGGAAAGAAGGCCCAGTTTTGACTTAAATGAGATACGCATGCAATGGGCCCACAGTTCTTTTGTTTGTTTTTATTTTTGTTTTTCACAGAGGATCTCATACCACTGAGTGACCTACAACTCACTCTGTAGCCCTAGCTAACCTCAAAATCATGATTTTCCATCTTCAGCTTTCTGATTAGTGCTGTGCTTACAACTGTATGCCACAATGTCAAGTTTTAATCAGTGTAGAGAATCTGTGTCACCCTACAGTTCATGATTATTCTATCATACCTTTCAGAAATGGAAATTGTTAACATTCAGAAGATGTTCAAGCACTACCAAGAATCTATGGATCATTTCTATTTTAAGCCAATGATAATAGATGATAAAAATCTATGTAGCTAATATTAGATCAACACCTATGATGTATTAGGCACAGCTCTCTCACTATATACAAAAGATACAAGCAGTGCAGACAACATTCCTGTCCTCTTAGTGATTTGTCTTTGATTCTGTACTACTGCTTTAATGTTTAAAAAGAAAACAAAGCTTAGGAAGCCAAAATCAAATATTATTATTGTGGTTGTCTGTATTCTTTCTAGAATGACAAATTTAATGAGGAAATGATATGATGAGAATAAAATTAAGCCATTTCACATATGGAAATTCTCTTTTAGAATAAAAGAAAAGTACTGATAGAAAAAAGTGGAAATGTGGATGCTTTTTGTAGAATAAAAATAAAATAATGAGGAATGTAGTAGACAAAACCAAGACAAGTAAGTCATTATTTCTAAAGTTAATTCTTGTTAAGGAATTACAACTGGCCACATATCCAGATATGACTGATTAAACTCTAAACTTGTCTTCAAGTGCTTTCACTGCTTCAAACACTATCATTGTTAGGGACATAGTAGTAAACACAGTACTTATACCCCAGTCTCCATTCTGGAGTCTGTATTCACAATAATGCACATTAAGCACAATGAAATGTACAGGGTCTTATCTGAACATATAGAAGGTTTTCAACAAGTTGAGATGGTAAAAGAAGCCTTTTGAGGAAAGCAACGTTTTATTCAATATAAGGAAAGCCAAATTGGGAAGATAGATAAGGCAGGGGAAAGAGTGCTTCAGACTAAAAGAATAGCATATGTGAAGGTCTAGAATAGGAGAAAGGGCAAGGCATGTTCTGGGAACAGAAAGAGGATCAGAGTGTCTGGAGGGGAGAAAGCCAGATTGTGCTGGGGCTCTAAAAATAAGATAATGATTTTGGATGTTATCCATTGAACAGAATTAGTCATGTGAATGTTTTTACATTTACATTTTCGAAAGATCATCCTGTAGAGTGTAAGGAATAGATTAGTAAAGGCAAGGATATTGTAGAGGCTATGAGAAAATCCATTTTAAATTTCCATTTCCATGACTATCATTGCTAAATTTTTCAGTATTGGAGGGAAGGAGTTTAAACAGATTTTTAGTAGAATACAGAAGTACAGAATTTACAATTATATTTTCCTACTGTTATATTTATTTATTCTCTCTCTCTCTCTCTCTCTCTCTCTCTCTCTCTCTCTCTCTCTCTGTGTGTGTGTGTGTGTGTGTGTGTGTGTGTGTGTGTGTGTGTGTGTTCACATACAATTAGTAGTAGTCAATTTTTTCCTTTCACCATGTGGGACCCAGGGTAATTAGACTTTGAAACAAATACCTTTACCTGCTGAGACTTCTCCCAAGCCCTAGAATTATGGACTATAAAACAAGTGTTGCTTAAATTATCTTTCTCTTCGTGCACCTTAAAATTCTTTAATGAATGAACCCTCAGTTTTCTTCACCACAGCACAGTTTAGGGTCCTCGATTCTGGGCACCTAAATTAAAATTGAGTGGGATAGATAGATAGATAGATAGATAGATAGATAGATAGATAGATAGATAGATATACATACATATATTTTGTTTTGAAAATGGATCAACTCATTCAACAAATCTGTGATTATCTACCTCATCAGCCACATTGTTTCAGAATTAAAAACAAAAGTGTTAGCAAGACAGTAATTTCTGGTTTTCACTGTCTTATATGCTAATGAAGACAGACAGTTATTGAAAATATCATAATATCAAACAATACAGAAAAATCTATGAAGAAATACTTAACTATTTGCACAAACCATAGTGACTACCACTGGCAAATATGATTGATTAAAAATGTGTTTAAATTATGTGATCTGGGTAGGTTATCCTTTTAAAAACAATATTTTCTATAATTAAGATAATAAGAACATTGTTCAAAGCTATGGGGTAAAGCATTCTATGAAGGAAGACTGAAAAGAGGGTTCTTAGGAAGTAAGAGTATAGTCTTTTTAAGAACATAAGAGCCAGAAGCAGTAGATGACTGCATGAAACACTGTCTTCTGGACACAGCAGGTAGCTCAGTAGGTACTGTAGAAAGATATACCTTTAAACTCCTGTATATGAACTCACACCAGTTCTTTGGTAAGCATGTACAAGACCTGTGTGATTCCAAGTCAAACAAATTCTAGCATGGAGATGGGAAGTGCTTATGAAATTCTATCCCTTGCATGGGAATTAATATAATTGTTAGCTAATAAAAGAGGAAAGATCAGTTTTCTCTAAAAGTGTAACCCTTGGTAAAGAGATCACGCTACAGGATAAGACAAGACATTAAGAATTTTGGGGCAGCACAAATTGGCCTCAATTGTAAAATATAAACAACATGAAATTCACTGGGAAGGAAAAGGTGATTGGATCCCAGTAGAATTTGGAGTGGGAGAGGGGGAGTGAATGTGACCAAAACACACTGTGGGAAAGAAATTGTCAAAGAACTAATAAAATACTTCAGTTTTTTGAAAAAAGAAAAATTAAATAAAACAACAACAAAAAACCCAGAAACATAGGAATGGCTGTCTTAAGTAAAGGGCAGAATAATAAAAGATAGGATCACACAGGTGAGTATTGAAGATTACATATTTAAGGCATTCTAGGTTATTGTGAGGAATTGGGCTCTAGTTTTAAGTTTTAAGAAAAACCAACATAATTAACCCCTGAGTATAAACAGAGCAAAAAGTATAGTTCACATTTATGTTCAGTAGAAAGGCTTTCAAAAGGAGGTTTATAGCTGAAAACAAATCAACCTAAGGTCTTGATGAGCAACGAAGAGATCAATCAAAACCACCTGTGAGTTCAGTTTTGCAGTAATTCTGTGTCCTATCATGTAAAGTGAATTGGTTTCATGAAAACAAGGAACAATCAGAGGGAAACATAGTGTTTAGTAAAGTAAACAGTTGATCTCTTGGCTTAGGTGGGATTGCAAGCTGGTGCAATGAATCTGGAAATCAGTCTGGAAGCTCCTCAGAAAATTGGACATAGTACTACCTGAGGACCCAGCTATACCACTCCTGGGCATATACCCAGAAGATGCTCCAACATGTAATAAAGACACATGCTCCACTATGTTCATAGCAGCCATATTTATAATAGTCAGAAGCTGGAAACAACCCAGATGTCCCTCAACAGAGAAATGGATACAGAAAATGTGGTACATTTATACAGTGGAATGCTACTCAGCTATTAAAAACACTTGCTTCATGAAATACTTAGGCAAATGGATGGAACTAGAAAATATGATCCTGAGTGAGGTAACCCAGTCACAAAAGAAGACACATGGTATGCACTCACTGATAAGTGAATATTGGCCCAAAAGCTTGGAATAGTCGAGATAAAATTCACAGACAACATGCAGCTCAAGAAGGAAGACCAAAGTGTGGATGCTTCAGTCCTTCTTATAAGGGGGCATGAAATACTCACAGGAGGAAATACAAAGACAAAATGTGGATCAGATACTGAAGGAAAGGCCATCCAGAGACTGCCCCACCTGGAGATCCATCCTATATACAGTCAACAAACCCTGCACACTATGGCAGATACCAGGAAGTGCTTGCTGACAGGAGCCTGATATAGCTGTCTCCTGAGAGACTCTGCCAGAGCCTTACAAATACAGAGGCAGATGCTTGCAGCCAACCATGTGACTGAGCATGGGGTCCCCAATGGAGGAGTTTGAGAAAGGACTGAAGGAGCAGAAGGGGTTTGCAACCCCATAGAAAGAACAAAAGTATCAACCAAACAGACCCCCCAGAGCTCCCAGGAACTAAACCACCAAAGAGTACACATGGAGGGACTCATGACTCCAGCTGCATATATAGCAGATAATGGCCTTGTTGGGCATCAATGGGAGGAGAGGCCCTTGGTCCTGTGAAGGCTTGATGCCCCAATGTAGGGTAATGCCAGGGCGGGGAGGCAGGAGTCGGTGGGTGGGTGTTGGAGCACTGTCATAGAAGCGTGGGGAGAGGGATGAGGTAGGAGGTTTCCGGAGAGAAAACCAGGAAAGGGGATAACATTTGAAATGTAAATAAGTAAAATATCTAATAAAAAAAAAAAGGCTTGATAGTATTCACTTTAGGGGATTCTTAACAATAAACATTAGTTGTGTCAGCAGAGGTATTTGACATCTGTCAAGTGGTGAATTTCTTTTTAATTAAAAGTCCCAAGAAGAAGCCTTGAAATAGTTCTCAGATTTTTGGCTAGACTTTTTACTGTCTTATTTTCTGAATGTAGAAATATTAGATAGCCTATTTATTTTGACAAAAATGCAAATATTAGCGAATCTTCATTTACATTACAGTTTATTTTAGCTATGAAAGAAGATGAAAAAGAATTCTTTTCTTTTAGAAAAACTGATTTTTGTCATAATGAACATATGTATTAAATCACTCTCTTTCTTTCCAATGATAATAGGCTGAGTAAACCAGAACAGAAATGAGCAAAGAGTAGAAATTCCTGCCTTTGGAATGATCATGCTTCTAGCTCACAGTCTCCAGTAAGTTCAGTTTTGTATAGTGAGTCAGTTAAATTCTCCATTCAATACTTGTGTTCTATTCTTTTCTATAATGACTATTATTCAAGTGACTGTCAAACCTTTGTGTTATGACAGTCTAAATTAGTGTTTTGATAGTTCTCCCATTGAAAGAAGGCAACAAAGAAGACAAATGACAAATCCTATACAAACTAGGCATACTGTGCCCCAGTAAAACCAATCCAAGTTCCAAATTATTACTGGACTACTGGCTACCAAGAGTTTATCTAGCAACATGTTTAATAGGCTTTGGGACATAAAGTAGAAAATTTTTAGTTCTTCTAGCAATACAATTATTGGGGGCATAATAAATATCTGATTATATAAGTTCAGATATAAGTTTTCAAGTAATTGATCAATGAAAGACTAAAATTTTATTTCAGTAACTTGTCCCAGTTTTCACAATATTTGGCAATATTGGAACTATAATTTGAGCTCAACCCCAATTCACAAATGTATGCTATTTCCTCTTTATCACTGATCATTGAATGTGTTTGAAATAAATGAAGAACAACACTGTCAATGAAAGATTGCCTACAACTAGAAGTAGAAATCCTTCCTTTTAATTTTGAAAAGGAATTTCTTTAATCCAGCCTATATAAAACATTGTTTTAAGATGTAATAAATTAGATGACACTAAAGGTAATGAACTATTTGATTCATTTTCTGAATCTTTGAAATCTGATGTGTATTTTATTTGATTTTTATACTCTTTATCCTTTTGCATACTGTCCTGGCTAGTTTTATGTCAACATGACACTAAAGTCATCTTAAAGGAGGGATCTCCAACTGTTAGAAAATGCCTCTGTAAGTTCCAGCTGTACTGTAAAGTAAAAGACAATCAAGCTTCAGTCCACAGACTGAAGGACAAAGAGGGTTAGGACAAGGAGGGCTTAATGAGGAATGCAAGGATCCCCTCGGGAAGGGGAAATAGAATAGATTTTACAGGTGGAATGGGGAGCAGGGAGGATTGGTAACAGGAGGGGTCAGATGAGGGGAGGGAGGAATGACTGGAAATTAGGGGCATCTTGGGGGTGAAGTAGAAATCTAGTGAAATAGAAGCTCCATGGAATCTACAAGGGTGACACAAGGAGAGACTCCTCCTAATGGGGGACATGGAGCCTGAACTGGCCATCCTCTCTAATCTGGTAGACAGACTCAAGTGTAGGAATTGGGAGACCAACCCAGGCACAAAACCTCAAAACTACAGTTTGTCCTGCCTGCAGAGTGCTCTGAGACTGGAATCCTAGCAGATTGTTATCAAACAGACCAGAGAGATTTCATGCAGCAATTGATGGGAGCAGATGCAGAGTCCCAAAGCAAACAATAGGCAAAGCACTGATAGTCCTGTGGAGGATGGGAAGGAAGGATCAGAGGAACCAGAAGGAGCAGGGAGACACCAGGAAAACTCAGCCCACAGAATCAACTGACCTGGACACATGGGAGCTCACGGAGATCAGGAAGCCTGCAGGGGTCAGACCTAGGTCCTCTGTATATATGTTATGGCCAAGTAGCTTGGTGTTATTGTAGAAATCCTAACAGTAGAAGGCGGGTTGCTGGGCCTGACTCTTTTGCCTACTTGTGAGATCCTTTCCCTCCTACTGTATTGCCTTGTCCAGCCTTGATGTGATGGTATGTGCCTGGTCTTATTGAACCTTGTTATGCTGTGTTTGTTGATGTCTCTGAGAGGCCTACTCTTCTCTGAAGGAGACAGATATTGGGGAGAGGGTGTGTGTGTGTGTGTGTGTGTGTGTGTGTGTGTGTGTGTGTGTGTGTGTGTGTGTGTGTTTAGGGGGTGTCAAGGCTGGGAGGAGAGGAGGGAGGAGAGACTGTGGTTGGCATGTAATGTCTAAGAGAAAAATAAGAAAGTTTTTTTTTAAAAATCTAGCTATAAGGGATTTTTAAATTAGTGTTTGATGGGGAGGGCCCAGACCATCATGAGTGGGGTCATCCTTGAGTATGTGGTCCTGAGTTCTATAAGAAAGCAGGCTTAGCAATCCATGAGTAACAAACCAGTAAGCAGCACCTTTCAGTGGTCTTTGCATCAGTTCCTACCTCAAGGCTCCTGCCCTGCTGAAGTCCCTGCTCTCATTATATTTGATGAGGAACTGTTCTATGGAACTGTGAGCTAAACAAACCCTTTTCTCTCCACATTGCTTTTGGTCATGGTGTTCCACCACAGCAGTTGTAACTTTAACTCAGACACATACTCTTACTTTGTAGAAAAGAGAATCACAAAAAGAGAATTTGTAATGAACAAATAAAACATCGCACAGCTAGATATAGGTAGCTAATTAAACAAACTCTATATCCCAGTGAACTTCTACAGGGTTAGAATGGACATTCTGAAGCCATGGATCTTCCTGTCAGGTTTTACATTTTCACTGTTAATTATATTATACACTTATTCACCATAAAAAGGGGAGAAATGCAGTGACAGATTGGAAAATAGGAAAAAAATTGCTTTATGTGCCCTTTCATGACTTATGTGCTTGTTTGTCTGCGCTTTGTTCCTCCTCAAAATCTAACTCTACCCTTTCTTGGTCTTGTTTCTTATGCCTGTAAAGATCACATGTTTCATTTAACAAACTGCAAATTAGCATATCATAATGCAAGTACACAAACCATGATGATTCTCTGGAAGTTTTAAAGTTCCTGTTCATAACTAGCATTCAGTCACAAAACTAATTTATGTACCATTAATTTTTATAGCCTTTAGCTCAGCAAATTAAGTAGGACATTCATATCAGTAACAAATAAAGACAGTAACTTAGTGGTTCTCAACCTTCCTAAAGGTACAACCCTTTATTATAGTCTCTCATGTTGTGGTGACCCCCAACCATAAAATTATTTCATCACTGCTTCATAAATAATTTTACAATTGGTATGAAACATAATGTAAATATCTGATATGAGGGATATCTGATGTGCCAACCACAAGATGGTAGTGACCCACAAGTTGAGGTCCATTGTATTAAGTGACTAAGTAAATGGAAAAAAATCCAAATTTGCCTTTAGTCTGTACCTCAAAACATGAAATAAATACTATCTTTAATTTTTTATCACAAATTCTGTAGATATTTAATCCAAAATGAAGAGTTTCATAAAAAATTGTCACAGTTTTATCTTTTCACATTTCCTTTAACTCATGTATTCATGTATTTGTAATATATTTAATTAGATTTTCAGTTAACTTATCAAGTGTACTTGACCATGTCTGACTCTAAATGTATGTTTTTATGTTCTGTTAGGAATTATATATATTTGTCGGTGATTTGAAAAACAATATGATCATAAAATGTAGCACTACAGCAGTTACTTTGTGTTTGGGCATGATAAGAAGAGGATGTGTAACCACTACATTAGGAATGTGTCTAGAGAAATGTGTGTTTTCTCAGACAGAAAGGACAGAGAAAATGTCAGAGGAAAGCCAGACAAGACAGAGAAGCCTTTTATGTTTAGATGGTGTCACTCAAGAGCAATGATGAAGCATCACCAGAGGTTTCCAGTGAGCCACAGTAACTCTGAGTCTTATAATTACAAGGTTTTTATCTTATTACTATACAGAAGTTATATAAAATTTTTTGCGGGTTATGCAAATCAAACAGGCTCTAAATTGACCAAATGTGCATTGAATAAATGCTTTTAAAATACTTATAGGAATAAAAATATTGAGCTCCACAATGGTGGGCATTGGGACTAATAAGTCAAAGCTTTCAATAGAAATAATCTAGGGACAATAACATATAGTGCTTATAAATAGTTAAGAATATCTCAACTTGTAATATTGGCCTTTGAAACTATGAAGAAATTTTGTTTTCAGTGTCTTACTATCCTCCAATATTCAAACTTTCCTTTAGTGCTGAAGCTTCATTTCCCAAAACACTATATCTCTTACTTTTTGACATAAAGCATGTTGCTTGAGGTGCACAGTATTTTAAATGCTATGTCCTGTTTCCCATCTGTAGCAAAGCATTGCTTGCACAAGTGTCATGCTGATTAGCAACTAAACGACTACATTTTCTCAGTTGAACCCATCCAAATTTTGGTGGTAAGGGCTCAATATACGTTCCAGTTGAATAATATTATTTGTCATTTAAATAGTGAAGTCAACAAGATAGGCACTTAAAATATATTTTAAAAGTAGGCACTACTTGAGGTCAGAAAAAAATTCAAAAGTCTCTCAAAATACACCTTTTGAGCATTACTTTATTCCTAAATTGATCTCATTCAATCAAGAAACTAATGGATAAAATAATGGATGTTTGTACTTATTTCTTTTCTACTGTATTAAATATATTAAAAAATTACAAAATCATAAATGTTTATCATGTTAATTAAAGGCATTATAGTTAAAATGATCTAATTGTCCCAATAAAAATTACTAGAAGAAAGAAATTATTAAGTTATGTAGCAAATAATATTTAGACCTTTTAAAAGGATATAAGTTATTTCAATTGATATGAAAGAGGATCATAAGAATTATAAAAACTCTATTTAAAAATTAATATACGTATCATATTTTATAAATACATACATGCATCTAAAAATCATGCTTATCTTATTAGTGGTTTTAAGAAAAACTTATTTTGTTCTCTTAGGGTCTGTATAACAGCTGTCCAGGATCTTCTGGCTTTCATAGTCTCTGTTGAGAAGTCTGGTATAATTCTGATAGGTCTGCCTTTATATGTTACTTGACCTTTTTCCCTTACTGCTTTTAATATTCTTTCTTTGTTTTGTGTATTTGGTATTTTCACTATAATGTGACAGGAGGAATTTCTTTTCTGGTCCAATCTATTTGGAGTTCTGTAGGCTTCTTGAATGTTTATGTTCATCTCTTTCTTTAGGTTAGGAAAGTTTTCTTCTATAATTTTGTTGAAGATGTTTACTGGCCCTTTAAGTTGGGAATCTTCACTCTCTTCTATACCTATTTTCCTTAGGTTTAATTTTCTCATTATGTCCTGGATTTCCTAGATGTTTTGTGCTAAGAGCTTTTTTGCATTTTGCATTTTCTTTGACTGTTGTGTCAATGTTTTTTTATGGTACCTTCTCCACCTGAAATTCTCTCTTCCATCACTTGTATTCTGTTGGTGATTCTTACATCTATGACTCCTGATCTCTTTCCTAGGTTTTCTATATCCAGAGTTGTCTCCTTTTGTGATTTCTTTGTTTTTATTTCCATTTTTAAATCCTGGATGGTTTTGTTCAATTCCTTCACCTGTTTGGTTGTATTTTCATGTAATTCTTTAAAGGATTTTTATGTTTACTCTTTAAGGGCTTCTAGCTGTTTACCTGTGTTCCCCTGTATTTCTTTAAGGGATTTATTTATGTCCTTCTTAAAGTCCTCTATCATCATCATAAGGTGTGATATTAAATCTGAATATTTCATTTCCCATGTGTTGGGGTATCCAGGACTTGCTGTGGTGGGAGAACTGGGTTTTGATGATGCCAAGTAGCCTTAGTTTCTATTGCTTATGTTCTTGTGCTTGCATCTCATCATCTGGTTATCTCTGGTATTAGTTGGTCTTGATGTCTCTGACTGGAGTTTGTTTCTCCTGTGGGTCTGTGAGCCTATAACCTTAGGTGTGTGAGCACTCCTGGGAGACCAGTTCTCTCAAGGCAGGATTTGAGTGTGGAGAGCTGTGTCACAGGGTTAGCTCAAGGGCGCTGAAGGGAAACCAGAAGGATCCAGTCCCTGGCTGTTTCTAGGTTCCTGTGCCCTGTGGACTCTGGTGGGTCCCTCTTTGGCCAGTTATTGGAGCAAAATTGGTAATCTCAACTGTTAACTTAGGAGTGACAGCACTCCTAGGAGACCAGCTGTCTCTGGGTGTGATTTGGTTACTGAGAGCTGTTGGATAGGAAGCTTGTACAACCACTCTGGAAATCAGTCTGGCAGTTCCTCAGAAAACTGGACATAGTACAATCTGATGATCCAGCTAGACCACTCCTGTGCATATTCCCAAAAGATGCTCCAATATATAACAAGGACACATTCTCTACTGTATTTATAGTAATCCTATTTATAATAGGCAGAAGCTGGGAAGAACCCAGATGTCCTTCAATGGAGGAATGGATACAGAAAATGTGGTACATTTACACAATGGAGTACTACTCAGCTATTAACAACAATGAAATTCTTAGGCAAATGGATGGAACTAAATATGATCCTGAGTGAGGTAACCCAGTCATAAAAGAACACATATGGTATGCACTCAGTGATAAGTGGATATTAGCCCAAAAGCGCAGAGTACCCAAGATATAATTCAGATACCATATGAAGCTAAAGAAGAAGGAAGACCAAAATGCCGATGCTTCAGACCTTCTTAGAAGGGGGAACACAGGAGGTAGCGGGTGGGAGGGACTTGGGAGGAAGAGACGAGGTTGAAGGTAGAAAAGGGGGATTAGATGAGGTATGGGAGGAGACAGGGATGATATAAAGAGGGTCAAGAATTTAAAGAGAGGTGTGTAGCAATGGGACATGGGGAATTGAAGGTAGCCATGAGCAAGTCCCAGAAAAGCAAGAAAGCCAGGAAAGCAAGAGCCTCCCAGGACCCAACAGGCATGAGATTAGCTGAAATGCCCAACAAAGGGGAGGAAGAACCTGTAGAGACTATATCCAGAGGCTAGGCAAGGCCACTGGTTGGGGGATGGGGCCACCCACTCATCTCCAAATTTTTAACCCAAAAGGGATCCTGTCTAAAAGTAATACAGGGTCAAAGTATATAGCAGAGACAGAAGGAAAGGCCACCCAGAGACTGCCCCACCTGGGAATCAATCTGATATGCAGACACCAAACCCAGACACTATTGTGGATGCCAAGAAATGCTTGCTGACAGGAGCCTGACATAGCTGTCTCCCAAGAGGCTCTGTGTGCCTGACAAATACAAAGGCAGATGCTTGCAGCCAACCATTGGACTGAGCGTGGGGTCCCCACTGTAGGAGTTAGAGAAAGGACTGAAGGATCTGAAGTGGTTTGCAACCTCATAGGAAGAAAAACAATATCAACCAACCAGACCCTCCAGAGATCCCAGGGACTAAACCACCAAACAAAGAGTATACTTGGAGGGATACATGGCTCCATCCGCATATGTAGCAGAGGATAGAGTTGGCTGGCATCAATAGGAGGAGAGGATCTTGATCCTGTGAAGGATCGATGCCGCAGTATAGGAAAATGCCAGGAAGGTGAAGTAGAAGTGGATAAGTGGGAAGGGGAGCTCCCTCATAAAAGCAGGGGAGGGGGGATGGGCAAGGGGGCTTCTGGAGTTGAAACTGGGAAAGGGGAAAACATTTGAAATGTAAATAAATAAAATATACAATTATAAAAGGAAAGAAAAAAAACTAGGAAGTTGGGAATAGCCACCATGTCCACTGGCAATCCACTGCCGGGAAATCCTCCTTGTGCCTGATGTGTGGCTCTGTACCCCTGGGGCATGTTGGGCCCACTGTGGCACACTGTGGCCACTGGAGTTTTCTATCCCAAGGCCACCTTAAATATATTCGACATTCCCTACTTCCATTGTGTGTAAAGTGAACGCATGCCAGGGGTGTAGTGCATGTTGAGAGTCCTGTTTACCACCACAGCCTGGAAAAGTCTGTGGTAAAGCAGTGAGAAAGGAGAACACATCTCAAGTGACCAGGGAAAAAACTTTCACCTTGTGGAACATCTGATGGTGCCGAATGTCCACATGGGTTGTGGACTCCACAGGATCTGCTGCTACAAACCCCTCATGATTACTGTACTTGGGAAGCATCCTGGTTCAAAAATATGCTTTTGCCCGAAGTAGAATTATTTGTCATAACTTAACTTTATAAATTGCTGCACTGACAGCTTTTGAGATCTTGGGCCTTGTTTCAGCAACCTACAGAATTTTCTTTCTAGAAGACCCCTGTCATGAATGGGTGGGGGGCAACAGCTGCCTACAGGACAAGATCAGGACTACTATTTATTGATGTAAACACAAACAGTCACGATTCCTTATAGTCTCTGGGTGCAAGGGCAGAGCTAAGCAGATGCAGCAGGGATCATCAGGCCCACAAGCCAGTACTACCATCTTCAGACAAGTTTGCCAAGGCCAGTCTAGCAGAAATCCCAGAGGAATGAAATGACCATCAGGGTCATCAGGGCCAGCACTCCACCAAGGAAAAGTCCTCAGGCCATAGAAGAATGCGGCTGAGTTCACGCCTTCCAAAGGTCATGTATGAGTCTCACCAGAAGGTCTGTTTGGCTGTCTGAATGACATTTGCTGATATCTCCACATCTATGGAGTCCTAGTGCTGGCTCCTGAGCCTTTTGAGATCCCTGTCTCAGCCAGCAAGATACCAATCCATCTGCCTGTGTCTGCAGAATATGATGCCCGCCACTGGGAAGAGAGACAAAGATGTGTGACAGGAAGACAAAGAAAATGGAGGCCTGGGTGTAGATGACAATGGAGCCATTGTCTGAGTGAGAGGATTAGCTTTTTGTTTACACTAGGTTGGGTAGCCAGAGTGTACAGAAAAATTATGCAAAGGGACTTAAAATTTGAGCCACCAAGATGCCTCCCCATTATCTGGGAGAGGGCACCAGAATGGAACACATAGAGATTCAAAGAAATAATTATATTTGGAGCCACAGCAAGTTATAAACTGTGCTGAGGACCTGGCCTGGAGAGCATGTAGGCACTCTACCCCGTGACTCTCAGAGGTCCTAACCCAGCCTGTGCTGCAACTGGTGTGGTATGTGACCACAAGCTTGTTTCTCTTAAATAGATACTATTGAATGCAACTTATCTTCAAGTCCACTGCTTCTCTGTAGGTGTGATACTTTTATGTGGTTTTGGCTAGCTCTGTGTATACTGTTTTTATGACAACCGTAGGTGCCAGACCTTATAGCCTCTTAAATGTTTTTCTCAGACTACCTTTAAAATTATTCTTATTAAAATTTTAAGCCATCACAAAACCCAGAAAAATTATTATATCATGTGCATTTTCTGTCCTTTTAGATCAAACTAATATATTTTAATTTTGATTAAAACCTTTTTAAAATTTAAAACATTTTTTAGTTTTTTAATTTAATTTAATTTTTTAATTTTTTTTTATTTTTTGATACTTTATTTACATTCCAATGTTTCCCCCTTTCTAGGTCTCCTCATTGGAAACCACCTACCCCCTCCCCCTCCCCCACCTCTATGAGGGAGTTCCACCTCACACCCAACCACCCACCCACTCCCATATTCCCACCTTGACATTCCCCTTTACTGGGGCCTCTCCTCCCCCTGATGACCAACAAGGCCCTCCTCTGCCACATATGTGGTCCGAACCATGGGTCCCTCCATGTGTATTCTTTGGTTGGTGGTCCAGCCTCCAGGAGGACTGGGGGGGGGGGTCAGACCAGGTGACACTGTTGCTTCCTCCATGGGGCTGCAGACTCCCTCAGCTCCTTCAGTCCCTTCTCCAACTCCTCCATCTGGGACCTCACTCTCAGTCCAGCAGTTACTGTAAAGTGAAACTTGGGTATTCTGAAAATTTCGGCTAATATCCGCTTATCAGTGAGTACATACCATGTTCATGCTTTTGTGACTGAGTTACCTCGCTCAGGATGATATTTTTAAGTTCTATCCATTTGCCTGGAAATTTGATTAAATCGTTGTTTTTGATAGCTGAGTAGTAGTGCATTGTGTAAATGTACCACATTTTCTGTATCCATTCCTCTGCTGAGGGACATCTGGGTTGTTTCCAGCTTCTGGCTATTATAAATATGGCTGCTATGAACATAGTGGAGCATGTGTCTTTATTACATGTTGGAGCATCTTCTGGGTATATGCCCAGGAGTGATATAGCTGGGTCCTCAGGTAGTATTACGTCCATTTTTCTGAGGGTCCGCCAAACTGATTTCCAGAGTGGTTGTACCAGCTTGCAATCCCACCAACAATGGAGGAGTATTCCTCTTTCTTCACATCCTGATCAGCATCTGCAGGCAACTGAGTTTTTGATCTTAGCCATTCTGAGTGGTGTGAGGTGGAATCTCAGACTTGTTTTGATTTGCATTTCCTTGATGACTAAAGATGTTGAGCATTTCTGTAGGTGCTTCTCAGCCCTGCGAATTTCCTCAGTTGAGAATTCTCTGTTTAGCTCTGTTCCCTATATTTTGATGGGGTTATTTGGTTTTCTGGAGTCTAACTTCTTGAGTTCTTTGTATATGTTGGATATTAGCCCTCTATTGGATTTAGGATTGGTAAAGATCTTTTCCCAATCTGTTGGTTGCCATTTTGTCCTATTGACAGTGTCCTTTGCCTTACAGAAGCTTTGCAATTTCATGAGGTCCCATTTGTGGATTCTTGATCTTAGAGCATAAGCCATTGGTGT
>CM052722.1:70072777-70128111 GCA_028551405.1 Uromys caudimaculatus
ACTTCTTTAGTTAGAGTCACACCAAGATACTTTATATTGTTTGTGAAAATTGTGAAGGGTATCATTTCCCTAATTTCGTTCTCAGCCTGTTTATCCTTTGAGTGTAGGAAGGCTACTGATTTGTTTGAGTTCATTTTATATCTGGCCACTTTGCTGAAGTTCTTTATCAGCTGCAGCAATTCTCTGGTGGAGGTTTTCGGGTCACTTAAGTATAAGATCATATCATCTGCAAAGAGTGATATTTTGATTTCTTCTTTCCAATTTGTATCCCTTTGACCTCCTTTTGTTGTCTAATTGCTCTAGCTAGTACTTCAGTTACTATATTGAATAGATAGGGAGAGAGAGGGCAGCCTTGCCTAGTCCCTGATTTTAGAGGGATTGCTTCGAGTTTCTCTCCATTTAGTTTGATGTTGGGTACTGGTTTGCTGTATATTGCTTTTACTATGTTTAGGTATGGGCCTTGAATTCCTGATCTTTCCAAGACTTTTATCATGAAGGGATGCTGAATTTTGTCAAATGCTTTTTCAACATCTAATGAAATGAACATGTGGTTTTTTTCTTTGAGTTTGTTTATGTAGTGGATTACATTGATGCATTTCCGGGTATTGAACCATCCCTGCATCCCTGGGTTGAAGCCTACTTAATCATGATGAATGATCATTTTGATGTGTTCTTGGATTCGGTTTGTGAGAATTTTATTGAGTATTTTTGCATCGATATTCATAAGGGAAATTGGTCTGAAGTATTCTTTCTTTGTTGGGCCTTTGTGAGGTTTTGGTATCAGGGTAACTTTGGCCTCATGGAACGAATTGGGTAGTGTTCCTTCTGTTTCTATTTTGTGGAATAGATTGAAGGGTATTGGTATTCTTCTTTGAAGGTCTGATAGAATTCTGCAGTGAACCCATCTGGTCCTGGGCTTTTTGGGGTTGGGAGACTTTCAATGACTGCTTCTATTCCCTTAGGCATTATGGAACTGTTTAGATGGTTTATCTGATCCTGACTTAACTTTGGTATTTGGTATCTGTCTAGAAACTTGTCCATTTCATCCAGATTTTGCAGTTTTGTTGAGTATAGGCTTTTGTAGTAGGATCTGATGATTTTTTTAATTTCCTCAGAATCTGTTGTTATGTCTCCCTTTTCATTTCTAATTTTGTTAATTGGGAGCCTGTCTCTGTGCCCTCTGGTTAGTCTGGCTTAGGGTTTATCTATCTTGTTGATTTTCTCAAGAACCAACCCTTGGTTTTGTTGATCCTTTGTATAGTTCTTTTTGTTTCTACTTGGCTGATTTCAGCCCTGAATTTGATTATTTCCTGCCTTCTACTCCTCCTGGGTGCATTGGCTTCTTTTTGTTCTAGAGCATTCAGATGTGCTGTTAAATTGCTAGTGTATGCTCTCTCCAGTTTCTTTTTGGAGGCCCTCAAAGCTATGAGTTTTCCTCTTACACTGTTTTCATTGTGTCCCATTAGTTTGGGTATGTTGTACTTTCATTTTCATTAAATTCTAGGAAGTCTTTAATTTCTTTCTTTATTTCTTCCTTGACCAAGTTATCATAGAGTAGAACGATGTTCAGCTTTGATTTTTTAAATTTAATTTAATATTGTTTAACCAGGAGACATTTATTTATTTATTTATTTATTTTTGGTTTTTTTGAGACAGGGTTTCTCTGTATAGCCCTGGCTGTCCTGAAACTCACTCTGTAGTTCAGGCTGGCCTCGAACTCAGAAATCTGCCTGCCTTTGCCTCCCAAGGACTGGGATTAAAGGTGTGTGCCACCACTGCCCTGTGAGCCATTTAATTTAAGAACATATTTTGATCACTATGTTCTCAACATTTAGCCTGTTGCCTAGAACACAGTATGTAATAAAGATTTTAAATAAAGGAAAATTATGTTGTTGCTTTTCAAGGTAATCAATTCTATAGGTTTAAGGCAGAAATTGAAATTAATTCTATAGAATTAACATTTATAAAATCAATTCAAAGTTTATCCAATTTGAAATATAATTGCACCCTGTTCCTATGATACAGTAGACACAAACAAATTAAAATCCCAATGAAAAATATTCTTCCTTTCTTTTGAATTGCCAGTGAGGTTCCACAGACCTCCCAAATATTACAAGCTACTGCCATCGTTCTTGGTTACCTACCAGAAGTTGATTGCAAGTCTCTATAGAGGAAGATACACTGCACCTCGAATCATAATACATGCAGAAAAGAAAGCAAGATATTACTGACCTGGAAGTTTGATCTTTTCTGCTTAGCTTTCATATTACTGGCAGGACTTAGGCATGTCATCTAAGGAGAAAAGTGATTATCAATCTTACCCACTTGTAAACCCTGCTATCTAAGATAATGCCTGAATTGGCAAGACATACCTACTGATGTATTAGTGGCATAAACATCATGGGAGTATACAAACACTTTGTGATTTTATTTAAGTCTTGTTCCACCAGATGAAATCTATATCTGGTACCATTTTTGGCACAAGAACCTAAACCTAGATAGGTTATATGTCCTCTGGGAGAAAGTGCTATTATTATTCCACTAAATGGACATAGTATTTAACCAATTTCTAATAGATTTTCATTATATTCATTGATTAATGCATCTATCAGTCCTCATCAGAGAAGTTTTATTTGCAGTAGATGGTGATTAACATAGACACATATCTGATCAATGTGTGTAAAATAAGAGAATGCAGAATTCTCTGCCCTAAATAGAACATATGTACTATATTGGTACCTTGCAAGACTCAGGAATAATTGCAGAAGAGGGAATGGAGAGTGTAATACCAAGATATAGTAATAGATTACTACAAGGGAACAGATTCTTCTGGAAATAGCAGGGTAACTATTTATATGAACTCACAAATGTCTGTGACAGCATACACAAAATCTGTGCAAATTCAAGCCATATTAATCCCACCATGAAGAGGGGAGTTAGATACAAAAAAATAAAACCTCTACCAAAGAGCACTTGGAAATTATTAGCTTCTAGGAGAGGAAGAGTATAGCCTCTCATAAATAGTCAGTGTTCCAGTGGAATGCCCCACATACAAGAATATTTGGTCACCACAAATTAGTCTTGAGATAAAAAGATTCAGATCTGGGCATGACTATGACAACACAAAATGTTATATGGAATTCCCAAAGAGCTAATGAATATTTTCCTTTTTAAAAGGATTTATTTATTTTAATTTATATGTGACTTGAGTTTCATTAAAAATACCAATTAAATTGATTTTATCTTACATTATGTGCAGCATTTCCAGTGATTTCTGAAATGTGCCTAAATATATGTCTGCAATGTTATTCTATGTGTTCATGTGACAAGTCCTTCTTAACCCTGGTTATTGTAAAATAAAAATGTTGCACAATCCTGAAAATTTTGACAGCTGTCTATATCCCATATCAACAAATACCAATCAAATTTTAATTCTTTACGAAAAATAAGCAAGTACATATATCTTATTAGTGTGCATACTAGATAATTGTTTAAAATAAGAATTCCATTTATTATCAGTAAATGCTTGATTTGAATACCTATTTTATTAAGCTACATACCTCTCAGGTGAAAAGTGCTCTCAAGTGGAAGTTTAAAAGTAATTTATTAAATTGATCTCATAAGTTTTGATGCACTTTGGCTATGATTTTTATTTTCAGATCTGATGAGACACCACCTCTAGACCTTAATCCCAAGAACAAAATGTCATGTTTATTAAATTTTCAATATTCTTCAATCAATGATCAATTTATATAATGAAAAATTAAGAAACAAGAGAAATGAATGTTCATCTTCAAGGGTGACTTTCATTTTTTTCTGTCCTGGAGATTGAATATGGGGACTTGGGCTTGAATTTAAGCATTTTACACCTGAATTGTCTCCAGGCAAAAATTCAAAAAGCTTTATTTTGCTCTATATTCCAGACATTAAAGATAAGACAATAACAAAATGTAAACCTCTTAATTTCATGAAACTAATTTTAGTGTGTATAGATGAGAAAAGTAAATTGTATGCTATATCTGAATGTAATACATGCTACCACAAAATCTAGATAGATGACTAAAGACAACTGGATCAGTGATGTAGTTTAATATATATTATTCATTGTTCATGGATATTTTAATGAATTTTTGATTTACTAAGGGACACTATTTAGGAATTCAATTTTTGGATTATGGGAATCTGTAAACTATTTGTCATACTATTTGAATTGGATGTGATGAGGAGTAAACTTTAAATTCCTAGGACTATTTTGTTTCTGTCATTTGCTTTTTTTTTTTTGCTTATTCGAATTTCATAATCAAATATATTAGATAAAAGATTTCTTGCAATTCATGTTCTGTGATAAAAAATCAATTTTATGTTAACTTTATCTAAAATTCCCATTTTAAATTTAAAATTTTAGTAACAAAATATATGGAAGGCCATGAAGTTGCGTTTTTGTTTTTATTTTTCATGTAATAGAACTTCATTTATGTATGGTTCTTAAATACATAATGAAAAGTGTAGTTTGTGTTTCACAAGTAGAGCAACTAACATGAAAATGACATTTTAGAGTAAAATGTGGTGGGATAACAATAAAAGTTTAAAAAATATAAGCAAATTTTAATCTGTGAAAGATGTTAAAAGATAATGATGAACTGCAAGTCTGCAAAATGAATTTAAAGCTCTTGACAGCTTCTCTGGATTAACATTTTTGACATCTACCTTCACTGTAAAGAATCACTGAGATAATTTTGTCAAGTGAGATTTTTGTTAGTTAGTGCTTATCATAACTCAGTACAGGTGACATTTGAGTCTGGGAAAAATCCCTAACTCAAAACTTAGTTTTCACAATGTATTTAATTAGCCCCCTAAATTTATATTTGAATATTAATTAATCCATCTGCTTAATGTCTTTAAACTGAGATCAACAATTTGACTTTGTTTGGAATATAAAAAGTAAAGCCAACTTTGAATAGTAAGAAGCATGATTAATTAATGTCAGAGTAATAGTACTCACTGGAATTTTCCAAATTTTGTTGAAATGTTAAACTACTCAATGCGGCTAAAATGACATTATAGAAAAATTTCAAGATGAGCTATATAAAATTTATATTCATAGAAAGTTCTTAAAAAGAACAATGGGTGTCACTTTTCATAACCAAAGTGTAGATGGCATGGCATTTCCAAGAAAAATGATGCACAAACAAAAGTCCTTGTAATGCTAAGATATATGAAACTTTCCTACTTTCTGTTGATTATTATAAAAATATTATAATTGGTTAAGAAGAAATTCATAAAGCTTTCAGATTCAACCTGCATGTGATTTCAATTTTCAAATTTTGTATATTAAAGTAGATGAAAATGATTGAAAGCTTCTATTTTATTGCATTTTTCCTTTACTTATTATTAATAATATTAATTCTCTCCTTTTACTTTCACCAAGAATAATTCTATTATAAATTAAGATGGTATCAAATGTAATTTCTGCAACCCTTCCAAGAGAGAGAGAGACATTCTTTTTTTGTAATGGATTTCATTTGTGTATTGTACTGAAAGGAAGTAGATAGAATGATAGATTAGATGGCTGGATAGAGAGAGAGAGAGTAGATATATGGATGGATGGATGAATAGATAGATAGATAGATAGATAGATAGATAGATAGATAGATAGATAGATAGACAGATAGATAGATATAGATGGATAGATATATCATGATGTTTTTATTGTTTTGTCTACATACATGCCCCAAATAAACCCAACCAGGAATTTCCCTCTGCCAATTTGTAACAAACTATGTTTTACCTATATCCTGGCTAGGTTTTTGTCATTTTGATGCAAGCTAAACTCACTTAGGAAGAAGAAAACTCAACGGAGAAACGTTTGTCCTGTGGGTAAGTTTATTGTACATTTTCATCATTGGTAGTTGATGTGCAAAGGCCTATGGGCAATGTTTCACTTGGGCATGTGATCCTGTTGTGGGTATAAGAAAGCAGACTGAGCAAACCATGGACAACAAAGCAGTAAACAGCATCTCTCCATGATTTCTAGTTCAGTTCCTGCCTGAAAGTTTCTGCCTTGAGTTCTTGCCCTGACTTCACTCAGTAATGGAGTATGAGGAAACACAGTCTTAAAGAAACAGAGGATGGCCTTGTCGGGCATCAATGGGAGAAGAAATCCTTGGTTCTGTGAAGGCTCGATGTCCCAGTGTAGGGGAACGTGAGTGCGGGGAGGCAGGAGTGGGTGGGTGGATAGGGGAGCACCCTCATAAAAGCAGGGGGAGGAGTGATCGGATAGGAGGTTTCGAGGGGAAGCAAGGAAAGTGGATAACGTTTGAAATTTAAATTAAGAAAATATCCAATAAAAAAAGAAAATATGTAAAAAATGAAAAAGAAAGAAGCTCTCTCTTCAAGTTGTTCTTTGTCAGAGTGTTTGGTCACTGCAACAGAAATTCTAACTAAAATTATCTATAAGTCAGAGAATAATGTTGACTAAATACATCTTATAATTGTCTTATATTATTAAAAATTACTGCTGTTTTCCAGAGATACTTGTAGAGCTCTGAATGATCTGGAATAAGAAAAGACAAAGCTTGCTTCTGGTTTCCACCTGTGCGGGAAACCTTTGCCTGGGAAACCAGGGCTCCATACACAAATAGTGCCAGGAGAAAGCTACCCTCCCAGGAGTGTGGAAAAGCCTTGAGTGGGGTTAAGATGAGCACCACTGCTCAGCGGGACCTGCCTAGAATCCTTGGGACACAGGAACTGAGGAAAAGCCAGGGATAGGAGCCTTCTTGTTTCCATCTGTGGTGGGAGTCCTCTGCCTGGGTCACCAGGGCTCCATAGCCAAATAGCGCCAGAAGAAAACTAGCCTCCCAGGGCCTCGAGACACAGGCACTGAGGAAAAGCCTGGGACAGGAGCCTTCCACTTTCCATCTGTGGCTGGGGACCTCAGCCTGTGCCACAGGGCTCAATAGCCAAATAGTACCAGGAGAAAGCTAGACTACCAGGAGTATGGACAAGCTTGTCTGCTCAGAGGGACCCACCTGGAATCCCAGTACACATGACTGAGGAGTGGTCATCTGGTTTCTTTCAGAGGCCAGGGAGCTGATCCTGTGACACAGGGCTAGATACTCAAATAGTGCCAGGAGAGAGCTGGTATCCCAGGAATGCTGACACACCTTCAAGCACAGGCAAGACCACCACTTATGTTCAAATTCACTGAATCAAGAGGGACCCTTGCAGAGCCATCAGGACACAGGAACCAAGCAACAGCTGAGGACAAGATCCTTCTGATTTCTGTCTGAACCCCAGAGCTGACTCTGTGCCACAGCTCTCCAACCCCAAATTCCTCTCAGAGAGAGAGCTTGTCTTCAAGTATTGACACACAGGCTTGCAGGAGGGACAAGGCACAGCCAGTGATAGTAAGACCAGCTAACAAAAGAGTTAACCAGATGGCAAAAGACAAGGGCAAAAACATAAGGAACAGAAACCAAGGTTACTTGCTATCATCAGAACACAGCTCTCCCACCACAGCAAGCCCTGGATAACACAACACACCAGAGAAGCAAGACTCAGATTTAAAATCATTTCTCATAATGATGATACAAGACTTTAAGAAGGAAATAAATAACTCCCTTAAAGAAATACAACAGAACACAGATAAACAACTAGAAGTCCTTAAAGAGGAAAGACAAAAATCCATTAAAGAATTACAGGAAAACACAATCAAATAGAGGAAGAAAATGAACAAAACCATTCAGGAACTAAAAGTAGAAATATAAACAATAAAGAAATCACAAAGGGAGACAACCCTGGAGTTAGAAAACCTAGGAAAGAGATCAGGAGTCATAGATGCAAGCATCACCAACAGAATACAAGAGATAGAAGAGAGACTCTCAGGTACAGAAGATACCATAGAAAACATTGACAAAACAGTAAAAGAAAATGCAAAATGCAAAAAGGTCCTAACACAAAACATCCATGAAATCCAGGACACAATGAGAAGACAGAACCTAAGGGTAATAGGTATAGAAGAGAGTGAAAATTCCCAAATTAAAGAACCAGTAAATATCTTCAACAAAATTACAGAAGAAAATTTCCCTAACCTAAAGAAAGAGATGAACATATATATACAAGAAGCCTACCAAACACCAAATAGATTGGACCAGAAAAGAAATTCCTCCCATCACATTGTAGTGAAAACAGCAAATGCACAAAACAAGGAAAGAATGTTAAAAGCAGTAAGGGAAAAGGATCAAGTAACATGAAGGCAGACCTATCAGAAATACACCAGACTTCTCACCAGAGACTATGAAAGCTAGAAGATCCTGGGAAGAACTCATACAGACTCTAAGAGAACACAAATGCCAGCCCAGGCTGCTATAACCAGCAAAACTATCAATTACCATAGATGGTGAAAACAAAATATTCTATGACAAAACCAAATTTACACAATATGTTTCCACAAACCCAGCCCTACAAAGGATAATAGATAGAAAACATCAACTCAAGGAGGGAAACTACACAATAGAAAAAGCAATAAAGTAATCTTTCAAACAACTCAAAAGAAGATAGCCACACAAGCATAAAAATAACATCGAAAATAACAGGAACCAACAATCACTATTCCTTAATATCTCTTAACATCAATGGACTCAATTCCCCAATAAAAAGATATAGACTGACAGACTGGATCCATAAAGAGGACCCAGCATTTTACTGCATCCAAGAAATGCACCTCCATGTTAAAGACAAGCACTACCTCAGAGTAAAGGGCTGGAAAACAATTTTCTAGGCAAATGGTCCCAAGAAACAGGCTGGAGTAGCCATTCTAATATCGGATAAAATCAACTTTCACCCAAAAGTCATCAAAAAAGATAAGGAAGGACACTTCATACTCATCAAAGGAAAAAATCTACCAAGAAGAACTCTCAATTGTGAACATCTATGCTCCAAATGCAAGGGCACCAACATTCATAAAAGAAACTTTACTAAAGCCCAAAGCACACGTTGTAACTCACACAATAATAGTAGGAGAATTCAACATCCCATTATCATCAATGGACATATCTTGGAAACACAAACTAAACAGAGACACAGTGAAACTAACAGATGTAATGAACCAAATGGATTTAACAGATATCTATAGAACATTTCATCCTAAATCAAAAGAATATACCTTCTTCTCAGCACCTCATGGTACCTTCTCCAAAATTGACCATATAGTCAGACACAAAACAAACCTCAACATATATAAGAAGACTGAAATAATCCGATGCCTCCTATCAGATCACTATGGATTAAGGCTGGACTTCAATGGCAACAACAACAACAGCAAGCCCACATACACATGAAAGCTGAACAATACTCTACTCAATGATAACTTGGTCAAGGAAGAAATAAAGAAAGAAATTAAAGACTTCCTAGAATTTAATGAAAATGAAAGTTCAACATGCCCAAACTTATGGAACACAATGAAAGCAGTGGTAAGAGGAAAATTCAAAGCTTTGAGTGCCTCAAAAAGAAACTGGAGAGAGCATACACTAGCAGCTTAACAGCACACCTGAAAGCTCTACAATAAAAAGAAGCTAATAAACCCAAGAGGAGTAGAAGGCAGGAAATAATCAATCTCAGGGCAGAAATCAACCAAGTAGAAACAAAAAGAACTATACAAAGAATCAACAAAACCAGGAACTGATTCTATGAGAAAACAAACAAGATAGACAAACACTTAGCCAGACTAACCAGAGGGCACAGAGACAGAATCCAAATTAACAAAATTAGAAATGAAAAGGGAGACATAACAACAGATTCTGAGGAAATTAAAAAAATCATCAGATCCTACTACAAAAGCCTATACTCAACAAAACTGCAAAATCAGGATGAAATGGACAAGTTTCTAGACAGATACCAAATACCAAAGTTAAGTCAGGATCAGATAAACCATCTAAACAGTCCTATAATGCCTAAAGAAATAGAAGCGTCATTAAAAGTCTCCCAACCCCAAAAAGCCCAGGACCAGATGGGTTCACTGCAGAATTCTATCATACCTTCAAAGAAGACCTAATACCAATACTCTTCAATCTATTCCACAAAATAGAAACAGAAGGAACACTATCCAATTCCTTCTATGAGGCCACAATTACACTGATACCAAAACCTCACAAAGACCCAACAAAGAAAGAAAACTTCAGACCAATTTCCCTTATGAATATCGATGCAAAAATACTCAATAAAATTCTCACAAACCAAATCCAAGAACACATCAAAACGATCATTCATCATGATCAAGTAGGCTTCATCCCAGGGATGCAGGGATGGTTCAATATATAGAAATCCATCAATGTAATCCACTACATAAACAAACTCAAAGAAAAAAAACCACATGGTCATTTCATTAGATGCTAAAAAAGCAATTGACAAAATTCTACATCCCTTCATGATAAAAATCTTGAAAAGATCAGGAATTCAAGGCCCATACCTAAACATAGTAAAAGCAATATACAGCAAACCAGTATCCAACATCAAACTAAATGTAAAGAAACTCAAAGCAATCCCACTAAACCAGGGACTAGACAAGGCTGCCCTCTCTCTCCCTATCTATTCAATATAGTAATTGAAGTTCTAGCTAGAGCAATTAGACAACAAAAGGAGGTCAAAGGAATACAAATTGGAAAGGAAGAAATCAAAATATCACTATTTTCAGATGATATGATCATATACTTAAGTGACCCCAAAAAACTCCACCAGAGAACTGCTGCAGCTGATAAACAACTTCAACAAAGTGGCCGGATACAGAATTAACTCAAACAAATCAGTAGCCTTCCTATACTTGAAGGATAAACAGGCTGAGAATGAAATTAGGGAAATCACACCTTTCACAATTGTCACAAACAATATAATTAACTTGGTGTGACTAACCAAACAGGTGAAAGATCTATATGGCAATAACTTCAAGTTTCAAGAATGAAATTGAAGAAAACCTCAGAAGACAGAGAGATTACCCATGCTCATGGATTGGCAGGATTAATATAGTAAAAATGGCTATCCTGTCAAAAGCAATCTACAGATTCAATGCAATCCCCATCAAAATTCCAACTCAATTCTTCATAAACTAAGAAAGAGCAATTCCCAAATTCATTTGGAATAATAAAAACCCAGGGTAACAAAAAATTTTCTCAACAAGAAAATAACTTCTTGGGGAATCAGCACCCCTGACCTCAACTGTACTACAGAGCAGTAGTGATAAAAACTTCATGGTATTGGTACAGTGACAGGCAGGTCGATCAATGGAATAGAATTGCAGACCCAGAAATGAACCCACACACTCACGGGCACTTGAATTTCCATAAAGGAGCTTAAACCATCCAGTGGAAAAAAGTGGAAATTGGTGATGGTTCAACTGGCAGTCAGCATGTAGAAGAATGCAAATTGATCCATTCCTATCTCCTTGTACAAAACTCAAGTCCAAGTGGATCAAGGACCTCCACATAAAACCAGATACACTGAATCTAATTGAAGAGAAAGTGGGGAAATGTCTCGAACACATGGGTACAGGGGAAAAGTTCCTGAACAGAACACCAATGGCTTATGCTCTAAGATCAAGAATCCACAAATGGGACCTCATGAAATTACAAAGCTTCTGTAAGGCAAAGGACACTCTCAATAGGACAAAATGGCAACCAACAGATTGGGAAAAGATTTTTACAAATCCTATGTCCGATAGAGGGATAATATCCAATATATACAAAGAACTCAAGAAGTAAGACTCCAGAGAACCAAATAACCCTATCAAAATATGGGGGACAGAGCTAAACAGAGAATTCTAAGCTTAGGAAATTCTTAGGGCTGAGTAGTACCTAAAGAAATGTTCAACATCCTTAGTCATCAGAGAAATGCAAATCAAAACAACCCTTGTTTTTCCACCTCACACCAGTCAGAATGGCTAAGATCAAAAACTCAGGTGACAACAGATGCTGGCAAGGATGTTGAGAAAGAGGAACACTCCTCCATTGCTTGTGATTGCAAGCTGGTACAACCACTCTGGAAATCAATTTGGTGGACCCTCAGAAAAATGGACATAATACTACCTGAGGACTCAGTTATACCACTCCTGGGCATATACCCAGAAGATGCTCCAACATGTAATAAAGACACATGCTCCACTATGTTCATAGCAGATGTATGTATAATATCCAGAAGCTAGAAACAACCCAGATGTCCCTCATCAGAGGAATGGATACAGAAAATGTGGTACATTTACACTATGGAATACTACTCAGCTATTAAAAACAATGACTTCATCAAATTCACAGGCAAATGGATGGAACTTGAAAACATCATCCTGAGCTGAGGTAACTCAGTTACAAAACAAGGAACATGGTATGTACTCACTGATAAGTGGATATTAGCCCAAAAGTTTGGAATACCCAAGATTCTCTCCAGAGTAACCCTTGGACTGAGTGTGAGGTCCCAGCTTGAGGAGTTAGAGAAGGAACTGAAGGGGCTGAGGGAGTTTGCAGCCCCATGGAGGGAGCAACAGTGTCAAGTGGCCTGACTCCCTGATGCTTCCGGAGACTGGACCACCAACCAAAGTATACACATCGAGGGACCCATGGTTCAGACCACATATGTGGCAGAGGAGGGCCTTGTTGGCCATCAGGGGGAGGAGAGTCCCTTGGGCCTGAAGGTGTTAGAGACCCCAGTATAGGAGAATGCCAAGGTTGGAAGATGGGAGTGCGTGGGCGGGTGGGCGGGTGGGGGAATACCCTCATAGAGGAGGGGGAGGGGAGAGGGGGTTTCCAAAGTGGATACCTGGAAAGGGGGAAACATTTGAAATGTAAATAAAGTACAAAAATAAAAATTAAAAAAAAAAGAAAAGGCAAAGTTTTCAGTCAAATAGGATGAACTGAGTTTTTAGTGCGCATATTTAAATAGTTTTGATTCCAGAATAATATGTGCAATTTTTTTTTATTCTTATACAGAGCACATAAACATATGATATTCACAATACTTGTATTTTTTTCAGACAATGGATGGAATGTTTCCATTCAGTTCTTTTTTTTTATTTTTTTTTTTATTTTTGATACTTTATTTACATTTCCAATGTTTCCCCTTTTCTAGGTCTCCTCTTTGGAAACCCCCTATCCCCTCCCCCTCCCCGCCTCTATGAGGTAATTCCACCTCCCACCTACCCATCCACCCATTCCCATATTCCCTCCTTGACATTCCCCTTTATGTGCTCTAGACATTAACAAATAAAGTTGATCCAAGCCAGTTCCTCATCACAGTTCCAGTTCTCCTACCCTCAAAAGCCAAAGAGATATGCCTCCTACATGATGATATATACTCCAGAATCTGTTAAATGTATTTCCAGCACTATATGTAAGCTGACTGTCATCAAGCCTTCCTTCTATTGAGTAGGTCATGTATTCTTAGGAAAATAGTCTTTGAATTAGTTATAAGTAAAGAAATTAAAAGGTAATTTTGAAGATATTAGTTGAAGGAGGAACTGATAGAGAATATGTAAATGAATTCTAATTAGTCTGTAAGGCTAGTTAGAATTAGTAATTTAGAAATTAATAATTTTCCTATGGCAATACTACTGTCTTCAATAGACAATAGCTTTGGTTACAACAGGAATCTAACTTTTATTTTATACTTAAAATTTTTTTCCTAATGCTTTATCACTGAAAAAATTCAGTAAAACTAAAAGAATTAATCTGTTTGCTGAAGTATTTTGAACCCCTTGACTGAAGAAGGTGTGGAATTGGAGCCTTCAAAAGGAGATATTGAACAAATGCTATTACACATAGTCTAATGGTAGATAATCTAAAGGAAAGTGTCACCTTTATATAAAGTGTACAGAATAATAACAAGTGGATATGGACACTACTAAGCATGTGACATCACTTAGCATTTTCCAAAGAAGACAAAATATTTTGTAAATTGACCCTTTGCCTGATAGTGATGGTTCAGATTTGATCAGAAACCCTGTATCAATATTTGATAGGGAAAATCCAGTCATTAGAGTGGAGTTATAAATGAGATGTAAGTACCCATAAAGTTTCTGTTTAGTAGGAAAACTTTCATCACTCTTGAGAAATCTGAGCTTAAATAACCATTCTATTTGTTTAAAAGAGAAAGGAGCTGGCACATTTTTGTTTTTGTTTTTTTAAAACATGGTCTCACTTTTTAGTGGTGCTGGCATGAGAATCAACATTTTTTCTAGTATCACCTATTGAGTTTCAGGCACTGGCCACCACCTCTCACTACCTGGTACATTTTGAAGAAAATAACTATAATGTGGAACACACCATTTTAATAACATCACCGACTCTTGCTGTGCTGTGCTGTGCTACTTTCTACAATTTTCTAAAGACTTAGAGTTAAGTCCAGGCTAGAGTCTACCATTTTGTAATGAGAAATATTCACAAGTTCCTATAGGAGAGGCATCCCATAGTTACTGAGTATAACAGAATATTTTCTAAACTGAAATATAAGCATCTAACATCATTCTTAGTTTCTTTCCAGTTGCATAGTTGAAGAGTCATCTAAAAAAAAAAATCAAGGAAGAATTGAAAATCTCTCAGAAATAAAAATGATTGGACAAAGGTAGTATTTTATACTGAATGCCCAATTACTATGGTAGGGTAATTTAAACACTTGATTATATTGACACTTTCATAATTTTATTGTTATTAAAATACGAAGGGAACATTTGAGACTTTTGGAGAAGGACCAGCCTAAATTTTAGGGTTTCTATCCATCTTTTTGTTTACTATCTATAACATGATCCCCAAAACAGTATTTCCAACTGCAAAATTGTCTTTAGACTACAGTTAACAGAGTGCAACTGAAGATGCTTATACTTAAATATCTCAACTAGAACAAACATTGTCAAAGAATATTGTCATGTTCCCTCTATATCTGATTAATAGCCTCCCGCTGCTTAATCAAAAGCTGATATCATTGTTTCTAATTTCATTCCTAAAATGATCCAGATTCCTCCTGTAATCATATCATACAAACATTTACTTCAAAGTTGATTTTTCAGAAATTAATTCCATCCCACCATCTGTGTAGTGACACGAGCAAGATTTTTTTATATTTCTACCTCTGACTCTTACTCATACACATAAGTTTTCTTGCTCACCTTCCTTATAAAGCCAGTCTTATCTCCTTACTCTCTTATTTTCTTTCATTTAGTAAAACTTGAAATACCTACTTCCTAAAACTCTACAAAATCCACCTCCATTTCATACCCTAGGCCACCACTCTATACCAAAAGTTTAACATCTATCTCCCTGAAACCAGTTTCAGAAGTACACCATTAACATCATAAATATGCTCCCAGGACATAATATATTATATCATAACTTTTATAATTAAATAAAAGTGAAAGGTAATTGTGTTCAGATGAAAGAAATTATGAAATTGTGTTATTCACTTGGAGTAGGTTTATGGTCTTTGACTCCTCCCTCTTCCCATGCTCCTCTTATACTTAACAATCTCTGCTATCTGTCAGACTTTCCCTACTATTCCTATAGCCTCTTTACTTGTCAAAACAAAAATATTTGGTGATCCTTATTCTGTTTGTAAGAGAAATTAAAAATAACTTATTGCTCATATGTTTTAGACAAGTATGGTAAAGTATAAAATAATTTCACATTTTTGAGAAATAACAATTATCAAAATTTTGGTGCAATCTCTTCCAGACTTTATATGAATTTTGTCTTCTTTTTTTAAATTTTTATTTTTTTGATACTTTATTTACATTTCATGTTTCCCCCTTTCCAGGTCTGCACTTTGGAAATCCCCTATCCCCTCCCCCCGCCTCTATGAGGGTATTCCCCCACCCACCCACCCACTCCTGTCTTCCCACCTTGGCATTCCCCTATACTGGGGCCTCTAACACCCTCAGGCCCAAGGGCCTCTCCTCCCCCTGATGGCCAACAAGGCCCTCCTCTGCCACATATGTGGTCTGAGCCATGGGTCCCTCCATGTATATTCTTTGGTTAGTGGTCCAGCCTCCAGGAAGACCGGGGGGTCAGGTCAGTTGACACTGTTGCTCCCTCCATGGGGCTGCAGACTCTCTCAGCTCCTTCAGTCCCTTCTCCAACTCCTCCATCTGGGACCTCACGTTCAGCCCAACAGTTACTGTGAATTGACTCATGGGTATTCTGAACTTTTGGAATTTTGCTTTCTTTATATATACTTTTTTATTTCTTTTTGCTTCCATTCTTTCATTCCTCTCTTCTTTCTCCTTTTGTATTAAAGTTCTCTAAATTTCAAGAGCTGTTCAGAATACTCAGGATATTCATGAAACAATGCTATACCCATCAAAGTTTCTTACTAGTATAAACAAATATGATTATATATCTCAATTGGGGACATAAAAGACATAAAGAGAATTTTGTGATGAGGACTGACTAGATACCTAGTATTGATGGAAATATAAAGAAATAATATCTCTTTAAAGAAATGTTTAAAATAAGCCCTGAAGGAAAGAGGAATAGTAGGACACATGTGCCATGGAGGGTGAAATGAGAAAGAGAGAGTCTTGGTCATCTAAACAAGATCTGAACGAATACAGCCCCATTTAACATGCCAGAGTGAAGGAGGAAAGGTCATATAGACCTTAGATGAAGAGCTACAGACAGATTGCTGAGAGGAAAAATATTCTTCTTCCTAATTGGTTATCCAATACTGAATGGTCAGTACTAAACATTATGTGTGAGTGTGTGTGTGTGTGTGTGTGTGTATGACACATGACATATATATGAGCAACACTAAATGAACTCAGCTTGTTGAATTTATATATGGAATAATAATGATTAAAGAAAAGGAGTTTGTAACTTTGAGTGGTTTACATTTGAGAAGACGGGAGAGAAGCAGGATATATATATATATATACTCATATGAAATTCTCAAACAAAAAGCAAAGCTGAAACATAATTGTATGTAAAGTATTTGTTATGGAGAAAGATTTTCTAAGCCCTTATACTTTATATGTATAATTTTTTCCTATAGCAGATATTTATAAACTTGATATATTCCTACAGCGTGATTTCATTTGATGTTGTTAAACACTTTCTTCATCCATGACATTTAGAAAAGGTGACTGAGGTAATAGGGATGACTAAACACTTCAACTTCTTCTTTTTCCAGAGTTCTTATTGTCTTGGAGCATCATATGCTTAGTTTTTACCTCACAGGGGCTTTGTTCACTTTAACATTGTCAAAGCATATGATTCATTCCTGAATACAGCTATATTCGTATTTGTGTCAGTGGAGTTTTGGGAGTGACTATGAAGACCATAGATACTGAATCACAAGCAGACATAAAAGTGGTAAATATTGCTAGGTTTCCGGCTGCTGATTGTCTTGGTTTGCCGCTGCTCCCTACTCTATTCTAGTAGTTCTCAAACCTTCTTGTACATAAGGATCACATTTATTAAAAAGTGACAGTTTTCTTTATCAAGGTCCCGTTCCCAGTTTGTGTGATATGTGAAACTTTGATGGTTATATGGTTTTGATTCTACTGTGTAGGATCCACAACTTGAGAACCACCATTCTACTTGAGTTATTTTTAATTAAACACTTATTCCTTAAATATTTTATATTTCAATATTGCTTATTAAACATCATTTTATGTTAATCAATTTAATACCTTTACCAATTCATATTACTCTATTAATTTTCTCACAGTTGCTTGTTTGTGTAATCAGGCACTTACAGCTTACATATAATATTTGTAAGTACATGATTTAATGTTTGCTATGATCATCTTTTATTGCTACCTATACCAAAGTACTAACATATTTTGCAAGGGCCATTTTTTTGCTTTTTGAATAAATATTAGAATCATTTTCTAAGATATAAATAAAAAGAACATCCTATTTAAGATTTGATTGGGTTTATGTTAAATTTTAAGATTAATTTTGAGCGAATTATATTTTAAGTCAAGAGAGTTTGAAACATGTACTTGCCCTCTGTTCAAATCTGCTTATAGATACCTTAGTGAAGTTTTCTTATCACCTCTTGCATGGGCTAATACAATAATCTTCTGTAACTCTCCTACCAATTCAAATCTGACATGACAACATTCCCAGATCAATCTGCCAAAAGCAGGGCATTCAATATAAAATCTGCTGCTTGAACATTTTTGTGATATTGCATTTCAAAGCAAATAAGGTAAAACTCTTTAAACCATGCTCTAGTTTTTAGCTAAACTCTCATGATTAATGAAATTTTAATGCAATTGTCATATCTAAGAGCAAAAGAAGTTTGGAATCCTGGAAACTCAAAGCTGAGCAAGATGGGGTGTTTATATTAGCTATGAATTTAATATATCATTTCTACACAAGATGAATAAGTTTCTTCAGGTAAACAAGAGTACCCTAGCAAACTACTTAAAATATTCTTCAACTCTTAAGTCCAGAGAGTACTCTAACCTGTTTCACGTCCAATGTGCACACTTGTATAAAGAGGTCAATGATTAAATTCAGCCTTGGTGGAATTTCTTTAAACAAGGAAGGAGAAAGAAAGTCTTGGTCAATAACTCACTATTTTTTGATCTTCTTTTGGAGTAACTTTTATTAGGGAACTAATGCATTTGCTAATTACATTGAATAATGGAGCATACAAATCAGTAAGCAATTAAATCCTGGGGAACTTTGAGATGGCCTGTTTCTGAGGACTTCTGTAAAACTTTGTGTCCATATTATTTGGAGGAATAGTAATTGCTATAATAACAAAATCCTGAAAGTGCTAATGGCTGAACAAAATAGAAGTTAATTTCTCATTAATGTGAATAGTCAAATGTCATTGTTCCTCTTCAACATGCCACTTTCATCTATATGATGACTGAAAAAGCTAGTTTACAGAGTAGACACTGAAATTCCTTTGTATGATGCTGGCAGACAGAGAAATTAAGCACTGCAAAAGCACAGTGGCTTCATCAGAATAAACTATCTTTAAAGTAGCACACAACCTTTCTTCCCTCATTTCATTAATGAAAATCAGTCACACTGTCACAAGAGAATGGATAGGTTGCTATAAGGAGATGTCATTGGAGTTGAGAAAATGCCATCATTGACTGGGCAGCTACATTAAGATGACAGCTCTACATTATGGAAATGGTAGAGTGTCAGTGTTTGGTACAAGGTGAATCATCTCTATCAGTATCTTGAACTATGTTTACCAACTGATGAAATGTCAGTATTTGGCAGTATATTACGCTTAATACTTTTTTTCTATACTACATTCCAGACACGTTATACTCCAAGATTCATTACAGCATTTAACACTTTATGATCGAATCATCGTGGTTTGTACACTAATTGTTTCATGTGCAGATTTCAGTCTTTCCAAACAGATTATAGATTCATGTAGAACAGATTATGTGTAGCCCAGAATAGGCGGTAAGAATTATTAAATTCAATTGAATGCTCCCACACTTCTGAAAACCCTGCAAGAACCGCTCACAATCCCTCATCTCAAAGTTAAGCTCCTTAGACTTTGCTGTTATTCTTCCAACTACCCAGTCATCTGCATCTCCCCTCACACTACCTACATCAATCAATTCTCCAAAATTCACTGAAAACCTAGAGGCTATTAAGAGGCAGTGAGTTAAGATAAGCAAAATTCTCCATATGCTTTAATTCAAAGCTGAGATTATAAATTATACTAAATTTATGTGGAAAGGAGCATATAGATATAGATAATTCATGATTGCATATAAAGCTAGATGTCTTGGGGAATAATTTAATAAGGTAGCAGGAATAAAAAATGGTCTTTATTAGTGTCTATGCACTCATTTTAAAAATTGATATGAGATAATTTGTGTATGCCATCAAAAATCCAAGTAATTTCTCTATTTGTTAATTCACAGACACAATTAGAAAGTCAGTTTTCCTTTATGCTCAAGTTCATGTCCCAAGGTTCCCCAGGATGTATTTGGATCTGCTATAGCCAACTAACAGTACTTCTGTTTCCTCTTAGACAGAGTCCCTCTTTAGATGATAACTTATACTGTTATCATAACCCACACTTAAAGAGTTCTCATTATGCTCTGCAATGTGAGTAGATAAATACCACTCTGGTGGCTTCTGAGCTTGTCTGTCATTATGGAAATTATCTCATACTGCTGCTTCACTAGTCAGTTTCTCCTGAGGCAACATTATATGCCATTGCAAATATGGCTAACAAAATATGAATGGTACTACTGTTGATACCTTCTGCAAATATGTGCCACTGTGCTAATGCTGTCTAGGCTCTATTTTCAGAATCATTAATTCCATTCCTCTTTATACTAAGAAAGCATATCTTTCCAACGAGTTAATACAAGTAGATAACTCATAGCAGTGTACACCGGTGAGCTTTCTGCTTTTGAATAGAGATAATGTTAAAGTTGTTTGTATGGACCATTTGTTGGTATGCAGAAACTAACCTCTTCATCTACAAAATTATAACAATATTTTTGTTACATTTGATGAATTCTAAATACTCTTGTTTTGAAGAACTTAGACTTTTAGCCTTCAAATCTGCTCCAAACAGTACCTTTTGATTATCTCTTTAGATATTACAGTGCTTATAAAAGTGGAATGCAAATTAGATCCCCATGCTCAAGAAGTAACTTGTTGCTTGATATCATAGTTCAGATTGTTGAATGAGATCAGCTTTGGAATTATAATCTATTGTACTTCTCAATATCCTCTTTCTTTTGTCCTGTCACTTTCAGTTTTGTTATTTTATTTTGGCATTTTAATAATATAATTAAAATGAAAATACTTAATATGTGTTTTGACTTCTGTCCTAAAATTTTAAATGCTATATTGCAAAATTGTCAGTGTATCACATGTAATTTATAAAAACAGTTTAATATTGCTGGGAGAATATAATATGTTTAGCTTACAAAAGATATTGGGTGCTTTGATAAAATGATTTGGCATTTAGAAGGGATTTCTGTAGACTTATTGATATGCTATGAGTACTACGTTTTCAGAGTATGATTATTGTGGAATCCATGCACCTTGGCAGAAGCTAAGGGAAAGAGTCATCATAAGACTCACATGGAGACTTTGAAATATGTTCCCTGGAAGCTAATGGACAGCATATTAATCTATGACTCACATTACCAAGATAGCCTAAAAGGCAAAGTATTTAGGTTAATTATACATATTTTGTTCACCCTTCTAAAAAACACTGAAGCATCCATATTTTGGTCTTCCTTCTTCTTAGGCTTCATATGGTCTGTGAATTGAATCTTGGGTATTCCGAACTTTTGGGCTAATATCCACTTATCAGTGAGTACATACCATGTTCATTCTTTTGTGACTGAGTTACTTCGCTCAGGATGATATTTTCAAGTTCCATCCATTTGCCTGCAAATTTGATGAAGTCATTGTTTTTAATAGCTGGGTAGTACTCCATTGTGTAAATGTACCACATTTTCTGTATCCATTCCTCTGCTGAGGGACATCTGGGTTGTTTCCAGCTTCTGGCTATTATAAATAAGGCGCTATGAACATAGTAGAGCATGTGTCCTTATTATTTGTTGGAGCATCTTTTGGGTATATGCCCAGGAGTGGTATAACTGTGTCCTCAGGTAGTACTGTATACAATTTTCTTATGAATCACCAGACTGATTTCCAGAGTGGTTGTACCAGCTTGCAATCCTACCAAAAATGGAGGAATGTTCCTCTTTCTCTACATCCTCACCAGCATCTTCTGTGAGTTTTGATATTAGCCATTCTGACTGGTGTAAGGTAGAATCTCAGGGTTGTTTTGATTTGCATTTCCATGATGCCTAAGGATGTTGAATATTTCTTTAGGTGCTTTGTGGCCATTGGATATACCTCAATTGAGAATTCCTTGTTTAGCTTTGCAATTTTATGAGGTCCCATTTGTTGATTGTTGATCTTACAGCATAAGCCATTGGTGTTCTGTTTAGGAATTTTTCCCCTGTGCCCATGTGTCCGAGGCTTTTCCCCACTTTTTCTTCTATTAGTTTCAGTGTATCTTGTTTTAAGTGGAATTCCTTGATACAATTAGACTTGAGCTTTGTAAAAGGCGATAAGAATATATCAATTTGCATTCTTCTACATGCTGACCTCCAGCTGAATCAGTACCATTTGTTGAAAATGCTGTCTTTTTTCCACTGGATGGTTTTAGCTCCTTTGTCAACTATCATGTGACCATAGGTGTGTGAGTTCATTTCTGGGTCATCAATTCTATTCCATTGATCTTCTTGCATATCACTGTAACAATACCATGCAGTTTTTATCACTATTGCTCTGTAATACAGCTTGAAGTCAGGGATGGTGATTCCTTCAGAAGTTCTCTTATTGTTGAGAATAGTTTTCACTATTCTGTGTTTTTGGTTATTCCAAATGAATTTGCAAATTGCTTTTTCTAACTCTATAAAGAATCGAGTTGGAATTTTTGATAGAGATTGCATTTAATCTGTAGATTGCTTTCAGCAAGATGGCCATTTTTACTATATTAATCCTGTCAATCCATGAGCATGGGAAATTGTGATCTTCTTCGATTTTGTTCTTCAGAGACTTGAAGTTCTTTTCATACATAACTTTCACTTGCTTGGTTAGAGTCACACTATGGTATTTTTATATTATTTGTGACTATTGTGAAGGGTGTCATTTCTCTTTGTATCATTAGAATATTTAGTAGACCATTGCCCTCATCACATCCCCCATAGCTCAACAATACCATAACCCCTAGATTTTTGCTTATTAATTAATTATATTCCTTTATTCAAACAATGTAAAAGATTAAATGGAAAGGAATATTTATTTCTTAACCATTTTTGCATGAAAGTAAAATCTTAAACTTCCATTTACTTTGTTTTAATGGAAAATATCCTGAGATAGAGTTGGAAGGAGATGGAAATAGAGATGATATCCATACAGATGATACAGATAAAGATACAGATACAGACACAGACACAGACACAGACACAGACACAGACACAGACACAGATACAAACACTGGAACGATAAATCACAAAGTTCCTGGTGGAGTAACTCCTTCTCCAAAACAACTCTATAACAATAACAACAGCAGCAGCAGTAGCAGCAGCAGCAGCAACGTGACGATTATGGGTATCTGAATAATAGGCATGCAATATATACCCATATGGCTTTAATTTAATAAACTACACACTTCCAAGTCATCATGATAGCTGTGGTTTATAACAGTAGCTACAAAAATAGTTATTGACAGGGACTGATGGAAGAAGGGTAAAAAAGAACTTACATTGTAGAAAATATTCCACCCAGTTTTATGGTTGATACAGAAACTCAAACTCAGAATGACAGATAGAAACAAAGAAAGTTGTACCAATAACTTCTGACAAATATGAAAGTTAGCTCCATTCCTACAAGTTTAGCATATGATGGCCATCAATTATTTCTACATTCAATTTCAATAGTATACTAATCATAGGCACTTAGTGTCTTTATTATAGCTCATAGAGTTCACAGCTGGGTAAGGCATGTGTTGACTTTTCTTCCTCAGCAACCTTTATGGCACTTTCAGTTGCTATGAAAGCTTCCTGATCAGTACCAACTCGATTTTTTTGTATCCTCTGACCAAAATACATGGTATCTTGGCCAGTCTCATCATCAATTTCTGATACACAACAAAAAGTAATGGTGATAAACTACCTTCATCTTCAAGTTCTTCATGATTTGGCACGTGATAGCTCTATCAGATTTTATTTCCTAGTACGTTTCTATGCTCTGAGATCATAAATTTATTTTCTTCTTGCAGTCTTATAAACCAGCCAGTACCAGTCCCATCCTTATGCCATCATGTTTATTATTTTCTATAACTTAAAATTCTATATTGTATCCTTCCTAGATATTCAGATATCACAAATGCATCAAACAAAAATCAGCCTGCAGTATTATGTCAAATCATCCCATATAACTTAATTCATGTTGTCCTACTTGAATACTATAGAAATTGTAACAGTGGTTCTCTACCTGGGGGTTGTGATCCCTTTAAGAGTCTAATATCAGATATCATCCATATCAGATATTTGCATTATGATTCATAAACAGTATCAAAATTAGAATTATGAAGTAATAACAAAAGTAATTTTATGGTTGGGGTCACCAGAATGTGAGAGGGTCTCCATGTTAGCAGGGTTGAGAACCACAGGTTTAGAAAGTTTAGAAAGTTAAGTATCAGAGGTGGTATTTGGCATGTAGGGCAATGATTCTCCTTGTGCTTTCTGTGCTATTTTTTTAAGTAACACTAACCAAAAGAAAACAAAACAACACAAGCTCTGACAAGGGCTCCTATAACAATAACAGAGTCATACTATGCCAGAAGTGGCTGTATCATGGAACAGAAGGCAAGAAAATGAGTGACTCAGGGATTAATCTCATTCTTTTGACAAGCTGTTCTCATGAAATGTTAGGAGGACCAGGGAAACTACTTTAATCCCTTCTGATGATCTAAGGACCCCTCACAAAGTCCAATCTCTGCAAAGCTTCTAATTCCCAGCATGGATATCTTGAGAATTAAGTTCCCATCATATAAACCGTGGGGGAAGAAAAACCACACACAGTCTTTATGTTTTTATTTAACTAACAAATTTATTGTATCATTGAGGCAAAAATGTATACCTTATCATTTTGTGCATTTCTGTAGTAGCAAAAATAGTACTTAATGATAAAGAAAATCATTGCTTTTGCCTTTAAAGAATGATTTTAAAGGTGGGTATCTATTTGCATATAAATGTATAAGGTAGCTGCACCAAACAATTTGCTGCTTAGAGAAACACATATTTAAAATTCACAAATTTATTTATTTGCATTTATGGGTCTTGAACTCAATGCATACCACACATATATTCTCCCATTGGAATTTCTTCTCAGCTATTTGTTTAATTTTTGAACTAATTCTGGGTATCCCACAACTCTGGAACATCAAGGCTCTGCCAGATTAGATGCATGCACACCCACAGAGGCTAAACAGGGCAGCCATGAAGACTGAGCTGCCTGTGTGCTACACATGTGCCAGTGAGGCCTTGTTCTAGCCCACATATGTTAATGGGTTGGTGGTTCAGATTCTGAGAGCTTCCAAGTGGCCAGGTTTGTTGGTCTTCCTGTAGGGTTTCCATTTTCTTCTGGGCCTTCAATCCTTCCTCCAACTCTTCCATAAGTATCTGAGTTCCTTCTAATGTTTGGCAGTGGGTTCTGTTTCTGTTTCGGTCAGATACTGGGTGGAGCCTCTCAGAGGACAGTTATGCTATGCTCCTGACTGTAAGCATAGCAGAGTATTATTAATAATGTCAGGGATTGGTGCATGCCCATGGGATGGGTTTCAGGTTGGACCTGTTATTGGTTGGCCTTTCCTTTGATTTTTGCTCAGTCCTTGTCTTCTTTTCTTTTCTTTCTTTTCTTTTCTTTTTTTTTTTTAAGATAGGACATATTTTGGTTCAAAAGTTTTGTAGGTAGGTTTCTATCCTTATCCTTTTACCAGGGGTCCTGCCTGACTATAGGAGGTGGCCTCTACAGGTTCTACGTGCCATCTTGTCTAAGATCACCTGCATTGATACCAGGGAGCTTCCCCTATTCCAGGTCCTTAGGACTTCCTAAACATTCTCCCCTCCACCATCACTTCAGGCAGCTGCTGATATCCACTCATTCTCCTGGCCCACTTGGCCTCTTTTCTGTCTCTCCCCATACCTGACCCTCTGTCCCCATTCTCCTTCCCTCCTCTCCCCACCAGGTCCATCCCTCCCTCTGCCTCCTATGACTATTTTGTTTCCCATTCTACGTGTGATTCAAGCAGCCTTGCTTGGACCTTTGTTCTTGTTTAACTCCTTTGGGTCTGTGGGGTGTATCATAGATATTCTATACTTTATAGCTAATATCCACTGATTAGTAAGTATAAACCATGCATATCATTTTGGGTCTGGGTTACCACACTCAAGAAGATAACTTCTAGTTACATTATTTTGCTTGAAAATTTCCTGATGTCCTTGTTTTTAATAGCTGAGTACTATTCTATTGTGTAAATGAACCAAATTTTTCTGTATCCATTCTTCAGTTGAGGGACATCGGGATTTTTCCAGTTTCTGGTTATTACAAATAAAGCTGCTATGAATATAGTGAAACATGTGTCCTTGTGATATGATGGAGATATTTTTCAGTATATGCACAGGAATGGGATAACTAGGTCTTCAGCTAGAACAATTTCCAGTTTTCTAAGAAACCACCAGATTGATTTCCAGAGTGGTCATGTAAGTTTGCAGTCCTGCCAGCAGTGGAAGTGGGTTCCCCTTTCTCTGCATCCTGTCCAGCATGTGCTGTCACAAAGACACAACAGAGAAAGGGAACTTCAGACCAATTTCACTTGGTGAACATTGATGCAAAAATATTCAATAAAATTCTTGGAAACCAAATCCAAGAATCCGTCAAAAACAATCATTCACCATGATCAAGTAGGCTTCATCCCAGGGATGCAGGGGTGGTTCGATATATGAAAAATCCATCAACATAATCCACCATATATACAAACTAAAAGACAAAAATCACTTGATCATCTCATTAGATCCTGAAAAAGCCATTGACAAAATCCAACAGCCCTCCATGTTAAAAATCTTCATGGGATCAGGGATACAAAGTGCATACCTAAATATAATAAAAGCAGTATATATCATGCCAGTAATCAACATCAAAATAAATGGAGAGAAAATTAAAGCAATCCTACTGAAGTTAGGGACAAGACAAGGCTGCCTACTCTCCCACTATTTATTCAATACAGTTCTTGAGTTTTTAGCTAGATCAATAACACTACAAAAGGAGATCTAGGGAGTACAAATTGGAAAGGAAAAAGTCAAGACATCACTGTTTGCATATGGCATTATCGTACACATTACAGATCCCCAAAATTCTACCAGGGAATGCCTACAGCTGATAACAACCTCAGCAAAGTGGCTGGATATAAAACTAACTCAAAGACGTCATTAACCCTCCTTTATACAAATGATAAACAGGCAGAAAAAGAAATTAGGAAAACAACACCCTTCGCAATAGCCACAAATAATATGAAATATCTGTATATCTCTAACCAAGCAAGTAAAAGATCTTCACAACAATAACTTCAAGTTCCTGAAGAAATAAATTGAAGATATCAGAAAATGGAAAGAACTCCCATGTTCATGGAATGGTAGGATTAACAGTGAAAATGACAGTCTTACCAAAAGAAATCTACAGATTTAATGCAATCTCTATCAAAATCCCGACACATTTTTTACAGACTTTAAAAGAAAAGTTCTTAATTTCATATGGAAAAACAAAAAACCCAGGATAGCCAAAAATATTCCTGAACAATAAAAGAACCTATTTAGGAATCACCATCCCAGATCTCAAGCTGTACTATAGAGCAGTAGTAATACATGGTATTGGTACAAAAACAGACAGGTTGGTTAATGGAATCGAATAGAAGATCTAGAAATAAACCCACAGATATATGGATGCTTGATTTTCACCAAAGAACTCAAAACCATGCAATGTTTAAAAAGAGAACATCTTCAACAAATGATTCTTTTCTAGCTGGATATCTGCATGGAGAAGACTGCAAATAGATCCATATTTATCACCCTGCACAAAACTCATGTCCAAGTGGATTAAGGACCTCAACATATAACTGGATACACTAAACCTAATAGAAGATACAGTGGGAAAGAGCTTTTAACTCATTGTTACAGGAGACAATTTCCTGACCAGAACACCAATGGCTCAGCTTTTAAGATCAACAATTGATAAATAGGACATCATGAAACTGTGAAGCTTCTATAAGGCAAAGGATACTTAGTAGGACAAAATGGCACACTACAGATTGGGAAAAGATCCTCACTAATGCTGTATCCTAAAGAGTGCTAATATCCAAAATATACAAAGAATTCAAGTAGGTAGACTCCAGAGAACCAAATAACCCCATTAAAGGGTAGAGTATGGAGCTAAACAGAATTCTCAACCAAGGAATCTCAAATGGCTGAGAAGCACTTAAACAAATGTTCAACATCCTTAGTCATCAGGGAAATGCAAATCAAAATGGCTCTGAGATTCCACCTCACACCAATCAGAATGGCTAAGATCAAAAACTCAAATGCTGACAAGCATGCAGAGAAAGAGGGAAACTCCTTTGCTTACCTATATTTAATTTAAAAAAATCTTACCATATATATATGTGTGTGTGTGTGTGTGTGTGTGTGTGTGTGTTCATTTAATGTAATGTAAGGAGGATTTTAATTGTAAATAAAATGTTTAAATAATTAGTGTAACTATGTTTGAACTCTGGTTTGTCTACATTTTTCTAACATGAATTTAAAGAGGAAGGCAAAATTCGTTTGGTTTTTTTTTCTGTGAAATGTTGATAATATTAATTTGCTTAAATCTGTTGTCAGGATTCAGTATTGTAAAATTAATAAACTACCTGCCATAGAATAGAGTTCAATAATCACTATTATAATTTTTCTGGGTGTGTTACTCTTTCTCTTGTAATAAAACCAAGGAAGTAACAGCGAAAATGCTACATCTCCAATTAATATGGCTTATAGATACACCACGAAAAGGCATGTTGTTCAATTATCCTCATGATTAGATTCTAGCCACTCCTTGTTTAAATATTATCTTTCTTAAATCTATACAATAAACAGTCTAGAAATATTAAGAGTTTACCTAGCCCAATCCTTATAACTGATAGACGGCTGCAACAGATAGTACTGCTTGTTAACATGACAGGATTTTGAATCACATTGGAAGCAAATCTTTGGACCTCTCTCCATCTATGAGAGCATTTCAGGTTATGTTAATCAAGGTCCACCCGAACTGTAGGTAGTAGCATTCTGTTTGCTGGTATCCCAGACTAGAGATAAGGCTGAGCTGGTGAGGTAGCTAAATGGGTTGAAGCACTTTGCCACCAGACCTGTTGACCTGAGGTCAGTCCCCAGGAACCATATCAGGGAAAGAGAATCAATTTCCCAAACTTGTCCATACTAAAGTTGGTCCATGTATGTGCATGCATGCACATACACATACACATCAAATAAATAAACAAAAAATGAATAGATACATGCAATTTTAGATTGAATATAAATTTTAAAAAGAGAAAAACTAGTGCTGGAGATATGTTTTCATGGTTAAGAATGTTTGCTGCTTTAACAGATCCCAAGTTTGACTCTCAACCCCCACACCAAGCAGCTTACAACTGCCTATTACTCCAGCCTTAGGGATCTGACACCCTCTTCTTGCCTTTGTTTCTGGCCTTTGTGAGCACATGTACCCATGTGGCATTTACTCTGTCTCCCTGACATGCATACACAAAAATTTTAAAAAATCAATAATATTTTTAGTAATAATCTATTTTAGTTGAACAAACGCTACCTAACAGATACTGTAAATACTTGGCTATGGTAACTAACTTTATTTGTATGCTGGGATTGCCAAATCAAACACAACACAGGGCAACCTTTAAAACAGTAATTTGTTTCCATGTAGACTTGAAATCCAGTATTGAAGTGATAGCAAAGGTTGAGGTTTTTTCATTTTTTATTTTCTTTTTTTTTTTTTTTTTTTTTTTTTTTTTTACTAATCATTCCATTTGTTTACATCTCAAATGATATTCTACTTCCCAGGTACCCTTCCACAAAACCCCCATCCCACATCTGCACTCTCTCTCCTCCCCTTTGCCTCTGAGGGTGCTCTCCCACCCACCGACCCTCTCCCATCCCACCACTACAGCATCCCCCTACTCTGGAGCATCAAACCTCCCCAGGACCAAGGGCCTCCCCTTCCACTGTTGTCAGACAAGGCCATCCTTTGCTACATATGTATCTGAAACCATGGATCTCTCCCTGTACATTCCTTGGTTGGTGGTCTAATACCTGGGAGCACTGGGTGGTCTAGCCAGCCAACATTGTTCTTCCTATGGGGTTGCTATCTGCCTCTGTTCCTCCAGGCTTTCCGCCAGCTCCCCCACCAGGTTCTCTGAGTTCAGTCTATTGGTTGGCTCCAAGCATCCACATCTGCATTGGTCAGTTGCTGGCAGAACCTTCCAAGGAACAGCCACACCAGGTTCCTATCTGCAAGCACCTCTTGTCAACAACAAAAGTGTCTGGGTTTGGTGTCTGCAGACAGACACCCAGGTGGGGCAGTCCCCTGATGGCCCTTCTTTCAATCTCTGCTCCACGTTTTATCCCTGTCTTTCCTTTGGACAAGAACATTTCTGGGTTAAAAACTTTGAAATGGGTGGGTGGCCCCATTCCTTGACTGGAGGCTGTGCCTATCTACGGGAGGTGGTCTCTACAAGTTCTATCTCCCCTTTGTTGTCTATTTCAGCTGAAGTTATCCCATTTGGGTTCTGGGAGCCTCTGCTTCACTGGCATCTGGGACCCTCCAGTGGCTATCCCAGTTCCTCATATCCCACTGCTACATAATTTTATTCAATTTCCTGACCCTTTGTACCTCTCTCCTGTCCCCTCTAATACCTGATACTGTCCCCTATTTTCTCTCCCTCTTCTTTCCTTCACAGCCCCCCCTCCATACTCCTCCCACGATCACCCTGTCCCCCTCAATGCAGGACTGAAGCATCCACACCCTGGTCTTCCTTTCTCCTAAGCTCCATATGGTCTGTAGATTGTATCATGGGCATTGTGAGCTTTTGCACTAATATCAACTTATCAGTGAGTACATACCATGTGTGTTCTTTTGTGTCTCGGTTACCTCACTCAGGATGATATTTTCTAGTTCCATCCATTTGCCTGCGAATTTCATGAAGTCATTGCTTTTAATGCCTGAGTAGTACTCCATTCTGTAAATGGACCACATTTTCTCTATCTATTCTTCTGTCGAGGGACATCTGGGTTGTTTCCTGCTTCTGGCTATTATAAATAAGGCTGCTATAAACATAGTGGAAAAGGTATCCTTTTTATATGTTGTAGCATATTTTGGGTATATGCCCAGTGATCCATTCTTATCTCTTTGTACAAAGATGAAGTCCAAGTGGATCAAGGACCGCCACATAAAACCAGATACCCTGAAACTAATAGAAGAAAAAGTGAGAAAAAGCCTCGAACACATGGGAACAGGGGAAATTTTCCCGAACAGGTCACCAGTGGCTCATGCTATAAGATCAACAACTGACAAATGGGATCTCATAAAATTGAAAAGCTTCTGTAAGGCAAAGGACACTGTCAATAGGACACAGTGGCAACCCACATATTGTAAAAAGATCTTTACCAACCCTGCATCCAATAAAGGGCTAATATCCAAAATATACAAAGAATTCAAGAATCTAGACTCCAGATAACCAAAATGAGGTACAGAGCTAAACAAAGAATTCTCAACTAAGGAATCTCGAATGGCCAAGAATCACCTAAAGAAATGTTCAACATCCTTAGTCATCATGGAAATGCAAATCAAAACAACCCTGGGATTCTACCTCAGATCAATCAGAATGGCTAAGATAAAAAACTCAGGTGACAGCGGATGCTGGCAAGAATGTAGAGAAAGAGGAAAACTTTTTCACTGCTGGTGCAACTGCAAACTGGCAAAACGACTTTCAAAATCAATCTGGCCGTTCCTGAGAAAATTGGAAATAGTTCTACCGGAAGGGTTGATTTTTTTTTTAATCCATGTTCTCTCTCCTTTAGATTAGGACCCCAGTACAGCCTTCAGTTTTCACTTATTCCTGACTATGTACTCAATGTGATGTGCTACCTCAAGCTCCTGTTGCATGGCCTCCCTTGTCATGATGGACTGTACCATCATACTGTAAGTCATAATAAACCCCATTTTTTATTAAGCTGCCTTTGTCAAGTATTTTGTCACAGAAAATTAACTAATATAGTGAGAGATCCAAGACTTCTCTTTATAACAATATAAATCTAAAGCCTGATTCTTTAATCATTAAACTCTGGTAGGTATTACCTATATATTTTCAGGAATAATATAAAAATAATGTTTTGTTTTTAAGTGAATAAAAGACTGTTTGTATATTTTATAAATGCATTACAGGTGATATAACTTGAGAATAGTTCCACTCTACCCACCCGATATATTTACAAAGTATATTTTTCCAATTCCTCTATCCTTTTCATCCTCTAGAAGATTACAGTTTCAAGAATTATAAAGAGAAGTTCCATTTTGAGTGTGAATACGGCATGTGTGCTTGCATATGTGTATATACATATGAACATCTTTAAGATTCTCAAAACTTAAAGCAGTAGTTCAAATATATTATTTGTGTCTCTGCTCAAATCTACCCAGATAACAATTAAATATACTACCACCACTAATACAAACATGTTGTTGGAACACTACTACCAAACTTTATATTTGTTAATAGAATCTTACACCTAGTAGAGATTAGATAGAGAATATATTTAATTTGTGGGTTTGCTATGTTTCTTATTTTGGGGATGTTAATTTTGTGAGAGTATACCAGTCTCTTTCACACTCCTAACCCTAGTGCCCCGTCATGTGCAAACATTGATTTTTTAAAAAATTACTAGTTAAATGAATGAATATAAAAGCAGGAAATCAATGTCATTTTATTACATCCTTCTTCCTTTATGTTAAATCAGAATATTTATTAACATTTAACAATTTGAAAAAGATTATATTATATATAAACAGAAATATTATAATTGTTATTTTTGAAGTCTTCAATAAACTACTCAATTAATTGTACTCCCTGTTCAGTTACCAGTAACAGTTGTCACATTCATAAAACCCATTATTTCATATTTATATTTTCTGAAGACAATAACCTTTCTACCAAGAGCCTTTTTATCTATTGGCCAGTTAAGGTTAAGTTTCCTCAATTATCTATTTTCTTTTAAGAACTGCAACCATCTAATTTCTCCCCTACAACTGTATGCAGGTTAGACAAGTAGGAGGGGAAATAACTTTTCTTTTAGTTTGTGAGTAGCTATGGCAACATGAAATCACATTTCTGTCAGATATATTAACAAGAAAAAAAGTATCAATAGATAGCTTGAACTATGAGGTGACAACTTTGCCTTCTCCATTTATAGCCATCATCCATCTTTCTTTGTCAATTACAAGCGACACAATCTTGAAATACAAAGGCACAGACCACATATACAACACAACATTCTGATCTGTGGAAAGAAGCTAGAGTCTGAAATGCAAATCATTAACTAAATGTAGATGGTTTGTACTTTAAATAATTTTGTAGTAAGTTAATATCTAGACCAGTAAAATCACTGCTATTTTAGGTTTCTACCCACTTATAGTTGAACAAACTCTACCTGATAGATACTGTAAAAACTTGGATATGGTAACTGTACCTATATGCTAGGATTGACAAATCAAACACTGCAGAGAGTAGCCTTTAAAAGAGTAACTTGTTTCCCTGTAGACTGGAAATCAGAAATCCAGAACTGAAGTACTAGCATGGTTTTGTTTTTTTGTTTTATTTTTGTTTTGTTTTGTTTTGTTTTATGTTCTCTCTCACTCCATGGCCTATAGAGGTTTTTATTTGTTTTATTTATTTTTGTATACACCAGCCAGATTTTATTATGACCCACCTTAACAACCTAATTTAAACTTAAATACCTCTGTAAATATCAGATGTCATCTTGCCCTACGAGTCTTAAGGATCAGTCTATACCTGTAACTGATTTTGTAGATGACGAGTCCAGTATAAGGAGGCGCTGCATCTTCACATTTGAATTGACTAGTGATTAGCATACTATCCAGAAAAAATAGGCACTTGCTGAATGACAGCTGCCTTTGAACACTGAATCTGTTTTTCTTAATATTTAGACTGAAATGAGTGGCCAATTTCTCTGAAGAGCCTCAACTGATACACAGAATTACAGTCTTAAAACTCCGTTTCTAAAAGGAGTCGATTTGGATACTTCAGAAAAGATCTACAGCAAGTTAAAATGGAAAGCCACAATTAAAGGAGCTAAATTATAAGAAGATATCAAAATTAAGTATTCCCAGTTATACAAAATAAAGATTATATAAAAACCAAAGAGCATATGATAAAATATATTTGCCATAAAGTTATGCTGCCATACTGGTATTGAGTATGTCTCAGCTGGGCTTCCTATAAAAATCACCCTTTTCTGCCACAACTAATCCACATAAAGTTGTGTAACCTATTATAGAAGCTGTGGTATTGCACATACATTGAGTGGTGTTTTGAAGCAGGTTACTACCAAACTAAAAGAGCTGATCATTTTATTTTGAATCATCTTTCATGTTAAAAGTTTAACCATTGGTAGTTTTCATCAACTATAGTTGTAATATTTCTGCAATGGAAAACGGCAAATCAGGTTTTGGTTTGGGAGAGGCAGGCTTTTAGATGTTTAGCAGTATAACCAGTCAAGAAAATTTAATGCAAAGCCTCTTCACATAGCTATCAACTGTAAACCAAACCAAGGAGGTGAAGTATCAAAATGCAAAGGACACTGTCAATAAGACAAAAGGGCAACCAACAGATTGGGAAAAGATCTTAACCAATCTTATGTCTGATAGAGGGCTAATATCCAACATATACAAAGAACTCAAGAAGTTAGACTCCAGAAAACCAAATAACCCTATCAAAAAATGGGGAACAGAGCTAAACAGAGAATTCTCAACTGAGTAAATTCATAGGGCTGAGAAGCACCTAAAGAAATGTTCAACATCCTTAGTCATCAGGGAAATGCAAATCAAAACAAGTCTGAGATTCCACCTTACACCAGTCAGAATGGCTAAGATCAAAAAGTCAGGTGACAGCAGATGCTGGCGAGGATGTGGAGAAAGAGGAACATTCCTCCATTGTTGGAGGGATTGCAAGCTGGTATAACCATTCTGGAAATCAGTTTGGCAGACCCTCAGAGAAATGGACATAATACTACCTAAGGACCCAGCTATACCACTCCTGGGCATATACCCAAAAGATGCTCCAACATGTAATAAAGACACATGCTCCACTATGTTCATAGCAGCCATATTTATAATAGTCAGAAGCTGAAAACAACCCAGATGTCCCTCAGCAGAGGAATGGATACAGAAAATGTGGTACATTTACACAATGGAGTACTACTCAGCTATTAAAAACAATGATTTAATGAAATTTGCAGGAAAATGGGTGGAACTTGAAAATATCATCCTGAGTGAGGTAACTCAGTCACAAAAGAATGAACATGGCATGTACTCACTGATAAGTGGATATTAGCCCAAACGTTCGGAATACCCAAGTTTCACTTTACAGTAACAGCTGAACTGAGAGTGAGGTCCCAGATGGAGGAGTTGGAGAGGGGACTGAAGGAGCTGAGGGAGTTTGCAGTCCCATGGAAGGAGCAACAGTGTCAACTGGCCCGACCCCCGCAGTCCTCCTGGAGCCTGGACCACCAGCCAAAGAATACACATCGAGGGACCCATGACTCAGACCACATATGGGGCAGAGGAGGGCCTTGTTGGCCATCAGGGGGAGGAGAGGCCCCAGTAAAGGGGAATGTCAAGGTGGGAATATAGGAGTGGGTGGGTGGGTGAGTGGGAGTGGAATACCCTCATAGAGGCAGGGGAGGGGGAGGGGATAGGGAGTTTCCAAAGAGGAGACCTGGAAAAGGAGAAACATTAGAAATGTTAATAAAGTATCAAAAAAATAAATAAATAATTTAATAATAATTTTAAAAAAAGAATAATGAGGAGAGTGGTGACTAAAGAGAAGATAGCTTCTCCTTCACTCTCACAATGAGGTATGATGAGCAACCTTGGCTCTGTAAAGAGTATTTACATTTATTGTCATTTAACTTCAACACACAAATTTGAAGCTCAGGAACATTCAATCCCTATCACCTGATATTTGACACACCCCAAAATAATATACCTGTTATTCTAAAATTTTGCATGTTCTACTCTCTTTGACACTAAAGTTGGAGAAGTAGTTAAATTGTTCTGATTATCATTGTCCTTCATAGTATTATCTGTCCAATATTCATTGCTGCCCAAGATGAAATGTAATCTCTTTTCACATTCTCATTAAGCATTTTAGAGCATGTTTACACTTGCCAAGTGTACCCAAACCATTAATTTGATATATTTTAGCAGTTACAAAACATGATGGTTTGAGAGGAACAACATTACTGTGGTATTTCTCACAATCAAAGCCCAGAAAGTTTACTTTTCTTTAGCTCAACCACACAACCTAAAGCCTATAATAAAACACAGATATATAAATCAGTTCTTAGAGCAATCAGTGTACCTGTTTTATTGTCTGTGTGCCTATCTATCATACAAGTAAGCTCTTGTAATATAAGCACTGGCCCTCACTATTTTTGTTCATATACAAAAAATAGTTTAATTGTATTGGTTTTTGAGAATATTGTACAGTATGTATTTGATAACATTTGCCTCTAATTCTCTAACTCTTCCCAGACATACTCCAACATCTGCCCAACTTTGTGTGCGTTCGTATTTTATACCATTCAGGACCAATTTGCTCTGCCCAAGTATTATTGAATGTATGGTCTTCCAGGGAAGGATGTTGACTTACCAGGTACTCTTAGAAAAAATGTACAGTGCTGTTCCCAGCTGCTAGTAATTAATAATAGCTCCGTGGTTAGAGGTGGGATTATATGATCATATATACTTCCATGCAGAGATTTGGTCTGCCATGAGATTGAACAAGGTTACTGCATACTGTTGCAAATTCTGCGAGTTCTTATGTGTAGCTGCTCTGCTGTGTGCAGAATACTGTTTTCTCGTAGTCATCCACTTCCTCTGGATTTTACACTCTTTCTGCCCTCTCTTCCATGATAATCCCTGAGCTTAAGGAGGAGAGTATGTAATGTAAATGTCACATTCTGGGCTAAATAGTCTGTAGCAACTTATTCTCTGTTCCTTGGCCAGATGTGGATCTCGGTATTAATCACTGTCTGCTGAAAATAGAAGCTTCCCTGAGGAAAGTTGGCAGCTCCATTAATCTATGGTCATTGTTGGGAACAGACCCCTGTCTCAGGGATGTTCTCCCTGCCTAGCCTGTTTACTATTACCTTGCAGTTTGGCCCAGAGCACGGTAAACAATGAGTCATCTAAAGCTGTGTTCAGCCTTGTCTTATGGTTTGTTTACTTCTCCCTTGGTGGTTTCCCACCCCAGAGGAGGAGAGTATTTAAGGCCAAAGGAATAAACAAGCTTCAGCATTCTGCTTGAATGCATGACCCGTTTCTGTGTCTTTTGTGTCAATCCCCCAGTCTATGCTCAGTTCTCAGTAGTTTGACAGTGATGGCGCTGTCAATTGGAGGTCCCACCGAGATCTAGAAGAGAGGAGAACCTCACTGGATTGTTCCTAGGAACCAGCCAGTGAAGTGAAAGGAACGTATTGGGCGTCTCAGCACTAGCAAAACGAAAAAGGGACTATAGATGAAAAAAGATGGGCCAGCGGTGAATAAACCTTGTAGAAGGACAAGATAATGGTATAATGTGTTTGTGTATGTGTTTAGAATTATGCTAAAATCTAGAGAATCGAAGGTAATTCTCATAGGTGCTTTTAGTCTTTGGATCCTGACTAGAGATAGTTTACACACTAGATATCTGAGTACCTTTGGGACATCTAATTTCCTTTCCTCTCTGTGTATTGTATGTTTTTGGTGTACCAATCTGTCCGTGTGTCAAAACTGACTGTTTTATGTTAAGTCTGTGTTCTTGTGTCATTGTATGAATGAAAGTTGTTCTGTGTTTCATGTTGAAAAGAAAAATTGGTTAAAACTTTATCTGCTAGCTATCTACCCCTTGATTTAGTTTAACTTGCTTAAAAAGGCCGTCTCAATTGGCCTTTGGAGCCCTGCACCTGTAGTTAGGAGTCTAGCACAGCTGGAGAAGCCCTACTAGGAACTGATCGTTTGTAAAAGCTGCTTTAAAAGGAGCCAGCAGCTTCTCAAGTTCTATGGCAAGTAGGCTGATGGTTGTTTTTTTCCTAGAAAAATCTCTGCAATTGTGTTTATTGGGTTCAGCAAGTAACAAGGTGATATTCTCCTGAAAGTATAGCTGATTTTTCCCATAATGCAACCAATGATTCAATGATTGGATTTAGAAATATTCTTGGCCCTATAAATTTTGATAGGAATGATTCCAATATTCCTCCATGGCCAGCTCATTGATGTTGGCCTGGAATATTGAATTTTGATTTACAAAGTGTCCACTTATGGAGAATTGTATTGTTCAAAATCCCCAACTGCTTAAGGGCAGAAAGGATGTATGGTGATATGGTCACAGATCACTTCTGAAGAATGGTACTCAAGAAAGTTCACCTTTTCACTATTGAAAACCTAGTCAGGCTGGGCAGTTCCCACTTTTAGTGGCATGTATTTATGTGGGCCCTATACATGTTTAGATTTTTGTGCCTTTAGGCCTACAACAGGGAATTGTGTTTAATAGTACTGTCTCTTAGAATAATAGTGGAGTGTTTGAAAGCTCCCTGAATTTTCAGAATGTAAAAGAGAGTAGAAATTTTTCTATTGTAGCTAGGCCCTGTGTGATGGCCCCCTTTTTCTTTATTGTGTGGAATAATACTGATTCTAATGTGAAACAGATTCTTAATTGTTCATCTAGGCACAGTTTGCTAACGAATTGCTGGGACTATGAAGATGCTGCCTTGGTGGTTCATGTTCCTGGCATTGTCCCTATGCCCCTGGAAGATGATGGCAAATTTTCTATAACCCTATATTGAGTCAAGAGAGATTTTGACATCACAGCTGCGGTTGTTGCCACCATTGCTGTTTCTGCTACTGCAGTGGCAACTGCTGGCATAGCTATTTCCCAATCTGTTACTTCAGATAAGACCTTGGAATTGGAGTTTTCAAACTTATACCCAAATGCTGTCTGTCCAGATCCAACATATCAATGAGATCCATGTACCCACTCTTTCAGGGAAAAAATTTCTTTCAGACTTAAAATTGGCCAGATGCCTGATCAAGGATTGGACTGGTTCCATGGCTTTGGGTGTCCTGGCTCTTGGAGCTGCTATTCTTGGGCTCCTTTTTCTGTACTGCGTGCATAAACAACACCAGACTCAGGCTATTACCATGCAAGCTATGCTATCATTGGCAGGAGAAAACCCATCAGCCCAAGTGTGGCTCAGTATGTACAAAGAGTAGGCAGCCAGAGACAGGCAACTCTCTGAGGGCTTCCTCCAACCTAAGACAGGGGCTCTGAGTCTGGCAGAGTTTCCCTATGACAGGTAAGGGGGATAGCTTGTGTTCAGGGTGACCTAAGACAGGCACTACTTGAAAAAATAAAAAAGGGGGACCTGTTGGGAACAGACTCCTGTCTCAAGGATGTTCTTCCTGCCTAGCCTGTTTACTATTACCTTGCAGTTTGCCCCAGAGCACGGTAAACAATGAGTCATCTCTGGCCATGTGTTCAGCCTTGTCTTGCAATTTGTTTACTTCCCCCTTGGTGGCTTCCCACCCCGGGGGGGGGGGGGGGAAGTATTTAAGGCCAAAGAAATAAACAAGCTTCAGCATTCTGTTTGGACAAATGACCCGTGTCTGTGTCTTTTGTGTCAATCCCCCAGTCCTACGCTCAATTCTCGGTAGTTTGACATCGCGGGCACTATCAGGTTATAATGATAAGCCAATGTGAGTTGGTATAATAATATATCTATCTAGCAGAATAAGAATAATAGTTTTTCCATATGGCCTATGACTTATCTAGCCACAGGTTCTTGACCCAACAGTTGATGTCATATAGGGCTTTATATTCTGTATCAAGACTTAAATTCAATCATGAATTTTTTGGTTACTTCCATGATACCACTATTGCACAAGTGGGCATGTCTTGACAGACCAATCATTGTTATAGTTCACAGGGTTCACAGCTGGATAACATTGATGATTACTTTTTTCCTCTGGTGGCATTCCCAGTACCTTTCAGCACTATGAAAGATAAACAGTAAGAATGAAGCATCCATGTCAACTTCTTTCTGGTCTATGACTAAAGTATATTGCATCTTCAGCAATATAGGGCTATACCATTAAATTCTAGGGGGTTAACAAGAGCATTGGCAATTGCATACACTAGATGGGGGTCTACGTTACCCCACTGGCCAACCAATCAAAAAGAACTAATTAATTTCTGGCTCAGGGATTTTTTTTTCTTTCTAGTGTCTAGTAGAGGCATTGTTTTCCTGTTAGGTGATAACTCCATTTTAACTCTCTCTCTCTCTCTCTCTCTCTCTCTCTCTCTCTCTCTCTCTCGCTCTCTCGCTCTCTCGCTCTCTCGCTCTCTCCCTCTCCCTCTCTGTGTCTGTCTCTCTCTCTGTCTCTCTGTCTCTCCCTGTGTGTGTGTGTGTGTGTGTGTGTGTGTGTGTGTGTGTGTGTGTGTGTGTGGTGTTAGGACGCTTCAACAGTAGTAGGATCCCATGACTTTTTCTAAAAGATTTTAATGTTATTTTTAACTCCCCACAGTCCCACAGTCCTTCCTTTACCCTGTTCTGCCACCACAATCTAACCCTTGCTGTGCTGAGTTCTCTTAAAGCCTTTACACTAATATATTCTATCCTCTATCTCTCTTCCCTTAAAAGTTCCTCCACTTAGCCCATTAGAAATTTCCTGGCCTTTATGGGTATTCCAAATGAAACAATCTTATCTGAAAATTCACAGTTAAAATCCACAAATAACTCTCTCTCCCCCCCTCTTTCTCTCCCCCCCCCTGTTTATGTATATTTCTTGTTCTGGGTTACCTCATTTTCATACATACAACTTATGTCTTATAGAGGCACATACATACGTAGAAACATACATAAGGAGAAAGAAACAAACTTTAAAAAGATGAAATTTCAGAGGGCAGTCATGATAGGTCCCTTTTTGTGATTGCTTCACAGTCTCAGCCTTGGGAGCTCCCCTTGAGCTGGATCCCATTTGGGGCCTATCACTGGACCTCCTTTTCCTCAAGCTCTTCTCCATTTCCATCCCTGCAGTTCTTTCAGACAGAAACAATTATGGGTCAGAGTTTTGACTGTGGGATGGCAACCCCATCCCTCACTTGATGCCCTGTCTTTCTGCTGGAAGTGGGCTCCATAAGTTCCTTCTCCCATCTGTAGGGCATTTCATCTAAGGTCCATCCCTTTGAGTCCTGAGAGTCTCTGACCTCACAGATCTCTGGTCCATTCTGGAGGTCCCCCCAACCTCCTACCTCTTGAGGTTGTCTGTTTCCATTCTTTCTGCTGGTCCTCAGGACTTCAGTCCTTTTCCCTCACCCAATACCAGATCATGTTTCCTTCTTGCCCCTCCCCCAATTTTGCCTTCCAGGTCCCTCCCTCTCTCCCCCCCTTGTGATTGCCTTCTTCTCCCTCTCTTCCCAAGTGGGACTGAGGCATCTTACTTGGGCACTTCAGCTTGTTGACCTTTTTGAGTTCTGAGGACTGTATCATAGGTGTTCTGTACTTTTTTTTTTTTTTTTTTTGGCTAATATCCACGTTTTAGTGTGTACATACCATGTATGTCCTATTGGGTCTGAGTTACCTCACTCAGCATCATATTTTCTAGTTTCATTCATTTGCCTGCAAAACTCAGGATGTCCTCATTCTTAATAGCTGAGTAGTATTCCATTGTGTAAATGAACGACATTTTCTGTATCCATTCTTCTGTTGTGGGACATCTGAGTTGTTTCCAGCTTCTGGAAATCACAAACAAGGCCACTATGAACATAGTGGAACATGTGCCCCTGTGGCATGGTAGGGCATCTTTTGGGTATAGTTCCAAGAGTGGTATTGCTGGGTCTTCAGGTAGATCTATTTCCAATTTTCTGAGGAACCTCCAGATTGATTTCTTGAGTGGTTGTACCAGTTTGCAAAACCACCAGCAATGGAGGGGTGTCCCTCTTTCTCCACATCCACAGCAACATGTGTTGTCACCTGTTAGATGCAGATATTTGCATCCAACCAATATACAAAAGCTGCTGACCCCTGTGGTTGAATTAGGAAAGAGTTGGAAGAAGCTGAAGAGGAGGGTGCCTCTGTAGGAGGACCAGCAGTCTCAATTAACTTGGACCCCCAAGATCTCTCAAACACTGGACCACCAACCAGGCAGTATACACCAGCTCCTAACACACATAAAGCAGAGGACTGCCAGGTCTGGGTTCAGCCAGAGAAGACACACTTAACCCTCAAGGGCCTGGAGGAGGCCCCAGGGAGTTTAGAGGTCTGGTGGGGTGGGGGGGTACGTGAGGACATCCTTGTGGAGACCGGGGTCCTGGGAGGAGATATGGGATATGGAACCGTCTGAGGGTGGACCAGGAAAGGAATAAAATCTGGAGTGTAAATTAATTAATTAATTAATTAATTAATTAATTAATTAATTAATTAATTTTTAAAAAAATTAAATTTACAAAAGGATGAAATTTTATCAGCAGCCATATTAGTTACTGAAAATAATATATATGTACTAATTTAGATAATGTTATAAATAAAGCATCTTTCACAGTGACTCAAATAAACAAAACCATACTCATTTATAACATAAGGAAATTGAGACCTAGAAATGTGATCTAATTTGCAAAATACCTAGAAAAGCCTAATGGGGATCACTGGACCTTGAGGTGATTAAGGTTAAATTCTATGGTTAATTTAAGATGATTTTTTTCTATCAAGTTACGTATACATTATGTCGTGTAAACAATAGTACATGGACTTATTAAGGTCCCCTTCTTAAAGTTTTAGAAGCCTTACATCAAGCTGTACTACAGAGCAATAGTAATAAAAACCGCATGCTATTGGCATAAAAACAGGTTGATATATGGAATCGAATTAGAGAATAAGAAGCAATTTGGTTTTTTGGAGTCTAACGTCTTGAGTTCTTTATATATTTTGGATATTAATACTCTATTGGATGCAGGGTTAGTAAATATCTTTTAACTTTGGTACATGGTATATATCTAGAAAATCATGCATTTCATCTAGATTTTCCAGTTTTGTCAAGTATAGGCTTTTGTAGTAAGACCTGATGTGTTGCTTTTTTTTAATTTGCCAGTTTCTGTTGTTATGTTTCCCTTTTCATTTCTGATTTTCTTATATGGATACTGTCTCTGTGCCTTTTAGTTAATTTGGCTAAGTGTTTGTCAATCTTGTTGATTTTCTCAAAGAACCAGCTTTTGTTTTTTGGGTATTTTTTATTCTTTGTATTGTTCTCTTTGTTTTTAATTAATTGATTTCAACCTTGATTTTAATTATTTCCCAGACCAAAATAGAAATATAGGGTATGTACTCACTTATGAGTAGATATTAGCCATAAAACATAGGGTAACCCATGCTACAATTTACAAACCCAAAGAAGCTTAGTATCAAGGAGGGCCCAAGGAAGGATGCTGGAATCTCACTAAGAAGGGGAAGTAAAATAGACACTGGGAGTAGATGAAGGGAAGAAATTGGGGGGAGAGGGGTTTGGGATGCCAAAAAGGGGCCAGGTGTGGGGAGGACAGAGAGAAAGATAACCTAGAGAGAGAACTGGAATGGGTGATACATATCTGGCATAAGTTGGAAACTTAGGACAATGGAAAATCATAGGAATTTATGAGGCTGACCTTAGCTAAGCCTCCTAGCAATAGGGGGGTATGGAACCTGAAAAGGCAAAGTCCTAAAATTAGGCAATACTTTCAATGGAGGGATGGGAGCACTAACCTAGCCACAAATCATTTGACCCACATTTTTTCCTGCTATAAAATGTGCAGAGATAAAGAAGGGGTGAAAATTGAGGGAACAGCAAAACAATGACTGGCCCAGCTTGAGACACAGGCCATGAAAGGGAGCCTATCCCTGACACTATTAATGGTATTCTGCTATGCTTGCAGACAGGAGCCTAACATAACTGTCATCTGATAGACTTCACCCAGCAATTGACTGAAACAGATGCAGAGACTCACAGCTTAACATTAATCAAAGTTTGGGAAACCCTGTACAATAAAGGGAAGAATGATTGGAGGAGCCAGAGGTGTCAAGGACATAAGAAGATCTACAGAATTAAATAACCAGGGTGTAGACTCTTATAGAAACCAAACTGTTAACCAGATAGCATGCTATATCGTCTTCATGTAGGACTCCTAAAGTAGGAGCAAGGGCTCTATCTGACTATATTGCCTGCCTTTAGGAATCCTTTTCCTTAACTGGGCTGCCATGTCTAGCTTCAACTGAAGATGTACCTAGTCCAACTAAATAAGCCAAGGTTTGTTGATATTCATGATAGACCTCCCATTCTCTGAGGAGAAAGGGAAGCAGGATAGGGGCGAGGGAAAGTGAAGAGAGGTACTAGGAGGAGAGGAGGGAGGAGAAGCTGCAATCGGAATGTAAAGTACATGGACAAAAATGGAGAAGAGATTGAGGGAAAGGAGATTTGGTGACTGTCCCAATTTGGAATTCATCTCAAGAGGAGGTTCCAAGGCCTGACACTATTACTGGTGCTATTCTGTGCTTACATACAGGATCCTAGCATGGCTGTCCTCAGAGAGGCCAACAAGCAGATGACTGAGATAGATGCAGACCAATCAATTGACTGAAGTCAGGGATCCCTGTGGTTGAATTAGGGGAAGACTGGAACAAGTTGAGGAGGGCAACTCCATAAGAAGACCAGCAGGCTCAACTAACCTGGACTCCCTGAGATCTTTCAGACACTGAGCCACCAACCAGGAAGTATACACTAGCTGGTCCACAGTCCCTGACACATATACATCAGAGGACTGCCTGGTCTGGCTTCAGTAAAAGAAGATGCACCTAACCCTTAGGGAGTTTAGACCTCAGGGAATGGGGAGGCCTAGTAGGGTGTGTGTGGATATAAGGGTGTGGGGGCATCCTCTTGGAGACAGGGGAGGAGGAATGGGATGTGGAACTGTTGTAGGGCAGAACAGGAGTGGGATAATGCCTGGACAGTAAAAAGGGATTAAAGATAATAATAATAATAATAATAATAATAATAATAATAGGCACCAAAAAAATAAAAGGGTATTGCCTTCGCTTATAGAGGACCAAGGTTTTTCTCAGTACCCACATAGTGGATCACAACCATCTATTACTCCAGTTCCAGAGGGATCCTATACTTGCATCTGGCTTCATTGCCAACCAGTGTAACATATACATGCAGGTTTAACACACACACACACACACACACACACACACACACACACACACACACACAAACATATAAAATACAAAAAAATAACTACTAAAAATTTCTGATTTCAAATCAGAATCCTTTCTACTCTAACACAAAAAGAGAGAACTAGTAAATAACCTGGTTTTGGCCTTTAAAATGTGCTCACTCATAAACTGTTGTTGAGTCTCTCTCTTCATTGGTTCTCCTGTCTAGCAACAGGTATTGTTTTGTACCATTTTTACTGAAGGAAGTAATTTATTGGTCACGTACAGAAGTTTCCTCTTCTAAATACAATATAAATATTGTATAATTTATACAACAAATCAAAAATAAGCCATATATGTTTTAGGGACTCCAAAGAACAACAAAATAGTACGTTATTGATGGTATCACATTACAAGAAGATTCTGCCATGGTTTAAACACCAATAAAAAATTAATGTAGTAGTGCTCTAATAAGTTCAGTATTAACATCACTGCTCAAGAGAAGATAGCTCTGATCAATTAATGATATACCCTAAATTTTAATAATCAATAAATATTCTCCAAATAAGTACTATGATTTCAAGTATTAAAACTATAAATAACAGAAGGACTTATATTAGGTCAATTGACATTTGTTAGGTTTTGACTATGTGCCAGATAATTTTTGAGTACTAAGAGTAAAATCACAACTAGGAGCATTGATGTTGACCTTGTTTCAGGATTCTAAATTTCTCCCAAAGACTAGAGAAATAATAAGCATAAGAAACAGAAAGTGAATAAAGTTATTGAGAAAGATAATCATGAAATAAATAAATGGCAGAGTGTCAGAATGAAATGGGGCACATTTTATATTTGATATACACTGAAAAAGATTCTAAGAAAATTTTAAACACTCGTTTATACTTAGTGAACAAATACAAATACTCCTTTGTTTTATATCTGAAGATTTAACCACTTATGAATTGAAAATAATCATAAAAACCATACGTATATTGACCAGATGAGAAGACTTTTAAAATTTTCCTGAAATAAACTATTATACAGAGCACTAGCATTGCATTAAGGATTATAATTAAGCTACAGATAATTTTAAGTATATGAGAATAATATTTACATTTATATTTTCCATGATAATAGAATCAATGAATTTTGCTGTTCATGGACTAACTTGCAACCAATACTTGAGGATGAGCAGAGAAAGCAATGTAGTCATTTTCAGTACACGATAATATTAAAAGCAAAGATTTTTTTTCCTTCAGAATCTTAATTTATTGGGGACTAGAAGTTATTCTTAACAAAAGGGGAACAAGTCTTTCTTCATTTATGAATATGTGATTATATAATAATATTTTAAAAAGTACATATGTGAAATATGTACAAATACATGCATGTTTTTCCTTTTGCAGGGAGATAGTTAAACCACTACAATCAACAAATAAGTCATGATGTTATATGTTTTAGAGTCATCACTGAGGAAAATTATGATGCAATTATATTGTGGTAGCTTTTTGGAAATTGTATTTTAAATTAGTTTTAAGTCCAATATAATATATTTTTGTTTAATATTAACTAAAGAATGTTTTCACATATAAGACAATAGAAAGGTACTACTTTTCTAAACATTCAATCATTTTAACCTTATACTATTTAAAAAGTAATATTTGGGGAGACCTCTGCCTGGGCCACCAGGGCTCCATTGCCAAATAGCACTGGAAGAAAGCTAGCCTCCCAGGAGTGTGGAAAAGCCCGTGAGAAGGGGTAAGAAGAGCAACACTGCTCAGTGGGACTTACCCTGAATACTTGGGGCACAGGGACTGAGGAACAGCCAGGGGAAGGAGCATTCTGGTTTCCATCTGTGGTTAGAGACCTCTACCTGGGCCACCAGGGCTCAATAGCCAAATAGCACCAGGAGAAAGCTAGCCTCCCAGGAGGGTGGGCAAACCTGTCTGCTCAGAGGGACCCACCTGGAATACCCAGGACACAGGGACTAAGGAGTGGTCCTCTGGTTTATTTTGGTGGCTGGGGAGCAGATCCTGTGACACAAGGCTCCATACTCAAATAGTGCCAGGAGAGAGCTGGTATCCCAGGAGTGCCTACACACAATCGAGCACAGGAAACACCACCACTTCTGTTCAAATTCACTGGATCAAGAGAAACCCTTGCAGAACCATCAGGACACAGGAACCAAGGGACAGCTGGGGACAAGAGCCTTCTGATTTCTGTCTGCTCCCTAGAGCTGACCCTGTACCACAGCTCTCCAAACCCAAATTCCTCTCAGAGAAAGCTGGCATTCAAGAAGTATTGAGGCTTATAGTCAAAGAGAGTAAGACCAGCTAACAAGAGAGATAACCAGATGTTGAAAGGCATGGGCAAGAACATAAGGAACAGAAACCAAGGCAACCTGGCATCATCAGAACCCAGCTCTCCCACCACAGCAAGCCCTGGATAACACAACACAACAAAAAAGCAAGATTCAGATTTGAAATCACATCTCATGATGACTATAAAAGACTTTAAGAAGGAAATAAATAACTCCCTTAAAGAAATACAAGAGAACACAGGTAAACAACTAGAAGCTCTTAAAGAGGAAACACAAAAATCCATTAAAGAATTACAGGAAAACACAATCAAATGGGCAAAATTACAGGAAAACACAATCAAACAGACAAAGGAAATGAACAAAATCATCCAGGAACTAAAAATAGAAATAAAAACAATTAAGAAATCATAAAGGGAGACAATCCTGGAGTTAGAAAACCTAGGAAAGAGATCAGGAGTCATAGATGCAAGCATCACCAACAGAATACAAGAGATAGAAGAGAGACTCTCAGGTGCAAAAGATACCATAGAAAACATTGACACAACAGTCAAAGAAAACGCAAAATGCAAAAAGCTCCTAACCCAAAACATCCAGGATATCCAGAATACAGTGAGAAGACAGAACCTGAGGATAATAGGAATAGAAGAGAGTAAAGACTCCCAAATTAAAGGACCAGAAAATATCTTCAGCAAAATTATAGAAGAAAACTTCCCTAACCTAAAGAAAGAGATTAACATAAATGTAAAAGAAGCCTACAGAACTCCAAATGCATTGGACCAGAAAAGAAATTCCTCCCGTCACATTATAGTCAAAACACCAAACACACAAAATAAGGAAAGAAGATTAAAAGCAGTAAGGGAAAAAGATCAAGTATCATATAAAGGCAGAGCTATCAGAATTACACCTGACTTCTCACCAGAGACTATCAAAGCCAGAAGATTCTGGACAGATCTCATACAGACCTTAAGAGAACACAAGTGCCAGCCCAGGCTGCTATACCCAGCAAAACTCTCAATTGCCATAGATGGTGAAACCAAAACATTCTATGACAAAACCAAATTTGTACAGTATGTCTCCACAAACCCAGCCCTACAAAGAATAATAGACAGAAAACGTCAAATCAAGGAGGGAAACTACACCATAGAAAAAGCATAAAAGTAATCTTTCAACAAACTCAAAAGAAGATAGCCACACAAACATAAAAATAATATAGAATACAACAGGAAGCAACTATCACTATTCTTTATTTATCTCTCAACATCAATGGACTCAATTCCCCAATAAAAAGACATAGACTGACAGACTGGATCCATAAAGAGGACCCACCATTTTGTTGCATCCAGGAAACGCACCGCCATGTTAAAGACAAAAACTGCCTCAGAGTAAAGGGCTGGAAAACAATTTTCCAGGAAAATGGTCCCAAGAAACAGGCTGGAGTAGCCATTCTAATATCGGATATAATCAACTTTTACCCAAAAGTCATCAAAAAAAGATAAGGAAGGACACTTCATACTTATCAAAGGAAAAATCTACCAAGAACAACTCTCAATTCTGAAAATCTATGCCCCGAATGCAAGGGCACCCACATTCATAAAAGAAACTTTACTAAAGTGCAAAACACACATTGTACCTCACACAAAAATAGTAGGAGACTTCAACACCCCACTCTCATCAATGGACAGATCTTGGAAACACAAACTAAACAGAGACACCATGAAAATAACAGATGTTATGAACCAAATGGATTTAACAGATATCTATAGAACATTTCATCCTAAATCAAAAGAATATACCTTCTTCTCAACACCTCATGATACCTTCTCCAAAACTGGTCATATAATTGGTCACAAAACAAACCTCAACAGATATATGAAGATTGAAATAATCCCATGCCCCCTATCAGATCACTACGGATTAAGGCTGGTCTTCAAAGGCAACAACAACAACAGAAAGCCCACATACACATGGAAGCTGAACAATGCTCTACTCAATGATAACTTGGTCAAGGAAGAAATAAAGAAAGAAATTAAAGACTTCCTAGAATTTAATGAAAATGAAAGTACAACATACCCAAGACTATGGGACACAATGAAAGCAGCGTTAAAAGGAAAACTCATAGCTCTGAGTGCCTCCAAAAAGAACCTGGAGAGAGCATATACTAGCAGCTTAACAGGATGCCTGAAACCTCTGGAACAAAAAGAAGCTAATACATCCAAGAGGAGTAGAAGGCAGGAAATAATCAAATTAAGGGCTGAAATCAACCAAGTAGAAACAAGAAGAACTATACAAAGAATCAACGAAATCAGGAACTGGTTCTTTGAGAAAATCAACAAGATAAATAAACCCATAGCCAGACTAACCAGAGGGCAGAGAGACAGAATCCAAATTAACAAAATTAGAAATGAAAAGGGAGACATAACAACAGATTCTGAGGAAATTCAAAAAATCATCAGATCCTTCTACAAAAGCCTATACTCAACAAAATTGCAAAAGCTGGATGAAATGGACAAGTTTCTAGACAGATACCAAATACCAAAGTTAAGTCAGGATCAGATAAACCATCTAAAAAGTCCCACAATGCCTAAAGAAATAGAAGTAGTCATTAAAAGTCTCCCAACCAAAAAAGCCCAGGACAAGATGGGTTCAGTGCAGAATTCTATCAGACCTTCAAAGAAGACCTAATACCAATACTCTTCAATCTATTCCACAAAATAGAAACAGAAGGAACACTACCTAATTCATTCTATGAGGTCACAGTTACACTGATACCAAAACCTCACAAAGACCCAACAAAGAAAGAAAACTTCAGACCAATTTCCCTTATGAATATCGATGCAAAAACACTCAATAAAATTCTCACAAACCGAATCCAAGAACACATCAAAACAATCATTCATCATGATCAAGTAGGCTTCATCCCAGAGATGGAGGGATGGTTCAATACCCGGAAATCCATCAATGTAATCCACTACACAAATAAACTGAAAGAAAAAAACACATGCTCATCTCATTAGATGCTGAAAAATTATTTAATAAAATTCAACATCCCTTCATGATAAAAGTCTTGGAAAGATCAGGAATTCAAGAACCATACCTAAACATAGTAAAAGCAATATACAGCAAACCAGTTGCCAACATCAAACTAAATGTAGAGAAACTTGAAGCAATCCCACTAAAATCAGAGACTAGACAAGGCTGCCCTCTCCTTCCCTATCTATTCAATATAGTAATTGAAGTTCTAGCTAGAGCAATTAGAGAACAAAAGGAGGTCAAATGGATACAACTTAGAAAGGAAGAAATCAAAGCATCACTATTTGAAGATGATATGATCATATATTTAAGTAACCCGAAAAACTCCAGCAGAGATATGCTACAGCTGACAAACAACTTCAGCAAATTGACTGGATACGAAAGTAACTCAAGCCAATCAGTAGCCTTCCTATACTCGAAGGATAAACAGGCTGAAAAAGAAATTAGGGAAATCACACCCTTCACTATTGTCACAAACAATATAAAGTATTTTGGTGTGACTCTGACCAAGCAAGATCTGTATGACAAGAACTTCAAGTCTCTGAAGAAAGAAATCAAAGAACACCTCAGAAGATGGAAAGATCTCCCATGCTCATGGATTGGCAGGATTAATATAGTTAAAATGGTCATCTTGCCAAAAGCAATGTACACATTCAATGCAATCCCCATCAAAATTCCAACTCAATTCTTCATAGACTTAGAAAGAGCAATTCTCAAATTCATATGGAATAAAAAAAAAAAACCCAGGATAGCAAAAAATATTCCCAACAATAAAAGGACTTCTGGGGGAATCAGCATTCCTGACCTCAAGCAGTACTACAGAGCAGTAGGGATAAAAACTGCATGGTATTGGTACAATGACAGGCAGGTAGATCAATGGAATAGAATTGAAGACCCAGAAATGAACCCACACACTTACGGTCACTTGATCTTTGACAAAGGAGCTAAAACCATCCAGTGGAAAAAAGACAGCATTTTCAACAAATTGTGATGGTTCAACTGGCAGTCTACATGTAGAAGAATTCCAATTGATCCATTCCTATCTCCCTGTACAAAGCTCAATTCCAAGTGGATCAAGGACCTCCACATAAAACCAGATACAGTGAATCTAACAGAAGAGAAAGTGGGGGAAAAGTCTCAAACATATGGGCACAAAAGTTCCTGAACAGAACTCCAATGGCTCATGCTCTAAGATCAAGAATCCACAAATGGGACCTCACGAAATTACAAAGCATCTCTAAGACAAAGGACACTGTAAATAGGACAAAATGGTGACCAATAGATTGGGAAAAGATCTTTACCAATCCTAAGTCTGATAGAGGGCTAATGTCCAATATATACAAAGAACTCAAGAAGATAGATTCCAGAGATCCAAATAATCCTATCAAAAAATGGGGAACAGACCTAAACAGAGAATTCTCAACTGAGGGAATTTGTAGGGCTGAGAAGCACCTAAAGAAATGTTCAACATCCTTAGTCATCAGGGAAATGCAAATCAAAACAAGTCTGAGATTCCACCTCACACCAGTCAGAATGGCTAAGATCAAAAACTCAGGTAACAGCAGATGCTGGTGAGGATGTGGAGAAAGAGGAACACTCCTCCATTGCTGGTGAGATTGCAAGTTGATACAACCACTCTGGAAATGAGTTAGGCGTACCCTCAGAAAAATGAACATAATACTACCTGATGGCACAGCTATACCACTCCTGGGCATATACCCAAAAGATGCTCCAACATGTAATAAAGACACATGCTCCACTATGTTCATAGCAGCCATATTTATAATAGCCAGAAGCTGGAAACAACCCAGATGTACTCATCAGAGGAATGGATACAGAAAATGTGGTACATTTACACAATGGAATACTACTCAGCTATTAAAAACAATGACTTCATGAAATTCGCAGGCAAATGGATGGAACTTGAAAATATCATCCTGAGCGAGGTAACTCAGTCACAAAAGAATGAACAAGGTACATACTCACTGATAAGTGGTTATTAGCCCAAAAGTTCATAATACCCAAGATTTACTTCACACCAACCATTGGGCTGACCATGAGGTCCCAGACGGAGGAGTTGGAGAAGGGACTGAAGAAGATGAGGGAGTTTGTAGCCTCATGGAGGGAGCAATGATGTCAACTGGCCTGACCCCCTGATGCTTCTGGATACTGTACTACCAACCAAAGAATACTCATGAATGGACCCATGGTGCTGGCCACATATGTGACAGAGGAATGTCTTGTTAGCCATCAGGGAGAGGAGAGGCCCTTGGGTCTGAGGGTGTTAGATGCTCCAGTATAGGAGAATGCCAAGGAGGGAAGATGAGAGTGAGTGGGTGGGTGGGTGGAGGAATACTCTCATAGATGCGGAGGGGGGTAATGAGATAGGGGGTTCCAAAGGGGAGATCTGGAAAGGGGGAAAATTTTGAAATGTAAATAAAGTATCAAAAAAAAAAAAAGAACAGTGAAGGTGAGGAGCTGGAGAGGAACTGCTTTGTGATTAAGAGCACCTGCTGCTCTTGGAGAGGACCAGGGTTCAGCTCCCAGCACCTACATGACTGCTCCTAACTGCAGTTCCAGGTTATCCAGTGCTCTCTCCTTCCCTTCTCAGGTACCAGGCACATATGTGGTACACATGCATATATGCAAGCAAAACATTCAGATACATCCAGTATAAATCAATAAATATAGAACCCTAAAACAACTCCAGGCACACGCAAAAAAATAAGATAAAAAAATGAAAAAATAAATAAAAAATAATATGTGAGCTCACTAATTGCTCCTTATCTTACAAATAAACACTCTCCAAGTTTGTGCATAGCCATTTTCTTGTTTTGATTTTAGGAATTTGTGCATTGCTAAGACTCATCAAGGTGGAGTTTTAAAATTATAATTTATGTACATTCACCTTTCATCTTTTCTTCTCGTTTTACATACATTGCAACAGAGTTGTGGCACTCATTCCTAGAGATTTGTTGTTGATATCAAGGCTTGGTCAGTACCTTAAGAGGTTACTAGAAAGTAGTTGTGAGAAAGACTGTTGCACATTTGTCTTTGGCTCTTCTCGTTTTTCAAAGATGTTTCAAAACTATTCTAACTTAAGGATTTCTTATTTTATAAGGCTAGGTCTATCCTCAAATGCCTTAGAGTTGCTGTGTCATGTACATAAAATTAACAATACTGTGATAATTTAACAGTTACTAAGATGCATAGCATAACAATGCCCTTAACGCAATTAATTAAGCCACCAAAAGTGCCACTTTGTACAGAAAATGTGTACATTTTAAATAGAAACAGAAAAATCCCATAGATGATACAACTAATCAAAAATATTAAACATGCCAGATAAAAGAAGAATAGAGGCCTTCTAGGTATCTTAGGTCTATGAATGCAATCTGAAGTTATTCTGTAGTGACAAGAATTGATTAGATCCCTTTTGAAATTTCTTACTCAACAAATCCTCTATTGTTCTACTGGTTACTCTTGTATATCTGAGGTATCATAATAAAATATTATATCTAGGTTATATTTTTAGATTGTTATTGAGCTAAATTTTGTAGCTCTTTTGGTAAAGTGGATTACACTCAAATAGTACAAAACATTTCTTCCATGAGCTATAAAGGGATTCCACTTTCAAATGCTTCTACTGAGTACAAAACAGCAAAGGAGCAAAAGAGAACATTTACTAGAAGCCCTCAGACCTATGACAAGTGATATAGGGTCCAATACACTAGCCCAATTGGCAATCTGTAAAACTCATCTCAGGCAATTTTGTATTGTCATAGGTTTTCCATGCAACCCTTAGTCGATTTCTGAATGACCAGCTCCTCAGTTGAAATTTCCCCAGTAAGAAGAGGAAATGTAAGCTTGAGATTCAGGAACTCCCTTATTTAACTAAAGTTTGGTATGTTTCCTGGGAATCAAGAAACACAGTAGTCAACATCCTGATTATTCAACCCTTGTCTTCCTCTTTATTAGTACTTAAGCTAAAAACAGAATGGGCCATGATAGGGTATCCACAGGTATTTCCTGAATGAATCTCCACCAAAACAATGGAAAAACTATGTGACGAAACAAGCGTTACTTCTGAAGTAAGTTTTTTCTTGCCATTTTCTGTGACATTCTCTGGCTTTTGAATAAATAATAGAGGGACTTTTCCATGGTCAGTATGTATTGATTTGACTAAAAGCTGCATGTGTTTTAATTAATCACAACCATTTTCCTATTAAATGAATACATTATCTTTGATGGTATACTTTACATAATATTAATGGCATTAATATGAATATTAGTTATATCACCTGAGTACTTTCTATGTATATTTCATTGTGTAGAGTGATTTTCATGCCTTATTCCTACATTTATTCCACTAAATGTCCAATACATAGGAAGTGTTACTCAAAGTGACTTTTGAACCAATGCAAGTAAATAAACTGCTACCAGTCTATAATGAGATGAATGAAATGAAATGAAGAAACCCTTGTAGCCACATTTACTGTTACATGTCTCATTAAATTCAGATGTTATACAATTCACATGATGAGTAAAACTTGAAGTACACCATCATCATATGTAGCAAGATTGCGTCGTTATAATATATTTTTTTCCTTTTTCACATAAGTTTTTACTTATTTTTTGTAAATTCACATCATGTACCATCATCTTATGAATGTCCCATCCCTTACTTATCAACCTGCCACCCTTGTAACTTTCCCCCCAAAAGAAAATAAAATGTGGAGAAAGAGGAACACTCCTCCATTGTTGGTGGGATTGCAAGTTGGTACAACCACTCTGGAAATCAGTATGGTGGACCCTCAGAAAAATGGACATAATACTACCTGAGGACCCAGCTATACCTCTCCTGGGTATATA
>CM052722.1:70128611-70160473 GCA_028551405.1 Uromys caudimaculatus
TAAAAAAAAAAAAAAAAAAAGAGCTGAGGTTCAGGACACCGGCCAAGCTTAGATGCTCTCCAAGGAAGTGGTCAGCTGAGGAAAAAAAAAAGCAACTAAATGGCATATACCAAGTTATTCACTGGAAAGCAAAGTAAATTAGCCTACTTATTAAAGACAATGGCCATGAGTATATGTCCCAGTGAGTAACTAAGCTAAACTTTAATGAAGTTTTGGGTAGTTGTGAAAGTTTTGGAGAATCAGAATCTACACAAGACGATCAAGGGAACCAGTGGACTGAAAGAAGGCTATAAGGGGATGGAGTAGAGGTGACCAAGGAGAGAAACCTTAGAATACAAACTTTGATGGTGTATCTACAACTCTTCTCTATTCTCTTAAATGAACTGTTATTATAAATGCATCAGTCTGGGGCAGTGGTCGAAGGACATGGAACTTTCCATTTTCCAGTTCAATGGTCAGCTAGGTCATAAATAAAACTGTTCAGTTTCTATTCAGTGTCCCTCAAACTACTTGGATCTCCTTATTTCCTCTCCCCAAATCTTTCTCATATAGCATACTAACTACATTATTATTCAAATAGAAATTTCTGAGGCTATGGAACTTAGTTTTTATTTGGAACAATATCATTAGAAATAATATGAACAAATGTTTCTTGGCACACTTAAAATGAGCCTGTACAACAACTCATTTGTCTTCTCTAATACTTTAATACAGTGAGTTTCTCCATGTCTCAGGATAGTTGTCTGCTTGACTATATGTTAACTTCCTTACCCTCTTCCCTCTTAGCTTTTTTAAATTGTTCTTTTTGGAACTTAAAATTTGCTCCTTTCCTTGGAAAAAGAGTTCCAAAATTTGTATATATAATAAACAACATATTGGGCTAAACCAGAGAAACAGTCTTGGGGCAGCTTTAAAGATCATTTGCAAATGATTAGCATGACACTTATTTTCCATATCTTTTCATCCTATATGATGACATTCATCCAAGGCCCCCAGATAATCTCCAAAATATGAACTAATCATCATAGCAACTCTAGAGGCAAAAGTAGACAAGGTATAAAATGGAACTTAAATCATATAGTATTGAAAAGGGAAAAAAAAACTATGTATTACATTTTAAAAAGACTCCCCTTGCTATTATAAATAAGGCTGCTATGAATATAGTGGAGCATGTGTCCTTGTTATATGTTGGAGGATATTTTGGGTATATGCCAAGGAGTGCTATAGATGAGTCCTCAAGTAATTCTATGTCTACTTTTCAGAGAAACTGACAGACTGTTTTTCAGCTTATAATCCCACCAACAATGGAGGAGTATTCCTCTTTCTCTACATCCTCACCAGCATCTGATGTCACCTGAATTTTTGATCTTAGCCATTCTGACTGGTGTGAGGTGTAATCTCAGGATTGTTTTGATTTGCATTTCCCTGTTGACTAAGGATGCTGAACATTTCTTTAGGTGCTTCCTGGTCATTCAATATTCCACAGTTGAGAATTCTTTGTTTAGCTCTGTACCCCATTTTAAATAGGCTTATTTGATTCTTTGGAGTCTAACTTCTTGAGTTCTTTATATATATATTGGATATTAGCCCTCTATCGGATGTAGGATTGTTAAAGATCTTTTCCCAATCTATTGTTTGCTATTTTGTCCTATTGGCAGTGTCCTTTGCCTTATAGAAGCTTTGCAATTTTATGAGGTCCCATTTGTCGATTCTTTATCTTAGAGCACAAGCCATTAGAGTTCTGTTCAGGAAATTTCCCCCTGTGCCCATGTGTTTGAGGTTCTTCCCGACTTTCTCTTCTATTAGTTTCAGTGTATCTGGTTTTATGTGGAGGTCCTTGAACCACTTGGACTTGAGCCTTATACACGGAGATTAGAATGACTCAATTTGCATTCTTCTACATGCTGATCTCCAGTTGAACCAGCACCATTTGTTGAAAATGCTGTCTTTTTTTTCCACTGGATGGTTTTAGCTCCTTTGTCAAAGATCAAGTGACCATAGGTGTGTGGGTTCATTTCTGGATCTTCAATTCTATTCCATTGATCTTCCTTCCTGTCACTATACCAATACCACGAAGTTTTTATCACTATTGCTCTGTAATACAGTTTGAGGTCAGGGATGGTGATTTCTCCCAGAAGTTCTTTTACTGTTGAGAATAGTTTTTGCTATCCTGGATTATTTGTTATTCCAAATGAATTTGCAAATTGCTCTTTCAAACTCTATGAAAATTTGAGTTGGAATTTTGATGGGGATTGCATTGAATTTGTAGATTACTTTTGGCAAGATGGCCATTTTTACTATATTAATCTTGGCAATCCATGGGCATGGGAGATCTTTCTATTTTCTGAGATCTTCTTTGATTTCTTTCTTTAGAGACTTGAAGTTCTTGTCACATGGATATTTCACTTGCTTGGTTAGAGTAGCATCAAGATATTTTATATTGTTGTGACTATTGTGAAGGGTGTCATTTCCCTGATTTCTTTCTCAGCCTGTTTATCCTTTGATTATAGGAAGGCTACTGATTTGTTTGAGTTAATTTTATATCCAGCCACTTTGCTGAAGTTGTTTATCAGTTTTAGGAGTTCTCTGGTGGAGTTTTTGGGGTCACTTAAGTATATTATCATAACAAGGACATATGTTCCACTATGTTCATAGCAGCCTGATTTATAATCACCAGAAGCTGGAAAGAACCCAGATGTCCTTCAACAGTGGAATGGATACAGAGAATGTCATACATTTACACAATGGAGTACTACTCAGCTATTAAAAACAATTAATTCATGAAATTCTTAGGCAAATGGATGAACCAGAAAATATCATCCTGATTGAGGTAACCCAATCCCAATGAACACACATAGTATGCAAACACTGGTAAGTGTATATTAGCCCAAAAGCTCCGCATACCCAAGATACAATTCACAGAACACATGAAGCTCAAGAAGAAGGAAGACGAAAATGTGGGCGCTTCAGTCCTTCTTAGAAAGGGGAACAAAATACTCATGGCAGCAAATATGGAGACAAAGTGTAGAGCAGAGACTGAAGGAAAGGCCATCCAGAGACTGCCCCGCCTGGGGATCCATCCTGTATACAGTCACCAAATCCAGACACTATTGTGGATGCCAAGAAGTGCTTGCTGATAGGAGCCTGATATAGCTGTCTCCTGAGAGGCTTTGCCAGAACCTTACAAATACAGAGGAGGATGCTCACAGCCAACCATTGGACTGAACATGGGGTCACCAATGGAGGAGTTAGACAAAGGATTAAAGGAGCTGAAGTGGCTTGCAATCCCATAGGAAGAACAGGTCCCAGGGACAAAACCACCAACCAAGGAGTACACGTGGAGGGAACCATGGCTCCAGCTCCAGTAGCAGAGAATGGCCTTGTAGGGCATCAATGGGAGGAGAAGCCCTTGCTCCTGTGAAGGCTGGATACCCCTGTGTAGGGGAATTTGAAGGTGGGGAGGTATGAGTGGGTGGGTAGGTGGGGGAACACCCTTATAGAAATATGGAGAGGGGGATGGGTTAGGGAGTTTCTAGGGAGGGAGAACCCGGAAAAAGGAGAGAACATTTGAAATGTAAAGAGAGAAAATATCCAAATTTTTAAAAAAGAAAGAAAAAGAATTTTGAAAAACATAAATAAATAAAACAACTTTTTTAAAAAAAAAGACTACTCTTGATACCATTCAAATAAAGAAAAAGACTTTAAAAGTATCCTAGGAACAAAGTCCGTCTTCACAAACAGGAACAAGTATCGACATTCAGATTTTATAAATAAATTACTTTATCCCCTCTCAGAAAATCTCTAAGAAGACAAGATCTCTCATAGATAGCATTTCTGGGATTATAAGGTTTTAAATGGTAATGTATGATTGTCAATGGAAACCTTTCCCAGGACAGAAGATGTCAAAGGAGATGACCTTGAAAGAAATAGTGTTATGGAAAATGGATCAACTTCTGTAGTAGGCAAGTGTTCACCATTAGATTAAACATAGTGTCAGAAAAGTAGATACTTTTGTGGATCAGTGCATAGCAACCAAGGCTGAAAGAGACAGATTTAGGATAAATGAAAAAGAAAATATCAGTTTTTTTCACCTGAAATGATAACTAGCCTGTCTTCTTTCTCCTCAATGATTCAGGAAAGGATTTGTAGATACTGACACAGAGGTCTGCATTTCAGGCTCCAAACATGCTCACGTTTCTGATTTCTTGTGACATTACCTTTGGGGAAAGAGAGATGGTTGCAGAGAAAAGCAACTGCCTGAGTTACATTGATATATATGGTCATCTCTCACCACCTAACAAAAACATAGCAATTACATTTTTAATACTAAAATTATAAGGAATGCAAATGTCATGTGTGTGTTAGGCAAAAAGAGATGTTAATACATGACTTACTGGGAAGATACAATATATGAAACACTGAAAAAAATTTAGGTTTTAAGTTCATATTATTCTTTAACTAAATGTATACTGTCATCCCCAGTAGTTGGACAATGAAAACGCAAGGAACTTTCAACAACTTGCCAGAACCACAAAACTTTAACCTTGGTCTATCTGATTTCAAAGCCTTTTACAACATTTTTATGACTCATTTCCATTTTTATCCTTCAAGAAAATAAATTAAAGAAAGAAGCTGATTTTGTGATCAGAATTGCTAATAATACAAAGAATCATCACGTTCAAAAACATTGAAATTTTAGGGAAAAGTTGGAAGAAACTGAGGAGGAGGGGGACCCTGTAGGAGGACCAGCAGTCTCAATTAACCTGAACCCAGAGATCTCTCAGATACTGGACCACCAAGCAGACAGCATACACCAGCTGATATGAAACCCCCAACACATGTACAGCAGAGGACTGCTGGGTCTGTGTTCAATCAAAGATGACACACATAACCCTCAAGAGGATGAAGGCCCCAGGAAGTTTAGAGGTCAGGTGGGGTGGTGGGTGAGGGGGTGGGAACATCCTCATGGAGATAGGGGGTGGGGATTAGGTATAGGATGTGGAAGTCAGAGGGTGGGCCAGGAGGGGAATAAAATCTGGAGTGTAAAATAAAAAGATTAAATACAATTTTAAATCAAAAACATTGAAATTTTAATCAAATTATTGACACTAAGATTTCAAGTTACAGGTAGGGCTACCAGGCTATTGTTTTGTCCTTGGTAGTCAAAAGCCTACTGTATAGTAACTAGTGTCTCATCAGATCTGGTTGACCATAAGGAAATATTGAATAAAAATGTACCCCTCAAAAAATTTGCCAGTTTGAGCAAATTCTGGCTATTATAATTTCATCAACATGAGTTGTATCTGTCAAATAGCCATTCAGGGCTAGTGACCTGGTGCCTCAAGATGCATCTTTTTAAAAGTATTTCAGGACTGGTAAGATGTCTCAGCAGGTACAGTTACTTGTTCCCAAGTCTGACAACCTGAGTTTCATCCTTACATGTTGGAACAAGCTTGGTATGGTAGAAAGAAGCCTCATGTCACTGTCCAGGGCACTGCTGCCCTAGGTGGGACAGGAGACACACGGGAAATGGCTGCATCTTCCCACACAGTCCAACAGGCAGGTGGGGCTGTGGGAAGCCTTTGCGTGTCCTGCCCAAGGGTGGGGGAGGGGGCCATTCTCAGGGAATAGCCAGGGGCACCTCAGTCCCTGCAGGGTGCTGCAGACAGGCTAGCCAGAGCACTGCTGGGTTTCCCGCAGAGATGGGGATCTTGGTGGCTTGAGGCACCAGGCTAGCTGCTTAGGCTTGGGTGAATGGGTACGGTCTGGGAGTGGGGAAGCCCTCAATGAGAGATTAGACACAGCTCCTTAATCAAGGGCCGGTTCCCTCACTTCCCACAGCAGGTCCAGATGGAGAGACAGTCCATAATTCTAAGACGTTTATTTTCTTTCTTTTTTTTTTTTTGTTATTTTTTTGATACTTTACTTACATTTCCAATGTTTTCCCCCTTCTAGGTGTCCTCTTTGGAAACCACCTATGCCCTCCCCCTCTCCCACCTCTACGAGGGTATTCCACCTCCCACCCACCTGCCCACCCACTCCGGTATTCTCACCTTGACATTCCCCTTTACTGGGGCCTCTCCTCCCCCTGATGGCTAACAAGGCCCTCCTCTGCCACATATGTGGTCCAAACCATGGGTCCCTCGATGTGTATTCTTTGGTTGCTGGTCCAGCCTCCAGGAGGACTAAATAACCCTATCAAAAAATGGGGAACAGAGCTAAACAGAGAATTCTCAACTGAGGAAATTTGCAGGGCTGAGAAGCACCTAAAGAAATGCTCAACATCCTTAGTTAGCAGAGAAATGCAAATCAAAACAAGTCTGAGATTCCACCTCACACCAGTCAGAATGGCTAAGATCAAAAACTCAGGTGACAGCAGATGCTGGCGAGGATGTGGAGAAAGAGGAACAATCCTCCATTGTTGGTGGGATTGCAAGCTGGTACAACCACTCTGGAAATCAGTTTGGCAGACCCTCAGAAAAATGAACATAATACTACCTGAGGACCCAGCTATACCTCTCCTGGGCATATACCCAGAAGATGCTCCAACATGTAATAAAGACACATGTTCATAGCAGCCATATTTATAATAGCCAAAAGCTGATAAGTGGATATTAGCCCAAATGTTCGGAATACCCAAGTGTTACTTCACAGTAACCACTGGACTGAGAGTGAGGTCCCAGGTGGAGGAGTTGGAGAAGGGACTAAAGGAGCTGAGGAAGACGTTTATTTTCATCTTGTGGAGTAGCCTGGATAGAATTGTACCTCCACCCTTCTGGGAGATGCGAGGCAGATGTAGTAACTGGGAAGGGGTGTGGCTAAGTCTCTACGCGTCTCATTAACATGGGGATGGCTTGGGGCTGTGTGGACACGCCTCTACCTGAAGAGGGGTGGTATATGACCATGACTGGAGCCAAAATCCTCCTGGGAGCGTTGACATAAAGTTTTCAGATCCCTTGTGGATTGTTCCACTGGATTGCCCAGATTTTATGCCTGTGCTCAACAGGGTGCCAGATTGCCTGTCACAGATCACTGCCCCACACCCACAACCCTGATAGAAAGAAAGAATCTACTCCCTGTGTACAGTGTACCTCCTCATGTGTATTATGGCATGTACATACCCCTCCATGACACACATATACATATATGTACACACATACAATAAGATGAAATGTAGCAAAATTAAAAATCTATTGGTAATGAAAAATATATGTTGAACAGGACCTCCATCTTGCATGTTTTCTATCTGTTCATTTAACAGAAATTAAAAAGCAATGGATGAAAATGTACTCTCACTGTATGGAATAAAGAACAATGGCTAAAGATGCAATTGTTCTTCCCTTCTTGTGACAACCTAACATGCTTGGAATATTAGACATCATGCATTTTGATGTATCTAGTAAAAAACACATCTGTCCCAATGTTTAGGATAAGCCATAATGAAAGAATGACTGGTAATACGTTTTGCTGTTTCTGTTCCTAGCCGGTTTCAATTTTTTAACCATCCATTTACTCAGTTCACTACAGGTTGTGTTCAACCATTTGACTTGGTCATTAAAAAATCTTTCAATGGCTCCCAGAGCTGTTAGCTTAAATACAAACTCCTTAATATTACATGTAGGCCCTTGATTCATCTTGTTCCTATTAGTCTCTGTGTCCTGTTGGTCAGCATAACCTACTTGGCACTCAAATATCTAGCTCTCCTGGACTTCTTTCAGTTCCTCAAATTGCTATGACATTTTAATACTAATCTTTCAGTGCCATCTATTTTTTCTAGTATATTTCTAGTCTATTTAAACATTAGCTCATTCCATGATTTATCTACTAGCCTACCATTCATATTTATTCTCTAGATTATAGCTACTCCCTACCACCCTAACTGCCAGACTTTAAGTATTTGTGAAGCTTTCTTATTCATAAAACTGAACATTCATAAAGCATGATATGATGATGTCACAGACACAGTTAAATTTCATTATGAATTCCACATGTTTAAGATAAAATTTGAAAATCCTCAATATCAAATAGTCAGAGATGACAAAATATCATATACTTTCCTACAATTTTACTTGTTGTCTATATTTAAACATTATACAATAACCTGCAGTTAACTATGAATTTTGCAGGTACTCCCAGAAAAGGCCTTTTCATAGAAAAAAATACTAGGCACACACTACTGATCTGGGGTTTAAGATGTTCCAGGGGATCTCACCAGCTAAATATCTTGTTCTTTAGGTAACTGTTACTCTCATGTGCACTGAATAGGTTTCCAACTGTCCATCACTGACTCAATCATCTCACTTTGTACTCTACATATACTCAATATGGTAAATTAAAATATAAGGAGTGTTCTTTATGTATGATTGCTATTTTCTATGAAAAACAGCATTAAATAATGAATCAATAAAGTGATGGTTTCAATTTTATCCATTATTTGATAGTTACATATATGCATTCAATGTGTTTTGATCATATCAACCCTACTCTCCAACTCTGCCCAGACGCACCTCCAACATCCCTCTTCCAATTTCATGCCTTCTTTTCATAACCCATTAAGTATAATCAGTGCTGTCCTTATGTGCATAAATGAAGGGCAACCAATTAAAGCATGTGCATCTCGACAAAGGCCAAGTTCCTGAAGAAAACTGAATACCCCTACCCCAGGAGTCTTCAATTGACAATGCTACTTATCTAGGGATGTGTCTTGGAGCTCTCCTCTCTCATCTATGACTTAATTTTATTAATAAAATAACCCATTTATTTATGTATAACACCAATTAATGAACTTTTAATTATATTATTTACTTCTTAATTCTGTCATAGCTGTTTCATGAATAAACTACTTGAAATTTTATTACAGATTCAGTATGAAGAAAATAATTAAAAGTAATAAAGACAGAAAAGATGAAGTTACCAAACAATTTTCATTTCAAAGTTTTGTCTAGAATCATAGAAGATGCTCTGAACTCACAATAACCTTGATATGCCTTCCATTTTATAAATGAAATACATAGCAGTTGATGTTTGTTCAGTGCTCAGATTGAAAACATAGCCTCACATATGTGAAACAATTGTTCTACCATTAAACATTATACTCAGTGCCATGAAAACATTAAATCTTCTGGATATACCAACATTCTGAAAATATATTGATAGCGCAAAATCATGTAGAAAAGCAAAAATGTTTCCTTTCAACTCAAGTTTTTAATATCAGGGGTATAAAACACACTTCAGATATTCAGCAGTATTATAAAATTATCATGCATTCACTAATGAAATATTGAGGATTAGGTTTTAAATTCCCATAGAAAGAGTCAGTGTCAAAAATAAAACACAAATTATTTTCACTATTTTTCTTGTAATCATTAATATTGTCAATTTTATTTGAATGAGACCTACCTAGAAAATTAATAAAATGCCTCCTTAGATGTGTCTACAAGGGTATTCCCAGAAATTAACAAAGAAGGGACACTCAGCTCTAAATATGAGCAGCATATGTTAGGAGTATGAATGGAATAAGAGAAAAGAATGGGAAGCATAGACCTTTTCCTTTATTGATTGCTGGTCACCATGCTATAAGCTCTTCTGCTGTAGCACATCTTCACAGCAATGATCAACTGAAACTTCTGATATCATGAGACCCCAAATCAGCCTTTTCTTCTTTACATTTCCCCCGACTCAGTAACTTTTCATAGTGAGTAAAAGTTTAACATATCCACCCCCATACAGATCCCTCTTGATTCAACAATTGAATATGATTTGATACAGACAAAGTCAATCTCAAGGAGCTGGAGAAAAGGTTCTTGCAGAGGACGTAGGTTTACTTCCCAGCACTCATTTTAGGCAGCTCACAACACCAGGCAATTCCATTGCCAGAAGACCAAGAACTCATCTCTCCCTTATCTTCCCCCTGAGACCTGCAAGCAGGTGGTGTACTTATGTGCATACACATATATGCACATAAATAAAAAATAAATACCCACTCCAAAGCTCAAGGATCATCACAAAAGAGGAGCAAGGAAGACTGTGATTCGAAGGTCAGGGTTCCCAGGGTGAGTCAGTGTCTTCTGGACATATGAGAACTACTACATGCATGAACTCATAGCAACTGTTTTCCTGAGCAAGATCAAATCAGCCAACAATGCAGGTATGATACAGATGGATTTATAAATTCCTACACATAGCTGAGGAGCTAGGAACAGTTGATGGCTGCTCAGGGATAATGGGTTTTCTTTTCATGTGTGGACCCCTGGGTCTACCATGCTTCAGAGGATGATCCCTGACCCATGAATATATAGGCAGCATAATTTGGACTTTGAAGGTTATTAAAACATAAAATAAGATATGATGCTGTGAGAGATGAGGAGGAATAAGTTAGATCTGGGAGGAATTGGGGGAAGAAGGAAGAGTGAATAAGATCAAAATGCATTGTATGAAATTCTCAAATAATTAGTAAGATTTATTTTAAAATAAACATGAATAAATTTTTAAAGAGTCATCGCTGAGAAGATATTGAATAAGTTGGCAAAAAGAGTGTAGAGGAAGAGATTAAAGAACAAGGCCTCCAGGAAATGCACATTTCATTAAACATATTGCACATTAAGTTGTGAAAGTAGTTTTTCTCTTAAATTTGAGAGGATAAGCCAGGCCTAATTTTTATCCAATTATTTTTTTATATATATTTCACAGAAATGGAACTTCAAGACCGCAGAGATTTAAAACAGTAGGTTTGCTAGGATATATAATATTTTTATTCTAACTCAAACAAAGCAGAGAAGCAAGATTTATGAATATAAGCAATTAGATTGAGCACATATTCAAAACAAAACTCCAGAAGATCCTATTCTTAAAATATAATGCCTTTTCTAGCTATGAAGAAGAATATATACAAAGACACACTAAGTGAATTAAGCTTTCCACTTAATTCACAGTTTGTTCCAACCTTTCCCATATCTGTTTTATTCAATTTATTCATTCAACGAATATTTATTAAATCATTAATAATATAAATTCAGAGTAATTCTGAATGATAGTTACAAGGGGTGGTCGTTAGTATGTAGCCCTTATTTTTAAGGAGCTCATAGTCAACTTAAAATCACAGGCAGTATATCAATAATTATATAGAGAGAGTATAAAAGGACAGTGTTATCCTGCAAGAGTGTGGCTACTGGTAAAGATGGCAAAAATAGCATACTGGAAATGTCACAGATTTATTGTAGTGCTAAATCCCCAAAATATGATAACAGAAATCCTTGCTGTCTAACAGAGAGCTAAATTCTAACGAATAACAAGGAGCAAATATTTGATGGTAGGATTGGAGAGGCTAAACAGTTTAGATTGCAAATAGTCATAAATGAAATACTCAGTGACAACTTTTTCCACTCTTACTGTTATTTCCCTTCATTCAATTATGAATTAATGAGGACTTTACCACTTTAACAAAATGACTACTGTCTATAAGGTATTTTGAATTCTAAAACAGTCAATAAATGCTTTAGAAAAGTAAATGAGTTGTGATCTGTTTCTAGTAAAAAATTAATTTTACTTGCATTCTTACTATATTTTTTACCTGATACTAATAAAGTTTCTCTAGCCACTGAGTTCAGTATTATATTTGGGGATGGGTCTCTGCATCTGTTTGCATCTATGGCTTAATCTATTCTCTCTGGTGGTGATTATGCCAGACTCCCGTCTATAAGTATAGAAGAATATCACTAGGAATAATTTTTTTACTTTTTTTCTGGGGCATGTTTGGTTGTATCCTAGGTCTTTGGGTGATTCAAGCAGCATCAGGGGTGGGCTGCCTCTCATACCATGGGTCTCATACTGAACCAGCCTTTGGTTAGCCTTTCCCACAATTTCTGTGGCATCTTTAGCCCATCACATCAGGCTTGCAGGAAAAATTGTAGGTTGAAGATTTGTGGCTGGGTTGGTGTCCCAATATATCTACTGTCTTTCCTGATTGTAGGAAATGGCTGGTTTAGGCTCCATATTCCCTATTACTAAGAGTCTTAGCTTGTGGGGCAGTGGTCTGTGGCAGGCAATCTGGCACCCAGTTGAGCATAGGCTGAAAACTCTGGGAGACCCAGTGGAATAATAATCCACGAGGGACCGGAATATGTTTTTGGCCAATGCTCCCGGAAGACTCCTGTAAAAACAGCTACAGCTTTCCCAACCCCTACAGAGAGGTCATGTGAGATTTGTCACCTAGGAGCAACGCTAAGCCCTCCCACATGCAAATAAGGTGCCGCGAAGCCCTCAGACCAAACCAATGGGAAGTATCTGTTGTCAGACCCCCTGACCCCTCCCAAACAGTATATTAGAGCATCCCAATCTGTGTAGGAGAGCCCACCATCCAGAAGGAATAAAGATGTGAGAGCTACTCCGGCATCTGAGAGCTTCTATCATAAGAGCTGTAACACTTCGGCCGGGAAGAGATCTGCTCTCCCGACTGCCACCAGAAGCTTCCCGCACTCCTCCAGCTAGTTGGACTCTTGTGGGCTCAGCCTGGGCCAACTCAGCACAGGGCGGTGGGTGCAGCGTCTCGGTGCAACTGAGGTAGCAACAGCAGAGACTGAGGCAGAGGAGAGACTGTCCCCACTCATGCTCTCCCCCATGCCAGAACCCTTGCATTTGGCCGGCCAGAGATCCCTGAGGAAGGCTCCCAGCACGCAGACCAACATTAGCTAGGGTAATACTAATAGATTTCTGTGAGTTTTTATTACACTAGGTTTCTACCAGTACCCCTCCAAATTGGTTCCCAATTCCAGTTGACTCTCCCAGTTCTCTCTCCCTCCATCCTCTCCCAAACTGTTCTGATCTCCACCCATACCCACTCCACACAAAGTATTTATGCTATTTTCCCTTCCCAGGAATATCCATGCATCCCCCCTTGTTACTTAGCCTCTCTAGGTCTGTGGATTATAGTACCATTATTCTTTACTTTACAATTAATATCTACTTATAAGTGAGTGCATATCACTTTCTTTTTGTGTGTGTGCGTCTGGGTTACCTTACTCAGGATGATATTTTTCTAGTTCCACCCATTTGCCTACACATTCCATAATATTATTGTTTTTAACAGCTAATTAACACTCCATTGTGTAAATGAACCACATTTTCTGTATTGATTCTTTGGTTGAGGAACATCTGGTTTGTTTCTAGTTTCTGCCTATTATGAATAAAGCTGCTAAGAACATACCTAAGCAAGTATCCTTGTGGGATGGTGGATCATAGTTTCAGTAAGTGTCCAGAAGTGATGAGGCTGGGTGTTAAGGTAGATTGATACCCACTTTTCTGAGAAACTACCTTACTGATTTCCAAAGTGGCTATACAAGTTTGCATTCCCACCAGCAATGGAGGAGTGTTCCCCTTGCTCCAAATCCTTGCCAGCATTAGCTGTCACTAGCGTTTTTGATCTTTGCCATTCTGGCAAGTGTAAGACAGAATCTCTGAGTCAATTTGATTTGCATTTCCCTGATGACTGAGGGTGGTGAACATTTCTTCAAGTACTTTTTATTCATTTAAGATTTCTCTATTGAGAATTCTCTGTTTAGATCTGTGTCCCATTTTTTAAGTTGGATTAATTGGTTTGTTTATGTCTAATTTCTTGAGTTCTTTATATATTTTGGAAATTAGCCCTCTGTCTGGTGTAGATTTAGCAAAAATCTCTTTGCATTCTTAGACTGATACTTTGTTCTATTTATGACATCTTTTACCTTGCAAAAGCTTTTCAGCTCCATGATCCCTATACCTAGCTCACTAGGTTCCCACTGGCAGGTTGCTACCACGCCAGCCCCAAGCTTCAATACCCCCATGGCCTCTGTGGTGCACATCAGGCAAACCTACACTTTGCCTCTGTACCTTTCTCTCTGGAACCCAGACGAGCTGCTCTGTGAAGGAAAACGCAAGACAAACTCAGCTCAGAAACAATAGTAACTCAGTCTCTGGGCGCAACAACTAAAACCTAATCTTGCAAACCTTATCAAAATCTGATTCCTCTGATGGCAAATCCTTACCAATCTGCCATACCAGGAGACTCTAGTAGCTACATCTTACCTACATGCTGTCCCTGTTCCAAAAGGGCTCTCTCTCTATCTCTCTCTCTATCTCTCTCTTACTTCCTCTCTTCCTCTCTCGGACCTGGAAGTCCCTCTTCCATGCCCAGTGATTGGCTCCTTTATTGATTAGGGGATTGGTTCACAAGAAGTTAAAGGTGTAACTTACTCCTTATCTGAAGTCCCTCACAGGAGGGCAGAATTGGCAGAATAAAAAAGCCCCAGGACTATCCACAACAGGAACTCCTCCAGCTAATGAACCCCTTTAGTGAAGTGGCTAGATATAAAATTAACTAAATAGATCCATAAATATCATCCTGCACAAAACTCAAGTTCAAGTGTATCAAAGACTTCAACACAAAATCAGATTCACTGAACCTCATGGAAGATAAAGTTGAGAATTTCTGTATCATTTTTAACTTAATGTTTTAATCATAAATAAGTAGACATTATGACAACTATGAAAATGAAAAGTGTTGTAGCTAAATACATTTTGATTATATTCGTTTGATTGATTCCAGTCAAATTAGAACAGAAAATGAGAGTGATCATTAAAAAATGATGGAGAAAAAAAGTAGACTTTATAAAACCTTAGGATTGAATAATAACATATAACAAGCATGAATTTTGCCAGGTGTTATTCACAGGTAATGAGTAAATGTTATCTCAGTAAGATATCACTTCTGCTGTGCATAGAGACACAAACCCATATGTAGTATTTTCCTTGCAGGAACACAATGGACAGTTTAGTTTCCACTTCTACCTGGAGTAATGTCAGAGACATCAAGAAATTGGGTTTGTAGTTCCTCTTGGAACATTCTCTTTTACGAACACGAGAAATTTTATATGAGTACATTATAGCAATAGCAACTATGACTTTTATTATATTAATTATTTAGTTCTCATTTAGTTTATATTTATGATAATATACTTAACAAAACATTCAAAATGAAAGATTCTTCAAACTTACCATTAAAGCTGTCACATATTTTTACTCTTGCTTTTGATTCAATAACTACTTCTGTTCATATTTAGTGCAAAAATCTCAAATATATAAGAAATGCAACCTTTCCATTCCACCTCAAATTTAAAACAATGACTTCAATCTAGAAATAAGAATATTCTCTCCATTATAGAAGTTCAAAAGTGAAGGAGTATCTAACTCTTCCAAATAAAATGTATCTGTATGCCATTTTTGTTAAAGCCAGAAGAGATACTTTAGTGCAGAGGTTACAGCAAAAAAAAAAGTTTAACCCAAAGAAACTTTACTTCAGTAGCTTTATGTGCCAGCCACTACTTGGTGACTGAGTACTTTACATTTCTATTTAGGGAAGATCCTGAATTTATTATATTTACCTTAATTAGAACAACCAATATTGTAAAATGATCCAAAGAATTCTTGAGAGTCAGCAAGGAAAAGCAGGGTCCAAACTGAACATGCCTATAAACCTAGAAAATGACAGGTTGAGAAATGATTGCAACTTTAAAATTAATTTAGGCTTCATATTAATGTCTATCTCAGAATAAACAATAAATAAAATAAGGAATTTGCACTTTGGATTTCATCAAACTTAACTAGACATGTGTGTTTTTGAAAGAAATCAATTTATCTCATCTTACCTATGCTTTATTTAACCAAGATGTAACAAAATCCAGGCAGTTAAAGGTATGTAGAATAATGCCACATTGCCTATGGTTAGGGAGATATTGATGCAATCACCAAGAATTGGTTGAATTATTCACTAACCTGTCATATATTCTACTTATCATAAAATCAGCCAGGCAGTGGTGGTGCATGCCTTTAATCCCAGCACTTGGGAGGCAGAGGCAGGTGGATTTCTGAGTTCGAGGCCAGCCTGGTCTACAGAGTGAGTTCCAGGACAGCCAGGGCTACACAGAGATACCCTGTCTCAAAAAAAAAAAAAACAAAACAAAAACAAAAAATAAATAAATAAAATCAAATCAAATAAGACATTAAAAACCAAAAGATGTTAAGTTAGCCTGTGAGATATTCTCTCTCTCTCTCTCTCTCTCTCTCTCTCTCTCTCTCTCTCTCTCCCCCTCTCCCTCTCCCTCTCCCTGTTCTGGTCACAAATTAAAAAAATCAAGATTTTAAAAGCAATTTCTATATATGGATGCTAGCACATTTGTGCCATCCATTGTGCCTATAGACTTTAGTATTTTACAGATAAAGTAGCAATTATTTCTGATTTACCTGCTATTTTCTAATCATTAGAGTAGCACAAAGGGACATAGGTGAGGTTCCCATGGTAACCATATGCTGCTGTTCCTTGCTTTTCATAAAATAAAACATCATCAGAATTGCATGATCAGCACTTAGATACTCATCCATGTGAGTGTAGGTGGGTACTGATGTGATATGAAAAGGACAAAACTGACCCTCCAGCAATTGAACATGAACTCGATGTTGTTTTTTAAGTTGAAAAAATGAGAAAAATTGAGTCATCTCTACTGTGTTAGTCGGGATGCTTATTTACCAAAGAATTTATCACTTTCATAAGGTGGCTGGTTAGGTGAAAGGCAGAAAACTGTTCAGTCCCTCAAACATTTTATCGAAGAAACCTTAACTCAAAATAGACTAAGTTGAACTTTCAAATTATGGTAATTCTGTACTTACTTTCTAACACATAGATGAACACACATGCATGCAAGCAAACACACACACACACAGAGGGATGAGGAGAGAGACAGAGAGAGACAGAGACAGAGAGAGACACAGAGAGGGGGATCAAAAGGAAATTAGTAGGTAGAATACTAGATAGAAATTACAGTATATAGAATTATATATAAAATTAATACATAGAACAATGAGAGAAGTACAACTTTGGTAATTCTTAGTGCTAGACATTTAACATTACCATGGATCTCGTGGTTTAGGGAGCAAAATATCGTAGCTACTTTCACCATGAATCTATTGCTTTTCTCTTGGGGTGGTTCCAGCTAACAGTTTATTAAAACAGAAAACATACCCATTGCTATTCTACAAGGAAAAAGTGTGGCTCAAAGACTCCTTATATCAGTATTGACTCTTCTCTCATGTTTTTGCTTCTTGACAGGTATCAAACAGATATAAATGTCTGGAGATTTGCTTGCCATTATGATACATGCCTGTAACTCCAGCTTATGAAATACTATGACAAGAAGCTCATTAACTCAAGTACTGTATGGACTACATGGGAAGCTTACTGCCACTGTCTTCTCCAAAATGTCCCCTTTATCTTCCAAAGGTATTTCTTTTAATAAGTATATTGTAAACCTAATAGTAATATGGGGTTTATGGACTAGTTTACTTACTCCCAAGTGGTGAAATAAAATGTTAGTCTTACTAGTGTGAGCACAAATAGACCCCAATGAAAGCCAGTCTACTGAAAATTTTAATTATGATGATCTTGGGAAATATTCCAATGGAGTGAAAAGCCCTTCTGTGGAAATAGGATAGTGGAATTTGGTAGCTATCTATGAGAATATATCTACAAGAATAAAGAAGTAGATAGATATCTTAATATTTGTTCTATGTCAACAACAAAATACCTAAGGCAAGGCCATTCGTAAATAAAAAGATATTTAATTAGGTCATAGGTCTGAAAGTCCAAATATAGTACCAGTTCACAGTTGGTTGTGGTGAAAGTATTCTGGATATATCACACCCTAACAGATGGTATCATGGCAAGACTGCATGTAAGAAGAAAAGGTCACATGAAAAAGCATAAAGCCAGAGAAATTCAAGAGACAAGTTATTATTTTTATAAAAAGCTCAATTTTAAGGGAAGCAAGTAGGGTCAAACAAGAACAACATAGATCTCTTCCCATAATAATGTTTCCAATGCCCTAAAGATTATTCCTTAAGCCCTATCTTTTAAAAGTTCTGTCACAGATCTGAGATTTAAGACAGTGATATAGCATTTGCCAAGCATGTGCAAGGCCCTAGGTTCAACCCATACCATTATAAAAATGTATCAGCACTTCTCAAGACTATATTTGGGACAACGCTCCTGGCACATAAACCTTGTATACACAATCAAATGCATAGTAAGTCTTTATTACTAATGTATATAAATAGAATTGTGTTGCTTAGTAAAAAAAAAGCAAGGCTATTTAAACTACAATGGCAAACAAATTAATGGAAGTCCTTATCTTCTCTAGAAGAAGAACAGATGAAGCTTGAGAGATATAAAACCTATTGGAACCCAGAATACCCCATTCAATTTAACAAGAAAGATCAGCCATCATGTCATACAGCAAATGCATCAGGAAGTCAGGGCCTTCTTGCAATCTGGTTACTTAGATTAAACATAATATCCTATTATGGGATTAATGTCCTGGAAAGTACATACTGGTACATATATGCTAATTCCTACATGTGTATGTATTCTACTTGTTCCCATAAATGGCCCAACATGTCTTCATGGAGCTTATTCTGAGATATAATATTTCCAATAAGTATGAGAAAAAAAGTGGGAGCAAATTGGAGGAATAGAGGACTAGAGAATGAGAGGATCAATGCCATGCTCTTTCAGGGGAGAACTATGAGTTAACTCTTACGAGGTAAGCAGCCACTGTCATATGTTCCAAGTGCTATCATCCTCTTTGTCTCACTTCAGTTTCAAAGCAAAGGGTCCTGATGACTCTGGATTAAAATCTCTGAAAATATGAACCAAGATAAACAATTCTTCTTCATTCCACCTTAATCCCTTCCAACCACCAACTCTAGGTAGGAAAGAAAGGTTAGAGGAGAAAGGGGGCAGAGACCTCTTTAGACTGTTCCTGGTGAATGTCATCATCTCTCCAACTTCTGATTAAACCACAACAACAACCAGGAGCAGTAGGAACTAGCAGCAGCATCCTTCTTCTTTGGAGTGCCTCCCACCCTTCTTGGAGCTCTAGCATTTATTACCTCTCCAGAGTCCTCAGAATTAAACTATCTGCAGCTGGCAAATATCATGCCCCTCCTACAGTATGATACAATCATGGTTAATGTCTGTGAACAAACTGAAACAGTGCTGTGTCCCACACCTGGGATTAAAACAAAAACTTATTCACATAGCATAACTGTTTTAAAAGAAACCAATATACACACTACACCTATCTTTTACAGATGTTATATCAGCAATATGGTGAGAGAGCATGTGACACAGGTTTTCTGTCTTCTTTCACCTTTAACCTCAGGCATCTTTCCCCAAAGATTCTTTTAACATATTGTCATGTCTCAGTATCCATTTTTTAAAACTACAAGGTTTTAATAAAACTGTTATAAGAAAATGACAAAAATGGATACAGTTCTTTAAAGATCCTCCTATCAATGGAAAAAAATCTCCTTCTATACTAGTTGAACCTGATTTTCCCTTGTGAACTTGACCAATAGCATAAAGCAGAAATGAAGTAAAGTTTGTAGAATTCTGTGCTTTGGTTTTAAGAGACTTAAGACATTTTCTTTCTCCATCATTGAATACCTTGTTACTATCACTAAAAAAACAAGACCAAAACTAAAAAAATATTTTCTTTGAATCCTCATGAGAGGATTTTAAGGAAAGAAATAGGAATGCAAAATCTACCCATAGCACATTGTTGAAAACTGGAAACAAAATAGCTTTACCTAACAAAATGCTTCCAACAGGGAAGATTTCACAAATGATCACAATACTATCACATCTCTGCCACAACAAAAGATACATCGATGTAGCAAAACTATAGGAATCCTTCATCTGGTGGTATATTTGAAGTACACATAGATTCACCCATTATGCTGTCAAAAATTTGTTTCAAATTTATACTTAAAATACCTTCTGTTTGTTATGTATGAGTTTCAAGAGTATCAATGTACCAACTAGTAGTTCTGCAAATAAATTTATATCTTTAAAATTTTTTCAAATGCAGAAGCGAATTACAAAGCATATTGTTTGAAAATGAAGTTACTTCCCAGTCAACAGGGAATCAAGACTGCAAAGAGAAGAAAACCTCAGGAAGATAGTAGGGTCAACTCTGGGCATAATGTTTTGTCATGGGGTTATTTGTTAATTATTTTATGACAATCAAATGTAAAGTGTGGATGCAGATCACCATGAATGTCTCAGGCATGATAATGAAGAATGGTGATGACCTCATGGGCTAAGGAGAAAAAGTTGGAGTCCAGATTAAGTAGAACAAATTGATCTCCTCTCCAAACTACTTTTCCTTCTCCTAGGACTATTTTGTTACCCCTTCTAAGTAGGATTGAGACATCATCTCTTGAGCCTTCCTTCTTGTTAAACATCTTAGGGTCTGTGGGGTGTACCATGGTATTCTGTACTTTTTGGTTAATATCCATTTATCAGTGAGTGCATATCATGCATGTCCTTCTGGGTTACCTCCCTCAGGATTATATTTTCTAGTTCCATCCATTTGCATGTAAAATTTATTACGTCCTTGTTTTTAGTAGCTGAATAGTATTTCACTAGGTAACTGAACCACATTTTCTGTATCCATTCTTTGGTTGAGGAACATCTGGGTTGTTTCTAGTTTCTGGCTTTAAAGAATAAAGCTTCTATGAACATAGTAGAGCACATGTCCTTGTGGTATGATGGAGCACGCATCTTTTGGGTATATGCCCAGGAGAGTTAAATCTGGGTCTTCAGGTAGAACTATTTTCAATTATCTGAGAAACTGACAGATTGATTTCCAGAGTGGTTGTACAAGTTTGCAATCTCACCAACAATGGAGGAGTGTCCCTCTTTCTCCACATCCTCACCAACATGACTTATCACCTGAGGTTTTGATCTTAGCCATTCTGATTGGTGTAAGGTGGAATCTCATAGTTGTTTTGATGTGCATTTGCCTGATGACTAAGGATGTAGAACATTTGTTTAAGTGCTTCTCAGCCTATTAGAGATTACTCTGTTGAGAATTCTCTGTTTAGCTCTGTACTCCATTTCTTAAATTGAGGTTTTTTTGTTTGCTTTGTTTGTTGTTGCACTCTCCCACATGGGGAGAAATGCAGGCGAATTGAATCAGGCCCAGACGGCTAGAGATGGGGCGATCCTCGGGCACTCTCCAGCCCCGGGCCCGATGCGGTGGCCGTCCCCGCCCAAGCGTCGCCCAAGCCAGTCAGGCAGCTGCCACCGCCACCACCACCACCACCGGCTGCTTGGCCTCAGCGCAGGGAAGACCTTAGCGTGCTTCCCAAGGTACCTGCCGCTGTTAGGAGCGCTCCACTGCAATAGAGCAGGTCTCCTCACAGGCCCAAGTGTTACAACCCCTTAGACAAAGTTCTCTGACGCCAAAGTAGTTTTCATCTTTATTCGTTCTGGATGGCGGGCAGCGCTCACGGGGCAGGTGGGTGGAGAAGGAGGGGAGGGAGAGAGAGAGAGAGAGAGCTATTTGGGTCAGGGGGCTCTATATTGTTCTGGGAGGGGACAGAGGTTTGGTAGCTGATACTTTCCATTGGCTCAGCTTGGGGACCTTTTGGTGCCTCATTTGCTTTGCCCAGGACAAAGGGTTGCTTTCTACGTGACAAGTCTCACACAAGTCTCACACGCCAGGCCTCTCTCTATACAGGGGTTGTAAAGGCTGTGACCGGTTGTACAGGAGTCTTCCAGGAGCTAAAAATATGGTCTGGTCCCTTGTGAAAAAATATCACAGGATCTCCCAGAATTTTTTTGCCTGAGCTCAACTGGATGTCAGATTGCCTGTTACAGATCAGTGCCCCATGGTTTGTTTGTTTGTTTTGTTTGTTTTTTTGCAGGGGGTGGGAGTCTAACTTCTTGAGGTCTTCAGATATTTCAGATAACAGCCCTTTGTCAGATGTAGGGTTAGTGAAGATTTTTTCCCAAACTGTAGGTGGCCGTTTTGTCCTATTGACAGTGTCCTTTGCCTTACAGAATCTCTTCAGTTTCATGAGGTCCAATCTATCAATTGTTGATGTTAGAGCCTGAACCATTGGCATTCTGTTCAGGAAACTGTCTCCTCTACCAATGCATTCAAGGCTATTTCCCACTTTCTTTTCTATAAGATTTATTATATTTGTTTTTATGTTGATGTCCTTGATTCATTTGAACTTGATTTTTGTGCAGGATTTGTTGAAGATGCTTTCTTTTTGCCATTGAATGGTTTTGGCTTCTTTGTCAAAAAAAAATATCGAGTGTCCATAGGTGTGTGGGTTTATTTCTGGGTCTTTGGTTCAATTCCACTTATCTACATGTATGCTTCTTTTATATGAATGATATTAAAATGCCATTTAAGAATTTTAACAGTAAGTCCAGTCTATGATTCCAAACCCTCTCCCGACCAGAGGAAGCAAACCATAGGCTCAAGGCCTGTCTGAGCTATAGGTGAATTCCAACCAGGCAGAGAAAATTAGTAAAAGAATCTGTATATAACTGATATATATATCCTGATTACACAGACATGCATAATTGAGACATGTTGGAGGAGAGAGTTAGGGATGTTGCTCAAAGGGAAATGCTTGTTTAGCATAAACCCAGGGTTCCACTTTTAGTACCATAAGGAAAAGGAAAGAAATTTTAACAATAAAAATGATTCCTTAGGCCAATAATTCCTCAGATGTATGATTTTCAAGCCCATCCGCATCTTGTTTTCTCCTTCCTCTGACTACATCTTGGTTGATCAATACTCCATATAAAATGACTATGACTCCCAGAACAGAATGTTACACTCAGAATATAACCTGGCCAACTTTAGGATGAAGAGGGAACATAGATTTCTTTAAGTGGACACTGCATTTCTACCAATCTAGGCTACGTTTTGATTTGCTTTGTTCAGCAAACTCTAAAAGATCATTTCTTTCCTTTCATTTCCAGCAACTTTCTTTGAATAAAAAGATACCAAGATAGATAGAAGGAATTATAATTTATCATTCTCAAGTATCATTCAGATACTCACCTAAATGTCACCCCCCCACCCCCACCCCTCACTCCATGATCCCCAGCCCCACCCTCTCACCCAGCCCTTGCTGGTGTCCTGGGGTTATGATTTTGAATTCAGACTTTGGTTAGACAAACTTTGACTGAGTGACCTTGATTCATATGCAGATCCTGTTCCAAGGTTAGAGCTCCGTATGCAGAATGGCTGCAGAAACCTCTCTGGAATAAGATTCCCCCCACCTCCAACCCCCCCGCATGTTTAATTTAAAACACTAAATATTTCATCTATAAAATGTGTGTGGACAAGCTCATAGCTGAGCTTTTAGTTTCTTTTTCTTTTCCTGATAGCTAAGACTTGTGAATTTTAAGACCTCTATGGAGGTAGCAGAGGACATGACATGGGAAATTGCTTCAGTGTTCATCCCTCCCATGGGAGAACAGACTAGTAAAGAAAGGCTTTTTGGAAAACTGCCAGGAGGAAGAGCACTACTATCCAGCCCTCCACCCCAGAGCCCAGGCAAGGGGATCCTCCAAGTATACCAGTTCAACTTTTCACAAAGTTAATTCAGTGCAACTTAGGTGGCTGGGTATTTATCATGGGGCCTGTACACTGCTTGGTTTTTGAAATGTGATAGGAAAGTAAGCAGATAATGATACTGTTCTAGTCTTAAGTCTCTTACATTATCATCCCTATTTTACACCCAAGCCTGTCTCTCTCACTCAAAGCCTTGCTGAAAATTCCCTACCCCCATAAAAAAGAACAGCAAGTTCCATTGGTGTGTGCTCTAGACATTCTCCTTCCTTAACAGCACTTTAACACCCCAGTGTGAACAATCGACCACATCTGTGCTCTAATAATCTTTTAGGGATGACAGTTTTACAGCTGATAGGTATAGTACAATGATGAGTTATTAGACACTGTTAGCTATCACTTGCTTACAGTATTGTAATTGATTGATAAAGCCCTTGCTTTCATTTTTCTTTTCTTATTCTCCATCCCAGCCATCATGTGCACTCTCTCTCTCTCTCTCTCTCTCTCTCTCTCTCTCTCTCTGCGACAACTCTAAGAATGACAAAATAGAATACTTCAAGGGTTTGAAATTAATAGTAAGAGACAAACTTGATTGAGATGACATGCACAATCTCTAGTCACACCCTGCAATAAGATGCATTTATTTTACATGAGGTTTCTTGACAGTTTTAACAACTGTGCTTCTCACAAGACATACAAATTTATTGGTTAAAATGAACTTTAACCAGGTTGCTCACTGTGTTCCTGGAGACTTATGTATTCCAGGGTAATTGAAATTAGTCTCTGGATTTCTGTGCCTCATTGTTCTGTTTATGGTGCCATGAAATGGGTATCTGACCTACAGAGAAGCCATAATATGCTCATTTGTGAAAATTTTGACCAACTGTGCATGCTGAACACCACGCCCTCTCCTACCCTCTCCCATATATTTATGGGATGTATGGTACGCTCACTTTTATCTGTTATAGCATATAATTCTGCAGCCAATTTGAAGTAAAAATAAAAATCATTTCTACCAACTAATGAGTACCTAATATACACAGGCACACTTTTAGTCCCTTTTTGTGTGCATTTCCAGGGTAACCACAAGCAGTTTTATAAAGTAAGCAAGCTGATATCTTTTATAAGATATCAGATTCAATGGTTAGAAATGTGAGCATCAAGCTCAAAGTCACTGCCAACAGCTTCTCTGTGAACACTAACCTATTTTCAGAGAATTACTGAAATAAACCTTTAAGCCAATGGCAACCTGAAAGTTAACATGTGTTAAGAAATAGTTCAGTAATGCAAAGCTGGAGTTGTTAAAAATGGTGAACAGAGCAGTAAAACACATAAGGTTTGTGAATTTTCCCAAATTAATTATAAAAGCCAAGAAGAACAGATGATTTTCTCTTAACATGAGGGTTTGTTTGAGCTATTTATCTTTGTTCCATTATATTTTCTTTGATAATTTATATGATTAATATAAGATTTATATGCATATAAGACATGCTTACCTTCAAGCAAGCCGGTTTCTGGATGTATACAACAAAATGATTGTATATTTTTATACTTGCACCTAAAATCATATATATATGATTTTATATCATATATATGATAAATATATATGAATATATATGAATAAATATCTAGACTAAAGCAAATTATTATATTAAAAATTTTGTGTGCATGATTACTAAGAATTACTCTGAAATTTCAAACAAGAAAATGTATGATTTTTGTTATCCTAATGTTACCTTTAGGGAGCTCATTAATATTATAAGACATCAAGGTCATGCACTAGCTCTGAAGGCATGTTGAAGTTTTAGAGAAATTACATTTTAAATGGGATTCTTTCATATAAATTCACCAACTTCATTTGAGATGCATATTATTCTCCGAGACTTGACTGTGGCTTGAGGGGATTTAGGTGCTATAGCTTATAAAGTGTAAGAAGATTGCTACCTTGATAATCATGTTGCTACAAACTAACATCCATTGCCTTTCTTTGAAATAATAACACATGTTGTATCTCTTTCAATAATAAGCCAAAATAGTCACTTTTCATCATCAGATGTTATGAGTCATTAAAGTATCTCATTAAAGAAAAAAAATCTCTTGGTGAGACAAGAAGAAACAAGATACTTTCAGAATGCTGGCAGCTCTCACTTTTATAAAACAAATCACTTATGAATCTCACAGGGCTTACAGAGTATACATGTAATCTGTGAGGCGGTGAAATTTTGGCAAGTGAGAGAAGCCATCTGATTTTGAAAGCAAAATAATGATGGAATTGGCCTCAGTATATGAAGAGTAAAAATATCAAATGCTGAGCTTCTAATCAAACCTTAGTGCTTCTGACAGCAAGCAGGGCATCGCCATATAAGCTTACTTATTTAAAAGAAAACAGACTTTCAAAATCATTTCAATGTTCTTGTGTATGAGGTTTCTGAGTCTTGCTCTTTATTTCCTCCTTTCTTTTTATTTTCTTAAAGAGACAAGTATTCAACATTTTTGATATATGCTTACTTATTCATTCTTCATTTCCTGTGTGTATAACAAATAAAATGAGTTTCTTTCAAAGTATATGAACCAAAAGTATTTAATTCTTTCACGATATCTTTGCAAACACCTTATAAAGTGGGTACTTCTCCTTATCCATATTTTGTAGATAAGAAAGTGTAAGTAAGTAAAATAATTAAGGCCAAATGATTTACCTAAAATCCCATAGCTGATAAATATCAGAACCAGAAGTTGAATGCAAAGCAAAACTCTTCAGCAATATCAGAAGAAAGCAAAGGAAATCAAACCATGTAGAAAGATTAAGCAAGACAACTGAATTTAGCATTCTTAGGTCAATTTAAATGGGGAAAAACTGTTTTTGCATGGAAATTAAGCTGGCCTCTGGGCTGTTTATTACACCTCAACTATAAGTCTATTTGTATCTTCGGTGTTTATCCCAATGCCTCACACATAACAGGTGCTTAAAAATATTTGCCAAAATACAGCCTGATTGCTTGAATAAATTAATAAATGCCACCCTGAATTTCAAAAACTAGTCTTCTGAGCTTTTACAGAAATATACTTTAAACTCTTGCTCACAGTTTTGAGCAGAATAATTGAAATAGAATCACCAAAGGGGTTTACAGGAGTCCATCGGTAGGTTATGGAACTTCTGAAGACTCTTAGTCAAGATGTCAAAGAGAAATAGTGAAAACCAACTATTTAAAGCATCTATTTGAAATAAAGACCTGTAGCTGAGACATGAGCCTGCAGCCTTCTTTGCCAGATTTCATTTCTTTGCTGGACAGCTCATTCCAGCTTTAGTTTGGAGATGAGCTGACCTTCCTATCTCTGACTATTGATTAAGATATTAAGGACAAACCCCTATGTTCAGCTGAGGATAGCATCATTATTTCATAAAGCGTCTTCATCTTTTTGAAGTGAGGAAAAAAACAGCATAAACTGAACATTTACTGCAGGGAGATTTTTTTTTCTCATTATTCAAGGATAAAATGTGACTAGGATGATGGGGTCAGCTATTCTTTAACAACACAAAGAAATTTCTTTAAGTAGATCAAAATAGGCAGAAGGTATTCTGCAGCCTTTGCTTGGCATGTAGTTGCATCTCTAGCTGAAGACCGGCTGTTAGAGTAAAGGTAACAATGGCACCACCCCCATTTGCTTTCGCTCAATCAATAGGGGATACAGGTAATTCAACAAGGTAAAAATCAGTCTCTTTTCAAACTCAAACAATATAATACCCAAATTTACCAGCATGGATACAATATAGAGAAAAAATATTTCCAAGCCAGCTGGTGCTGAATGCCTGCCTGCTTTCAGGAGGTGTAGCTTGTTCCTACCCTGGGGGGGGGGGGGAGCTTTCTCAAAAGCTGCCCTGACCAGCTGAAATGTAAAAGGACATAAAATTACTAGCATATGAACTCTGAGATAACATATTATCAGAAATACTCTTTACAGTTAACACAGAGTTTGTAGATTTGAAGATCAAAATACAGGAAAACAAAGCCATTAAACATGCTAAAGGGGTGGGTGGGTGGCTGCCATTAAATTCACTGACATGCAAAAAGGACCACTGAAGTTTGACCTTACTGAACAAGACCACTTCATTTTTAATCTCATTTTGTCCTATCTTATGAAACCTAACCCCTCAAAATAGTAATAAATAAGGTCTTCCTGTGGGTATTTCCTTTTTGTCAAAGTCCAAACCATCATGCTAGTGTTTTTATTGTTTAAAAAATTCACAGAGGCCAATTTGCAAACAATTCACAACCTGCCAGTGTTTGGAAATGCCATCAAAGTTACTCAATTCTATGAAAGTCATTTCCAAAGGAATCCATGGAAATACAATGTCCCAAATTACCTGCCAGGCAGCACAGCAATTGTCTAGTCACTACAAATCAAAAGCTTCTCAGAGATTGATCTATTTTGTAATTTTTTTTTAACAGAAGTAGGTGGATGAATGAAAACAATACAGTGTGTCTATACAATGGTTCATTGGAAACAGCAAAAATGAAGATCAAAATGGAGTCAGTCATATGTAGGAAAACAACAGATCTGGAAATCAGCATAAAAACCTAAATAAGGCGATCTTAAAAGAAAAATATTATGTTTTCTTTTATATACAGAATCCAACTTTTTTGAATATGAAAGCATAGGAAGATCTTTTTGGAAAAGGCAGGGAGCCGGTGGGAATGGGGAACAGGGACAAAAGAATAGATACTAAATATGTCCAAAGTGTATGATATCCATATATAGAAACCTCATTATGAAACCGTTGTTTCATATCATTAGTGCATCCTTTAATAGTTCTTCCGGATTTTGTGGATATACTATAACAGCTTCCCTTACCCTAGATTGCACATTTAGCTTATTATTATTCTAAGTGCTTAAATCTCTCCTCAACTTCAAACGGTTACTACTGTGAAGAAATCAGCTGATAGAATTAAGATTGACATTTGACCCAGAATTGTTCCTGTCCAAAAGAACTGCAGGGACAAAAATGAAGAAGAAACTAAAGGAATTGCAGCCAAGTGACAGGCACCCAACTTGAGATTCATTTCATGGGAAGACACCAAGGCCTAACACTACTATGCTATGATGTGCTTACAGACAAGAGCTTGGCATGGCTATCCTCTGAGAGGCCCTACCAGTAGCTGACTAAGACAGAAGCAGATACACCTGATTATTGGACTGAAGCTGGGTTGAATTAGGGGAATGATTGAAGAAGCTGAAAGGGAGAGTGACCTCATAGGAAGACCAGCAGCCTCAACTAACCCAGACCCTAGGGAGCTCAGCAGTAGATGGCTAACAAATAACAAACCCATGGCATCCTTGGAGGTTCTTTAATTTTTAATTTTCTTCTTTTATTTTAGTATATTTTTATTTTATTTTGTTTATATTTTTTCTTTTTTCCTTCTCACTCTTTATCTTACAGATCATTTGTGTGTATATTATGGCTTCCAGTTTAGTGGATTTTATGGAATTCTTAAGTATGCAAACAGTAGATGGTTTTTCTTTTGCCTTTTCTTGGGCTCTTTTCCTTCTGTTAGTTTGTTTTGTCCAAATCAAATGTTTTGGTATTGTTTTGTTTTATTGTATTTTATTTTGTTATTATCCCCTAGAAGCCTGCTTGTTTTCTAATGAGAGACAGAAATCGGGTGGATCCAGATGAGACAGGGAGGCAGGGAAGAACTCCGAGTAGAGTGAGGAGAAACCATAATCAGGATATATTAGAATAAAAAAAAACTTTTAAAAAAGAAAGTTCAAGCATCTTTTGAGCAGAGCCACATCGATGCCTACCTTTCTACTACAAATATTCTTGCTTCACCACATGAGTATAACATAGTAATTAGTTAAATTTTGTCAAAAACTTTCAACTGTCCTACTCCCCCCAGTCATATTTCTTCACTGTTTCTAGTTTCCTCAGTCACCCTGTCTAGACTCCTATAAATTATCCATCATCCCTCCTTTTCTTTCTGTAAATGTTCTCTACTATGCCCAAATTCTTTCACTATAACATCATCCTACTTCTGGCTTACTTCCCAAGTACACAGTGATGAAATAGATCATTTGCAACTTCTACCTTTATCACATAAACAGTCATTTAGTTATCATTTAACTCCTGCCCAGACTATACTCTGAATTAATAACAGATTAATTACTCTAATGTATCATTTTTAAATATTACTCATCTCTTCACAAAGTAATGATTCGTCATTGACTAAAGGATAAAACCATTGTTCTTGCATACAACCTAATTCTTCCTTTTCCCTATATCATCTGTATTCCAGATTTTATACATAAGAATACGATTGCCATTTAATCAATTCCTACATATAACAGATACTGTATAAAGCAATTCATATATACTTTATGTCATCTTTGTGCTGTCTTTGAAGTGAATATTATCACCATTATTTTAGGTGCTTTAATAAAGGATATATTGATGATCAGATAAGTAAAAGGACTTTTCTAAACTCAAACAGTAATGACCCAGAATTTCAATCAATATTTGTCTGGCTGGTTCCAGCATTGATACTGTCTTTGTGCTATCTGTCATTTAAACTAGCATTTTCATTCTTTTCTTTTCCAAAATCATCCATGAGCATTTTACCTCTGCTCTTTCACCCAGACTACTTCCTTTTTTAGTAGTGTGGCTTTATTTCCTCCAAACCTTTCCTGGAAACACCTAGTTACCTTGTGTATATAAGATAGTCCATTAAAGCTATACACGTATGGCCCTACTTGTTCAACTCATTTTGCTCCTACAGTATACACCCTAACATGACTCTTTCATAAAAATGTTGCTTTTCTAAATAAATGTTAGAAGTCCTTGTAGGCATAAATTTGGCCAACTTATGTATACCCTACGTATATGTTAAATAACCAATAAATGTAGTTGCTCTTGTTGTTGATGATGATGTCAATTGTCATATTTCATTTTATAATTTCTCTCACCTATGTGTCCTGGTGTGATTCTAAACTAAACTTTAGTGACCAGAATCACAGGAAATCAAAATCCAAAGCCAATCTACTTAAAGAAAAGGAAAAATTCTAATAAGATGTTAGGATCAACTATTATATTCCCAAGTAGGCCCAGCAGTAAAATAAATTTATAATAGACTTACTTAGAATATTTGTTAAAAACATGGATGGTTTGGTTATAAAATCTGAGAAATTAAAAAAAGCAGAATTCAAGACCATAGAATTTTTAAATATGGAATTTCTCTAAAACTCTATTTGGCTGTATTAGAAAAAAGTAAAACTGAAATAATCAAGCTAGAAAGTCACAAACATAGCAGTGAGATATAGTGCAAACTTAACCACAACCATTGTGGTACTTTGAATGGTTTACAACGATGATGATAGCAGCAATGATTAGATTTTGATATGTTCCTTAGAACACAAGGAAAACTTGCTAATATGCTGATATGGTTTTGTAGTTGCTACACGTTTGCTGTGATAAAATCCTGGACAAAACCAACTTTGGAAGGAAAAGTCTTATTATATGATACAGGATAGAGTTCATCATCAAGGGAAGCCAAAAAAGAACTCAAGAAACATGGGGACAAAACTAAAGCCAAGAACATTGAGAAATGCTGCTTAGTTGTTTGCTCTTGCTCAGATTACTTTCTTATACAACCTAAGTATACCTTCCCAGGGATGCCATCTCCCATTGGGGAATACACTCTCCTCTCCTATTAACTAGCAATCAAGAAAATGCCTGCAGACAATCTGAGGAAGACAATCTTTAAACTGAGATTTTCTCTACATCCACAACCAAAGCTAACTATCCTACATCCACAAACTCCTTATACACAGACTCAATATTTTTATTATTTTTATGTTTTTTATTTTGAATCTTTTTGTTGCATTTTTTATTACTTTTAATACTTTGTTTATATTTCCAATGTTTCCCCTTTTCTAGGTCTCCTCTTTGGAAACCAACTATCCCCTCCCCCTCTCCCACCTCTATGAGGGAATTTCACCTCCCATCCACCCGCCCACCCACTTCCATATTCCCACCTTAACATTCCCCTTTACTGGGGCCTCTCCTCGCCCTGATGGCCAACAAGGCCCTCCTCTGCCACATATGTGGTCCGAACCATGGGTCCCTCCATGTGTATTCTTTGGTTGGTGGTCCAGCCTCCAAGAGGACGGGGGGGGGGGGCAGTTGAAAAAAGTTGCTCCCTCCATGGGGCTGCAAACTCCCACAGCTCCTTCAGTACCTTCTCCCACTCCTCCACCTGGGACGTCACTCTCAGTCCAGCGGTTACTGTAAAGTAAAACTTGGGTATTCCAAACTTTGGGGCTAATATACACTTATCAGTGAGTGCATACCATGTGTGTTCTTTTGTGACTGAGTTACCTCACTCAGGATGATATTTTCAACTT
>CM052722.1:70160973-70185855 GCA_028551405.1 Uromys caudimaculatus
TATTCCACAAAATAGAAACAGAAGGAACACTACCCAATTCCTTCTATGAGGCCACAGTTACATTGATACCAAAACCTCACAAAGACCCAACAAAGAAAGAAAACTTGAGACCAATTTCCCTTATGAATATCGATGCAAAAATACTCAATAAAATTCTCGCAAACCGAATCCAAGCACACATCAAAACGATCATTCATCATGATCAAGTAGGCTTCATCCCAGGGATGCAGGGATGGTTCAATACCCGGAAATGCATCAATGTAATCCACTACATAAACAAACTCAAAGAAAAAAACCACATGGTCATTTCATTAGATGCTGAAAAAGCATTTGACAAAATTATTTTGAATCTTAAACTATAAATACTTATAATAGTTATAAGGTGAAAAATAAATCACATTCAGTATTTGAGTATATGATTGTTTTGTCATATTCCAAAATAATAATGCCTTTGAATGATTTGGTAATGTGATAAAGACCAAAGTAGAAGATAGCAATCTGAATTCCAGTATATTCCTGCTGTGTGATTTGAGTCAAATAATTTCACCACTCAAATAATTAATTCACCTATGTAACCAAAAATAATTTCTGAAATAATTACTACCCTGAATATTCTATGATTTTATTTCCGATGATCCTGAAGAAGGGAAAATATGGGACTCCAAGCATGTGAACTGATGCTTACCGAGACACATATACTTACATTTCATATATAAAGTCATTACTGCTGATTCGATACAGACTTTTCTTGGTATACAAATTCTCTATAGGAATGGTATATTCATTTAACAAGAATACACCCTTCTTTAAATTAATATCATGAACAATGTTCATATCTTCTACAAAAACAACACAGAATTACTTCTGACTTCAGTTACTCTTCTCTCTATAACAGTCTTTCACCACAGAAGCTATCATTATGAAAGTTGCATAATGTATTAAAACATAAAATGATAGCATGTGCCCCATATTTCAAGAAAGGAGAACAATAGCTCTTCCTTCATTTACTAATGCAATGTAGCACAGCTTAGAACTACAAACATTTTAATAATAGAAATATCAAATAGAACATGAAAATATAAAAATTATATAAACAAGACAAACAATAAAAGCACAAGTACTTGTTTTGGTTGCCATGGGAGATTAGTTCCCAGAATGTTCCATGTCTATACAAACCCCACAGACACTAAAGTCCTTTATATGAATTGTTGCAAATTTTTCCTACAACCTAATGCCTTGTGCATGTCAAATGAATACTGTATTACTTACTTATAATACTAATAAAATGTAAGTGTTATGAGAATAGTTGTAATATACATTTTACAGAATAATGAAAAGAAAGAAATTGTGATTTGTGGCTAATTGAATTAATAGATGTAGAATTATGAATAGTGAGGTTGATTGTAGATCCAAATATTTATTTTATATGAGATTAAGAAAGCAATTTCTGGGTTTTAATGAAGTCAAAATTACTAATACAGAAGAAGATGGACTGAAGTGAATGCAGAAGAAATTCAGATGGTAAATAATGTGAGAAATATCTGTAGAAAAATACATGTATAAGAAAAATACCAAAAATATCTATTAATGAGAGAAATGTAAATGAAACATTATTATCTATAACATATATATAACTTACTATATATGTATAAATGTATATTTATGTATACATATATGTAAACATGTGTGTGTGTATATATATTTATATATATACACACATACACATGTATATGTATACAGGTACATATATATAAGAATTGTTTTGTAAGAATAATTCATGTTTACAAGACAAGTTAAAAGACATTCATAAAATGATAGTATGTTAAATGTACAGGTCACTTCTGAAAATTGAACATGTGTCATTAAATGTTTTACCTCTATTTAGAAACTATTACTTGAGAGCTTTTATTCATAGAAATGTGTCTTATAAAATAATTATAGGCCTAAACAGACATTTGTAACCTGAAGATATTCAGTAAAGCATAATTTATAATGTGATAAACTTGATACTGAAGATAATTAATTAAGTAAGCAACGATTTAAAGGATCATCATCCAGTCACGAAATGGTATTTGAAAAAGTGGTAAAAGGAGAATAGTCTTAATAGAATGTTAAGGATAAACATCAATATGCAATTATATATTCAGCATGATATTAGCTTTTAAATACTTACATGTATGTGTATATGTAAAACTAGAAACGTGTGTGTTCATCAGGATATTTGCTCTGGTTAGCTATGTTTTAATTTTCCGTAATTTTCCCTATCCACTTATCAATTCTTTACTGTAAGTTTCTATTTCCTTTAGAAATAAATAAAATGCTTTGAAAACTCACATTTTGGGCATTGTATAACAAATCTTTCATTTTCTATCTGTGTAATGTTGACAAATTACTTAAAGCCTGTAAGCTTAAGTTTAGCAATATATAAATGTAATGAGTACAAACTACCCCATAATTGGCTTACAGATAAATAATGTAGCATTAGCAATATATTCTGTACATTCTTTTCAGATTTCTTTTTACAGACTTGTCTCTATATTGCCCCGTGATGTCAAAGACATTCAATCAATGATCTCTGAATTATAAATAAAAGCTTAAAAGTAGAAATAAAATGAATGCACACACACAGAGTACACATATACATATGCATTATTAGTTCACACGAAATGGAGGCAAAGACTCTGAAGTCACAACTTTAAGACATTTATATTTATATTTTATAACTTATATGTTATAAATATAATAAACTTATATTGTAAAAGTCCAATGGGTACCCAGCTCCCTTTACACATATTTTGATTTCTTATTACATTTTATAATAAAATATTTGAAAATAAAAATTATCACAGTGAAAAATTAGCTGGACCCAAAGTTTGTATATCTTAATGAATTTATATATGGTTAGGCTAATTGTTACAAATGTGTGGAGTTTTGCATTGGATTTTATTCTTTCATTACCAAATACATTTTGTATGCTCTAGAAGACAAATATCTATACATACATACACACACACACACACACACACACACACACACACATATATATATATATATGTATATATATTGATACTAACCTCCAACTTAGTGATCAGGAATATTCAGTATCTAAGATTAAGATGAGAAACAATTCATTCAAAACTCTTTACCAAATCAGATGCTCTGCTATATTATATTCGGAGACTTCTGAGAAAGCCACAAAACAATGATAGTTATAGGTTCCCACTGACCGAAAGAAAGAAAGAAAGAAAGAAAGAAAGAAAGAAAGAAAGAAAGAAAGAAAGAAAGAAAGAAAGAAAAATATAGATAGATAGATAGATAGATAGATAGATAGATAGATAGATAGATAGATAGATAGATTGATTCATGGCATAGTTAAAACTAAAAGAACAGTTTGCTTTATAACTTCTTTCAGAAATCAAGTAAAATAACCCTATCCAGTCTTTCATTACATTATTATTTATTTTAGCTTTCTTTTTTATTATTATTTTATTTATTTACATTTCAAATGTTTTCCCCCTTCTTGGTCTGCCCTCCGTAAACCCCGCATCCCATCATCCTTCCACTTTGCCTCTAAGAAGGTGTGCCCCCACCCACACACCCACTCCTGCCTCATCTCTCTAGCATCCCCTTTCACTGGGACATTGATCCTTTACAAGACCAAGGGCTTCTCCTCCTATTGATGCCAGCTTGACAAGGCCATCCTCTGCTACATATGTATCTGGAGCATGGGTCCCTCCATATGTACTCTTCGGTTGGTGGCTTAGTCCCTGGGAGCTCTGGGGGTCTGGTTGGTTGTTATTAATGTTGTTCTTCCTATGGGATTGCAAGCCCCTTCAGCTCCTTCAGTCATTATAACCCTTTTATTTGGGGTTGCCAGGCTCAGTCTGATGGTTGGCAATGAGTATTTGCATCTGTATTAGTCAGTTGAGGGATGGAGCCACCCACCCCTCTCAAAAATTTTTTAACCCTGAATTGTTCCTATCTAAACTAAGCATGGGGGCAGGGGAAGCAGACACTGAAGGAAAGGCCATCCAGTCTTTCATTATTACCTACAATTTTCCTTTTTGTGTTCTCCTTTGTACATTATATGCTGGATCCACATGTATGTTTCTATATACAATCTATTAACTATATCCAGTCTTTCCTTATTACTTCTTACTTACACACAGTATTTCCATTTATACATTTTATGCTGTATCCACATGTACTTTTGTATATTTACCTCAGATCTGCATTTCAAGGACAACATGTAGAGTTTTCGTTTTTCCTTTCTGAGATTGTGATCATGACTTTACTTAATATTATACATTGTAAATCTATCCATCTTTCTGCAAATTTTGTGATTTCATTTTCTTTTGATCTGAATAGTTTTTTATGTATGTAACAGATTTTCATTATCCGCATTTCTGTTGGTGTCCAACAAAATTGGTTCCATTTCTTTGCTATAGTGAATAAAGCAGCAAACAATATAAGGATATAAATATATCTGTGACAGATTATAGAGTTCTCTGAACATCTGCCCAGTAGTAAAATTGCTAAGTCATATGATCTGGTAGGAAGAAAACAGAAAATCTTTACCAGCTATACTTCATTCAGACCAGGGGCTGATATCTAGAATTTAGAAAGAACTGCAAAACTAAATACAAAGAAAATAAGAAAAGAGTCAATCAACAAATGGGCTAATGAATTACATAGGCAGTTTTCAAATAAAGATCACAAATGATAACAAATACATTTAAAAGTGTTCCATATTCAATTAAAACTGTATAAAGACACTACTGCATACTATTCAGAATGGTAATCCTCAAGAATCTGATTAAATGTTAGAAAGAATGTGGGGAGGAACACTTATTCCCCTGTTGTTGGGGATTCAAATTAATACATTCATTATAGAAATCATATTAGAAATGTCAAAACCTTAAAAATAGGACCAGTAAATAAATATTTATTTAATTGTTTTCATTGTCAACATTTTCAATTCAAAACAGCATACAAAAATGTGAATGTACAGCTTCTTGAAAATCAGAAAATCTGGCAATAGTGGAAATATATTTTCAACAATGACAACCTAGAAACAGTGACTTTTGCCACGCATGTACTTTGTAGTTAATTCACTGCAGACTTTAGCACTCTTTATTGTTTCTTCAGTACCACTACATTAAGGGATATCTCTGAGTTGCGACTCCTTGCTTAACTCATCAAGGTTCAAATGCCCAAGACATAACTTCCTTCTGTACTCAGAAGCCAAATTAAAGTTTTAGGTTTAGTGCTACTATATGTTAATACTCATATGTCATTTCTTGCCAATAAAATAGAAATGCATTGCAATTTTTTAAGCAAAAGTTATTTGCAATGCAATTTATACACTAGTATGCTAACTTCATGTTTCCCCACAGAGAACCTTTCAACAACTGAAGGTCATCTTTATTATTTGTTAAAATGCAACTCTTGTATTTTTATCAACAAGGAAGTTTAAGTTTTTAAAGGGTGGCCATATTAATTAACACCACAATTCCATATATTTCAGGGTCTCTTCTATATCATATGTCAAGAATTAAATAAAAATTATGTATGTATTATATATACACATAGAGAAAAGAAGAAAGGTGTTATCTGGAGGAAGGAAGAATGGGAGAATAATTGAAAATTAAACCAGTTTGGGGACTGGTGAGTCAATGACTGACACGGGTATATCTTATCATGTTATTGATCTGAATGATGATGAGTAAGATCCAGAGGTTAGGGTAGATTAAGGTGAAATCCACAATTACTTCTGGACATGAAAGAAAAGCTGCATTCATGAACTAACAGTTGTTGTTATTGCCAGAATAAGATGTGCACAATGTTAAGCCAGTCAACATGCCAACATGCGTGGAGAAAAGGTTCACAAGTATCTATCCTTAGATGAGGAGTTATTCACAGATGATATCTCTATTTTCTTTATAGATGTGGTCCTTGGTAGTTTGAACAGGCACAAATGGATGGTTCCATAGTTAAACGTTTATCCCTCACACAAATTGGACTCGGTGGATTATAAAAAAATAAAGACAAAGACATGAAATTACGGTTTGAGAAGTGGAGGGTGGATCCATGACAAGTTCGAAGGAGTTGAGGTGAATTTGATCAAAATACATTTGCATGCATATATAAAATTCTCAAGGAATTAATAAAATATTTAAAATGTTGGGATTGATCTTATTTGTTGCTATGAAACTACAGCTATTAGTACTGAAGTTAATTTAAAGAAATAACTTAGGGCTGGAGTGATGACTCCGTTTTTGAAAGCTGGGAAGGCCCCAGGGAGTCTAACTCTAGTTGAGATGGCTAGCAGTGGAGGATATGGAGTCTGAAGTAGCCACCTCCTGTAGCCAGGCAGCACTCCCAGTGGAGAAATAACAGCAACCCACCCACAAAACCTTTGACCCCAAATTTGTTCTACCTACAAGATATGCTGGGACAAAAGGAGCAGATTTTGAGGGACTGGCCAGCCAATGACTGGACCAAATTGAGACCCATCCCCTGGACAACAAATAATCCCTGGCAATATTAATTATACTTTGTTATGATTACAGACAGGAGCCTAGCACAACTGTCCTCTGAGAAGCTCCACCCAGAAGCCTATGGAAACAGATGCATAGACTCACAGTCAAATATTAAATGAAGTTCTGGGAGTCTTGTGGAAGAGTTGGGGAATGGATTGAGGAACCCAAAGAAGATAAGGACTCTACAGGAAGACCAACAGTGACAACTAACCTGGTGACTTGAGGACTCCTAGAGACTGAACCACCAACCAAAGAGCAAACATGAGCTAGACCTTGGCCCCCCACATAAAAGTTGCAGATATGCAGCTTGGTCTTCATGCAGGGACCCCAACAACTGGAGAGGATCTGTCCCTGACTTTGTTGCTTGCCTGTGGATCCCATTCCCATAACTGGGCCACTTTGTCTTGCCTCAGTAGGAGAGGATGTGCCTAGTCCTGAAGTGACTTGATGTGCCAGCATGGGGTGATACCCAGGAGGAAGCCTCTTTCTTCTCAGAGGAAAAGAGGAGTGGGAGGGCTGAGAAGCTGTGTGAAAGGGGTACTGGGAGGAGGGGGGCTGATATTTGGATGTATAGTGAATAAATAAACAAATAAATAAATGAAAAACACAAACAGTTGTTCTGCAGATAATCAAATTTGATTCTCAGTAACCATATTGAATGGTACACAACAGCCTGTAACTCCACTCTAAGGGTATAAGATGCCTCTGACCTATGTCCAGACAACTACATGGACATAGTCCCTACAACTATACCCACACAAAGACAAACAGGTGCACAGAACTTCAAATAAAATAAACCTTTACAAAAAATTAACAAAAACCCCAAATCTTATCATTAATAGCACTTTATATTTTGTGTAGAAGATATTTGTATTTGAAACAGGTTTACTTGGGTTATCTTCGTGTATTAGTTTTACTATTACAAAAGTGTTTGTCTCTATGTAACTGCAACTGTCTAGTTGTTGATGTGAAACCTAGACTAATGGTCAGACAGCCAAACTGGCACAACTGCAAGTTCAAGAATTTTTGGATGGCACACCAGCATTGTCTTTAAAGTTACAGGACCATCGGTTTAGTTCCAGCAATCATCATTCTTCCTTCTCCATTTTTAAAAATGTTCATTGCTTAGGTTGTTAGCATTTTAGTAAGAATCAAGAGAAGCATCTTAGGTGCAGCTTAGCCAGATACCATTTAAAACTCAAAGACTCTGCAGCAATTATTATAATCTTTTTTCCCTTTGAGCTAGAATAATTGTGGATATGTTGATAGAAAAGATAGGAATATAATTACATTTTTTAATTAGGCTGGTGGGGCAAGGATACGTCAGCTGCAATTACATTACCATTTACTAAACCGGGAGGTATTTTCCATTATCACCTGCCTGTTTTGCCCAAACAGCACTTCTGTGTCTATGACTGGTAACCTACATTAGGATTAGGCTCTGCTAAAATGAGAGGAATAAAGAGAAGTAAGATTTATCAAAAACAAGGGAAAATAATTTTAAGAATATTGTTATTCACATATAAATCAATGATAAAAGTGAAGGAGGATGTAAAAATTATTTCGACTAACACAAAAATATTAGTGAAAGTATTTTCTAAAACAATCTGTAATATTGGTTCACCATATACTCTTACTTTACTAATAAAACATGAAAGCCTCACGAATTTGGTTTTTCAATGAGTACTGATATCACAGTATTGTTTTTCAAAGATATATGACACAACACAATTTTCTGCACATAGTAGTCCCTGATCACAAACATTAAATCAAGCAGCTTTTGCTTTGTTTTCTATACACTATGCTTGATAGTCTTCAAAACGCATTTATTTATACCATATTTAAGAACAAAAAAGAATAATTCACTTTGACTTAATTAAAGGAGCTAACTAGACTACCAAATTAAACAAATAAATTTCACAGAGAAATTAAAGTATTACACAAAATATGGCTCAACTCCTTAATAAAAAGAAGAATCAAATACAGAATTCAAGAAAACACCCAAGACTTAGAAAGAGAATTACAGATACTACCACTGTTTCAAAAAAGAATGCCCTTTGGAACTGTAACCAAATTTTAAGTGCTTCCATGATTTTTCCCTGAAGGGATAACATGCTATATAGAACAATATTAGGATATTGGACTCCAACAGATAGAAAACAAAAGTGGGCCTGGATCTAAGACTCTTAAAGATTTTTATCCAGGGCTTTTGTCAAAGTTATAAACTTGTGCAAAAATCTGCTTTTGTTTTATAAAATGAATATTTTCTTTATATTTATTTTCTGATGAGCTTCTTGGTCCACTCTTTTCTGCAAAGTCAAACACACATGCACACACACACACAGAGAGAGAGAGAGAGAGAGAGAGAGAGAGAGAGAGAGAGAGAGAGACAGAGAGAGAGACAGAGAGAGAGAGAGAGATACATACACTTACACACAGAGAGAAAGAGATACACAGAGACACACAGATGCACACACACACACACACACACACACACACACACACACACACACACATCCTAACTTCAAGTTTAAAGAAATAATTGACAAAACCCTAGAGGCCGTGAACCCATTGTGAATCAAAAGAAGTCAAAGTCAACTTGCCCTCATACATGATAACAAGAATCAGAGTAAAAATTAATTCCAAATGCTTCTACTAATCTGCTAATAAGCTACTGAGTTATCTGAGTTGATTTTAGTCCCTCTGGGATAAATATTAAAGATAATCAAAATAAAAATGAATAATAAACTCTGATCACATAAAGCAGAGTCTAATGTACTTGAGGGAAATTATGTGTGTTTTGGGAATTGAACAAATGCTGATATTAAGCAAATTGTGTTTCTTAGGTGGTCTTGAACAGTGATTCCTATGGGATTCAATGTGAAGGCAATATACTAGCACTTACCCATGTTTCTCCATGATCTTATTATATTCAAGGCTTGTACCTTAAATACCAAACCAATTGCAATTTTACTATCCTGTCTTCAGGATGGTAACTATAGCATGGCAGAGTTATAGGGATGATGAAAACAAATTATTCTCCTTTTTTCTTAATACTTCAAACTTCGTAGTACTGACAGTTCATTATCACTTATATCAATTTAATATTCTTAGGGATTCCTTGTCTGTGAAGTACCATTCTTTGTATTTTTGTACTTCAGCATGTATATTTGAGTATCATTGTTAATTCAATAAACCTGTCCATGCACAATAGTTTCCCTGACACTTCATATGTCATTAATATACATCCTCTACCAAGAAAGAAATTGGTTCATTTAACAGTTTGGCTAATAAAAAATGCATTCAGCTGTCCTTTCTTTTCACTTAGGTCTGGAAAGGTGACAAATACACATCTCTTTTGAGCAGTAAATGACCTCAAGCACCTTCAGACAGGATCAGAGATCTGAAAAATAAAACATTCACCCGGGATAGATTCTCAAGGTGTCATACAAAACGTGGAAAAATGAACGAACCAATTTACTTGTGTCTTTTCTCCCTGATCATTCATTATCCATCTGATTTTCCATTTCTGTTTGCTTGTCTGCTTTCCCCAGTTTCAATTTTATTTTAGATGTGTAATGTTCAATAGGCCATGTTTTTAAGTTCTTTGTACAGTGCCTTAAGCTTTTAGAGGGGAAAGCACTATATAAATCTAACAATAAATAAATAATAAATAAGAGAAATAACTGGCTATGTGTGACTAGGGCTAAAAAAGATCTATGGGGTGTGGTGATGAATAGAGGCTGAAAAGAAGTCAACATTGTGGTATTGCTGTTAGTAAAGTCAACCCAGTGCTGGAAGGCACAAATGAAAGTGGGGTTGTAATGTAACAACCAAGTCCTAAAGGCACCTTGCAAATAAGTTTGTAGCTAAAAGGTGACAGCTAATGTGGTGGTATCCACTGGCTAAGTATCCTAACACTATTACTACATATTTTTGTGACAAATAAATTGGACCAATCCACTATGAAGCATAGCAACTTACTGAGATTGAAATCAATGAGTTTGCAGTTAAGTGGAAATGTTAGTAGCAAATGTACAATGTGTTGGATGTATGCTACATACCAGAAATTTTGCATCCATTATTTTATATCGAACTACAATTCTCTGTTACATTATTGTCCTTTCTTCACAATAAGTGAGAAAATTGAGATGACCAAGATTGTTTAGCTACCAAGCAATTAACCCAGATTCAAATAGTAGGGGTAATTACAAAGCCCTTTCTTTTTCATTCCATAATAATGTCCTAATACAGTGCTTTATTTCAATTCTAGAAATAGAAGCACTCCTTGTGTAACGCTTTTGAAATGGTGAAGTAATCTTTCATATAAGAATAACTATTAATGTTTCTATGTATGTAAATAATAGAATATGAAAATAGGTATGGATTATAACTACTACATGAGGTTTTGAAAGTGTGGTGAGGACAAAGGCCATAGGTAATAAGAAAGCAGAAAAGAAGATAGAGGATACTGGTGGTAGAGTGCACAGGGGTGAGAAGAAGGGAGAAGGAGAAACAACAACAGTTCCTTTTTTAAAATGCCATAGCAAAATCCAATTCTTGGTTCTTTTTTTTTTTTTTTTTTTTGGAACAAAACTTCCTGAAAGTGGAATGTTGCTCTGCGTGCTGGGAGCCTTCTCAGGGATCTCTGGCCCAGCCAAATGCGAGGATTCCGGCAAGGGGGAGAGTGCGAGCAGGGACGGAATCTCCTCCGCCTCGGTCCCAGAGGTTGCCACCTGGGTTGCATCAAGATGCTGCACCCATCGCCCTGTGCTGAGTCACCCTGGGCTGAGCCCACGAGAGTCCAACTAGCCGGCAGAGTGCGGGAAGCTTCTGGCGGCGGTCGGGAGAGCAGATCTCTTCCCAGCTGAAGTGTTACAGCTCTTATGATAGAAGCTCTCGGACGACAGAGTCGTTCTCACACCTTTATTCCTTCTGGATGGGAATCTTTCCTACACAGGTTGGGACGGTCTAATATACTGTTTGGGAGGGGTCAGGGGTTTGACAACTGATACTTCCCATTGGTTTGGTCTGAGGGCTTCGCGGCACCTTATTTGCATGTGGGAGGACTTAACGTTGCTCCTAGGTGACAAATCTCACATGACCTCTCTGTAGGGGTTGGGAAAGCTGTAGCTGTTTTTACAGGAGTCTTCTGGGAGTGTTGGCCAAAAACATATTCTGGTCCCTCGTGGATTATTATTCCACTGGGTCTCCCAGAGTTTTCAGCCTGTGCTCAACCGGGTGCCAGATTGCCTGCCACAGACCACTGCCCCACAGTGGAATATGATGTGAAGTTTGGGAACACTAGCAAAGTATTTACTTTTTCATAACAATAGAATTTATGGAAAGATTTGCAATAATCCAGGAGTGCTCATTCAAGGAAAGTGGCTGGATGTCAGTAATTATAAAAAGTTTTAAAACATTTGACTCGTTCAATTTTCATCAAGCCTAAAAACTAGCAGTCAAACAACTTCTATGCCTATGTCAACCAACTGTTCAATAGGCACTAGATAGCTCAAAATATACTTAGAGTTCATAAAAGCCTTATCGCAAGAAAATTGTCACCATTTGACCTGTCTATGCTACTTTAGTCACACTTTCACAGTGTCTTTATTTAACCTGGCCCAGAGATTATTCTGTGCAAACAATTCTGTTCTTAAAGTGTTTATCAAAACAATCAGAAGCATTTGCTTAATACAGCAGTTGCCTGAGGTAGCAATGCCAATTGCTACAATATTCACAATAACTATAAAATGGAAACAACCAAAATTCCCTTCATTTAGTGAGTGAATAATAAAAATGTTGTACACATACACTGGAATGTTAATGTAAAGAAAGTTGAAATCATGAAGTGATCAGATAAATAAATGAAATTAGAAGACATATTGAATGAGGCTACCAGAACCAAAAAGACAAGCTCCATACAAACTTTCATCTGTGGTTAATGTTGGGAATTAATTCTAATACTTTGTTTTAATTCAGCTCCCAAAAGCCATGCTTACAGACACTGAGGTTTCCTGCCCAGAACAGGCTTCGATTGGTAATAAAAAGTTGCCATACAACCAATGGCTGGGCTGAGAGACAGAGGCGGGACTTTTAGAGTGTGTGGGCAAGGGACCGAGGAGAGAGGGAGAAGAGGAGGAGAATAGCCATGACTCAGATGCAGAGAGATCAGATTTAAGATCTGCATGATAGAAATCATCTAGAAATGTATGTGGAAAGGGAAAGCATCCCTATGGAGGGGGGAGGCAGCTACCCAGAAGAATAAAAAGGTAGCAAAGATAAAATATAGATTTAGAAGTTGCTAATCCAGGAATATCAAAAGGTAGTGTGTGCTAGCTACAGTGAGGTTAAGAAGTGCCCAGTCATTAAGCTAGTCAAGGCATATCAAAATTAGCTGGAGCGTATGTGTGTGTGTGTGTGTGTGTGTGTGGCGCGTGCACACACACACACACGTGTGTGTGTGTGTGTGTATGTGTGTCTTTCATTCGTGAGTCCAGAGAGCTCTTGGGAAGGTGCAACATGTGCATAACGTACTTCAACCATCAAGTTGTTTAACTGATTCACTGCTACACTTTATATATGTGTGTGTGTGTGTGTGTGTGTGTGTGTGTATGTATGTATATTCACAAAACCTGAAGTTGCTCATAGCAGAATGATTCATAACAGCTAGAAGGTATAAAAAGATATCAACTAATAAATGAATAAACAAAATTTAATACAACAACACAATGAGGAATTATCTTTTAGAAAAAAAATAAGAATCAAATACTCATATGCTATATGGTTAAACCATGAAAACATTGTTTGCTTGTATTTATTGAAACTGTCTCCTAGGAATATTGGAAACAACAACCATAAAATCTCAGAAACTTCACTTTCTAAATATTAACTGAACAAGTTCAACAATTATAGATATGCTATTGGTGACAGCAGGGGAACATCAGGGGGCTTTTACCCTATCCAAAGAACTACAGACAACTACAGAATGCTGAAAGTTGGAAAAATAGTCTTCTCCAGAGAACAGTACACCAATTAGATAGCCAATACCAAATGGTAGGCCGTGAAAACATACATATACAATTAATATTATACAGACAATGCAGCTTATATTATGCATTTAAAAATATATAAGTGTGTGTATATGCATATATATGCATATATATGCATATGTATATGTTTCCATGTAACAAACATTAATACAAAAAAAGAGACTTTTTGTATTGAAATACATTCTTCTCTTATATTACAGTTTCCCCTCCTTCCCCTCCTCCTAGCTCCCACTTCACCTCCCCTCCTTCTGGGATCCACTCCCCCTCCATTTTCTCTTCATAAAAGAGAAGGCCTCCAACAGCCAAACAGGATAAAACTTCATAGAACCCTCTCCAAAATTGAACATATAGCCAGAAACAAAGCAAACCTCAACAGATAAAAGAAGATTTAAATAATCCCATGCATCTGTTCAGATACTAACGATTAAAGCTGGACTTCAACAACAACCAAAACAACAGAAAGTCTACACACTCATGGAAACTGAACAGTTCTCTACTCAGTGATCTCTGGGACAGAGAAGAAAGTAAGAAAACAGTTAAAGACTTTCTAGAATTCAATGGAAATGAAGGCACAACATACCCAAACTTATGTGACACTGTGAAGGCAATGCTAAGAGGAAAGTTCATAGCACTGAATGACCTCATAAAGAAATTGGAGAGTTCTCATACTAATGAACTAAAAGTAAATCTGGCAACTGGAAGAAGAACTGGAAGAAGTTGAAAGAGGAGGAGGAGGAGGAGGAGGAGGAGGAGGAGGAGAAGGAAGAAGAAGAAGAAGAAGAAGAAGAAGAAGAAGAAGAAGAAGAAGAAGAAGAAGAAGAAGAAGAAGAAGAAGAAGAAGAAGAAGAAGAAGAAGAAGAAAACACACACAGGAGGAGAAAACAGCAGGAAATAATCAAACTCAGGGCTAAAATCAATCATTTAGAAACAAAGAAAATACAAAGAATCAATGAAATTGAGAGCTTGTTCTTTGAAAAAACCAACAAGATAGACAAACCCTTAACCATACAAAGAATCAGCAAAGAAAGATAATTTCAATCTCCTTTATGAACATTGATACAAGAATACTCACAAACCAAATCCAAAAACAAATCAAAGACATCATTCACCACTATGAAGTAGGCTTCACCCTAGGGATGCAGGATGGTTCAATTTTCCATCAACATCGCCCACCATATAAACAAACTGAAAGAAAAGAATACATGATCATCTCATTAGATATAGAATAATCTGTTTGACAAAATCCAATATCCCTTCATGATAAAAGTCTTGGAGAGAGTAGGGATACAAGGGGTATACCTAAACACAACAAAGACAATATACAGCAAGCCAATAGCCAACATCAAATTAAATAAAGAGAATCTTAAAGCATTTCCACAAAAATTGGGGACAAAAGAAGGCTGTCTAATATCCACATCTCTTCAATATACTACTTGAAGTTCTAGCTAGAGCTATAAGACAACTAAAGGAAATCAAGGGGAAACAAATTGGAAAGAAAGAAATCAAAGTATTCCTATTAGCAGATGATATGATAGTATACATAAATTATCCCAAAAATTCTACCAGAGAACTTCTACAGCTGATAAACACCTTCAGGAAAGTAGCTGGAAATAAAATTAACTCAAAGAAATCAGTATCCCTCCTGTATACAAGCAATAAATAGACTGAGATAGAAGTTAGGGGAAACAGTACCCTTCACAATATCGACAAATTATCTTGGTATAATTCTAACCAAGCAAGTGAAAGACATGTATGACAAGAACTTCAAGTCCCGAAGAAAGAAGGTGAGGAAGACCTCAGAAAATGGAAAGATCTTCCTTCCTCATGGATCTGTGGGATTAACATATTGAAAATGGCCATCTTGCCAAAAGCAATCTACAAATTCAATGCAATCCCCATCAAAATTCCAACTTGATGTGTGTGTCGCAGGGAGTGTTGACACTTAAAAGGGGGCTTCCCCTTCTCAGGGAAGGTAGAATGAGTGGAGGACTTGTATGATGGGTTACTGGAGGAGAGGAAGGGCTGACACTGGTTTGTAAAGTAAATAAAAAAATAAATAAGTTTAATTTTAAAAATATTAAGAAGCAATCCACTGCTGTCTTACCTGTTAGGAAAGATGATTTTCCTACACAAAGAGGTAAATTAAGCCACATTAAGAGAAACTAATGTACATATTAATAAAGGGAAAGAGCCCCTTGCTCAGAGGGTTTCCAATGTTCAGAAAAGTTACATCTGAAGTTTTGAATGATTATATAACTTCTATATACTCACAAACCTACTGCTATTAATTTTGAGAAGTAAAAGTAATTTGTATCAAATATGAAAAACAAAGAGCTCTGTGGAAAGACTAAAATAGATCACTGAGTAGTATTGTGGACATGTAGAAAAGGAAGCAACTCACCAAAAACAGGTCATGCTGGTTATGACACAATATTCTCACCCCAACTCAAAGTAACTACTTTAGTGGGATTTTTTATTTAGTGTTATTGTACTGAAGTGTACCTAGAGACATTTTATACACATACATTATTTCAAAGTTGGCATATTATGAATTTCAACATCAATAACTAGCTTCTATATAGAACACTATTTAAATCAGTATTTTTAAGCTAAATATTCACTTAATTCCTTCCATGCACTAAGATAATACCAAGACATAGAAAATAATGTTAAATTGTAAGCCTCTTTTCAGATTTTTATATCAAATATAATATTGGAATATTATATTATACATAATGTCTTACTCATTTAACCTCTACTTGGTACTTCAAAAATTAGTTCTAAGTGTTTCATATTTTAAGTAATGTAACAATAACTAACCTATTAATAAATCTTGTTACTGAGTGGCTAATATTTACTTAGAACATTTTATTAGAAATATCATTACAAGCTCAAGGAATATGAGCATTTTAGTACTCTTAGTATACATTGTCAAATTAGTGTCTATAAATATAATACCAATTATGATTAGCACTATTGTAAGAGAATATATTTATTAAGAAAATTGACTGGTTTAAATAATGTGCAAACTGAAAAGTTTACAATTGTCTAAGCAGTAATTATTTTGTTTAATTTCTCTTACTTAACATGTATTATTGTGATATTTTTAACATTTTATCAGATACTAAAATGATCTTAATGACCTGTGTAGGCTCTGGAAATACAATAATGAAATAAATGAAATAAATGAAAATAGGACTTTGCCACAAATACTTGTTGTAATTTATTTATTTATTTATTTATTTATTTATTTATTAATCATTTTGTTTGTTTGCATTTCAAATGATATCCCCCTTCCCAGTTATCTCAACTCCCATCCCATTCACCTCTCCCTCCTCACCCTGCCTATGAGGGTGCTCCTCCACCCACTTACCCACTCCGGCCTCACCATTCTAGCATCCCCCTATGTTGAGGAATCAAGCCTCCACAGGACCAAGGAATGTTTCCTCAGTTTGTCTTTTATTCTATTAATTTTGAATATGTAAGTAATACAAATTTGTGTGTCTGTGTGTCTTTGTCTGTGTGTATTGTTCTTCTTGTGTTACATATATATATATCGTTCTTCTTGTGTTACTTTTCTACAAATGCCTTTATGTCCTGAATATCACTTACCATTTGAAGATTATGAAGGAACTACTATATATTTTTATTATATCAGATTTTTGCACTCCATTTCTGTTTTAAGTGGTTATTTTGCTCTAGCTAGCTCATTGGCGCAGTTGAGGCATGACTACCTGGTATTTCACAAAACAATTATGATAGTTTTTTATTAAATTATTTTATTTGCATTTCAAAAGTTGCCCCTCTTCCTGGTCTCCCCTCCACAAGTTCTTTGATTTCTTCACCCTATTCCTCATCCCATCTTCCTTTGAGAGTGTGGTCCCCCTTTCTCTCACCCACCCCCATCTCACCCCCATCAACATCCCTCTTCCCTGGGGCATCAAGTTTCCACTGGATTAAGTCCATCCTCTTAATTGAGGTCAGACAATGAATTCTGCTACACATGTGCCCAGGGTTAGAGCAGCCCATGAAGTCTCTAGGAGCTCTGAGGTGTTCAGGTTAGTTGATGTTGTTCTTCCTATTGGGTTGCAATCCCCTTCAGCTCCTTCATTCCTTCCTCTATCTCTTCCACATGGGCCCCCAAACTCAATCTAATGGTTGGCTGTAAGTTTCTGCATTTGTCTCAAGTCAGCTGCTGGTAGAGCCTCTAAGAGGACAGTCATGCTAAACTCATATCTACAAACACAATATGGCATCAGTAATAGTGTCAGGGTTCGGTGTGTGTGCATGGGATATATCTCAAGTTGAGTAGGTCACTGCGTGGCCTTTCTTTAAATCTCTGCTCCAGTTTTGTCCCTGCATTTCCTTTAGACAGGAACAATTCGAGAAGACGGGTAGGTGGCCCCCAGCCTTGACTGGGAGCCATGTCTATCTACTGGAGGTGGTCTCTTCAGTTTCCATGTCCTCGTTGTTGGGCATTTCCACTATTGTCATCCACATAGTCTCTCACATCCCATGTCTCTGGGACTTTCTAGAGGTTCCCTCTGCCCCCCTCCAACTGATGCGTATTTTGATTCTGCCTTCTTCATTGTTTTCCTGTTGAATTGTATTGAATATGCTTCTATTCTTAAATAAGAAAAATAAAGTAATTAGAACTTTCTAAAAATGATGACCTCTCCTCCTTTAATAATTCAACCATGCTTTCTGGATCTTTCTCATCCCTTTTTTGATCATTATACTTCTTTGTATTACACTTTCTTTTGACATGATAAATGTCAGTTTTCTCTTAAATTCTGTAATCTTCTGCATTACCTCCCTGGAAGATTTCAGGTTCTATCATGCATATATCATTTCCTAATGTTTGTATTTATTTATACATGTTAGTATACTACCTGCAAGTACACAAGTGCTATCTACAGTTAACCACCTTATTGTCCTACTATGCAACCTGAGTTAATGACCCTTCACATTTCTTTGCACACTTACTACTCTAAATTTATAACTCAGTCCATCTCTCATGATATATGCATCCTCTGCCTCTGTCATGTTTAATTATCAACATTAGCTAAATATATTTTATTTTGTTCTTAATGCAAGTTTTTAAAACTATATCCAAGCCATTCTTTCTTGGCCTTTGTTTTCTGAACATGGACGTCATGGTCTTAATTAAGAAACATGGTCTTACTTTTCCTACTTTCTAGATTTCTCATGTCCATTTACCTGTTCTTGCATTCAGTCTGTTTTATAGACATCTGGGGACAATTTGTTGCTTGGTTTCTTAAACTATTTCATTTAAGTTATATCTTACTGAACAGAGACTTCCTCAGTATTTTCTGGTTTAACATTTAATGTTTAATATTTAAACAAATTTAAATATTATTATGGTGAGAATCCTAGTTAGCCACTTACTCCTTCAAAATTAGGTTATAATGTTTTATGAACAGTTATTTTATGCATTTTGAAAGTCTTTAAATTTCACCAATAAACTTACCATTGTATTGGATTCTACCTAGTAGGAAACATGGATCATGTAACTATAACAACTGTTTCCCAATGTGTCTCCTTTATGACTATTATTGTTCATCTTTATTGTTAACTTGAGGGAATTTATAATTATTATGGAAACATACTTCTGGCTATGTTTATAATAGTGTTTCCAGAAGGTTTGACTAAGCAGGGAAGACCTACCCAAAACATGAGTGGCATCATTCCATTGGTTAGGGTCCTCACTCAATAAATATAAAGTGAGCTGAAGACCAGCAATGCTCTTCTCTCTGCTTTTTGACTGCAGTTTCTCAGACTGTACACAAAAACAAGACCTTCCTGCCTTGTGTTTCTTCTTTTTGGATATTTGGTCACAACACTGAGGAAAATGACAAACACCAACCCACAACACCAATTAAGAAGAAATAAAACCACCTCAAAAATCATTTGCATCCCAGTCTTCACATCTATGTTCTTGTGTTTAATTATTTACATTTTCCCTGAAGCTTGATATAAATGAGATATGCATTTTTAAATTTCCCTATGGTTTTTTAACCTATTAAAGTTATTTAGCAATTTGCTTAAATACTTGGCACTCATTTTTGCCCTCATCCAGTTCAACCCTACCTGTATTATTCTACACAATTATCATCAATGATACATTCATCTACAGTTGGTTTCTAATATGCTACCTCCAAATCTAGTATTTTTGAAGTTAGGTGGAGTAAAATAAAAGAATCTACTGGACCTATCCCCTTCCTTTAGATTTCCACTGAGGTGTGTGTTTTTCCTCAGGAAAGGATTCCTTTCGTAACAGGTCAGTTCTAATGGTCTCTTTGCCCCTCTGCTGTACAGCATTTTGCATTTTGTGATTAAATGTGTATGTACATGAATATCTGATAGACTCTTTCATCCAGTAGAGGAGAAAAATTTATGTGGGAATGCCTCCTATATAATTCCCTCTGCCATTGCACATAGTCTGGCACCTTGAACATAGAATTTATTTAATCAACATTTGTGGGGAATGCAGTAAGTAATTCATATAGTGAAAGGGCTTTTATTTCTCATATGCAGAGATACCTAAAAACAAAGCGTTGCTTTATATACATACTCTCACATCTCCAGAGTGTTAGAAGATGTTACCAACAAGATTTGCCCAGAGTAGAAGCTAATCTCAAGCTATAAGGTGATAGTCATAAGAATGTGAGCTGGTATAATAATACACTGAGCCAAGTGCACACTCATAGTGGAGAGTTTAATAAATCCTTGCTGAATCACTAACTTAACCTGCCATAAGGAGTTCATTGAATATTGTGCTAATTTGTATAATGGAAAAAAAGTAACACTTTTTTTTTTCTTTTCTAAAGAATTCTGAGGAAATAGAAATGGTGATGGTGCATATCCATTCTTGGAATTGAGAAGGACTGAAGGAAGAACCACTGTTGGCAAATACTAGCTTTTCTCTACAATTGGTTTTCAGCCATCTGCGGTTGGTTGGGGTAGAAAAGTACATTGTGTGCTTGAGATTTTTGAGACGTAACTCCTTCCCACCCATCTACTAATGCTAGTGTACTTTGCCCAATATTACACTATATATTTTCTTTAATAGTTATAAAATTTCTGAACAGCATATAGAAAAGAGCAGTCAACATTAATAAAATATATATTAAAATAAGGTCTAAAGAATCATCAAAATTATTCTACCGAGAGAAGAGAGGTGTGGAAGTAACTTCATAATTATTTATCTCAGTCTTTGTTTTACATTGTTGTTGTTGTTTTAGTAAAGTACTAGTTCTCCATCTCTACTTATAAGGCATTTAAAAAGAGCTGCTTCTAACAAACACTTTACCATCTTGTTCTGCATGAGGAGCTCTCTGACAACAAGGTCTGTTATTTATAGAAATGAGTTGTTTATGGTCACATGTATTCTTTAACAAAATTTTAAATCAATCATAACAACTCATCATTTGGAAATCTTTGTGGTATATTTTCTAGGCAAAGACAGGGCTATCTTTGCTGTTGTAGGAACTATATGTCCCTTCAAGTCTCTTCCAGCTCTGGATATCTATAAATAATGAAAAGTTAGCCAAAGTTTATATTGCATTAAAACCTTTAGTAAACAAAACCATCCAACTAAAATTATACCATGGGTTTTATGAAATGCTTAAATATTGCTTCTCAGAAGCAGGCAGTAAAAGCAAATATTTATTGCACCTTGATAGGAGACAGAAGTCATCCTTAACTATGAATTTCTATGAAATGTAAAGGTATTATAGTGAAGCAATAGAGAGATGGTGTTGAATATGATCTTAAAAGGTTGAACTTAATATTAAGTATGGTTTGTTTCAACATTTCAGCCAAAATACAAACAATAAAGATAATATGTGCTGTTATATCTGCCAAACATATTGCATTAAACCAAATAAGGTGATTGGGCTGATAAACCATAGGAGAAAAAGCATATCCACCATGCTGATGAACAACTCTAAAGGATCTAGTGACTCAGTAGTTGACTATACAAATCACCACCAGACTTCAAGTAGTATCCTTAATACAGCAGGATATTTTTATAATACCACTGTGTCACACCCATAATTTGCAACAGTGTATACTGAAGCTTATTGTGTAGACTTTATGCATAAGGTAGCCCTCAATACTCATGTTTGAACATTATTGAGATGCCACATTGCATTACCTATACCATATAAAAATTAAAGCTATATATTAAATTACAAAAGTAAATTTATTTTTGCAGCACAGAAAGAGTAAATTTATATACATATATTTTCTATATGTAGTGAGTAGATGCATTAATCATTCTTTCTTATCTTGATATGAAGTAAGTAATAATGTGTAATCAAATAGAAAAGGATTGGGTGAACCAACATTAGTAAAATAAAAGTAACTGCCCTAGAAATATCATATACTCAGTCAACTTAATTTTATGGGATTTTCCCACTTAACACTTTGTGATTAGTTTCATATAAGAAATAAACCTAGGACTTGGGACACATAGACAGAAGGATTGTCATGGCTATTAGGGCATGGCTAAGTCGACATGGGCTACAAGTAAGACATTTTCTCCCGAGAATCCTGGAATCTTGTGTTTGGAAACTTTACATTTGTTCATATGTGGTCTCTTGATTCTATATTTTATTTTGATCAAATTAGACAGACTCAAGACTCAAATCGAGGTTTTATTTAATTCTTGGGAACATGTGGGTGTGTTTTAATTCATTCTTTTGCTTCTAGATATCTAGTTTCCAAAAGAGAATTTTCAAGGAGGGTAGTCTGTGGTAATAGTTATGTGGAAATTTAGACATTAAAAGTATTTATTTACCCTTTTCTCTGACAACAATTCTCCCTAATCTCCAACCATTTTATACACAAATTTGTTACTATACAAGAATTTTATTTAAAATTAAGATTTTAATAACATGAACCCCTTCAGAAACTTCATCTGAAGTAAACTAGGCTTTACCAGAAGTCAAAGATCCACCAAACAACAAAAATTAATTCTCCACATCCCTTACCAGATCAACTGTGTATACTCTCAAAAACATTGCAACTTTTCCCATAAGACACAGATCCTGAAAAGGTCTTTGCATACAGTACATGGTCCACCGAGGGTCTAGTTACATTAATATGGTTTTCAACATCATTCATTAACCACATTTGGAATGATCGCTTTATAAAGATAAATTATGAACAACATGAAAACAAATGATGGAAATGCACATTTCTGCCCCCTCTATACTTTTAGAGAGTGTTGTGGTTTGAAAGAAAATGACCTCCATAGACTGATAGGAGGAAGAACTATTAGGAACTATGAGCTTGTTATAGTAGTTATAGCTTTGTTGGAGGAGGTGTGTCACTAGAGGGTGGTCATTGAGGTCACTAAAGCTCAAGCCAGTTCACTTCCTGCTGCCAGCAGATCAAGACATAGAACTTCCAGCTTCTTCTCCAGCACCACGTCTGACTAGATGTTGTCATGCTTACCACCATGATGATAATGGACTGAACCTGTAAACCAGCCCCAATTAAGTGCTTTTCTTTATATGATTTATTGTGCCATAGTGTCTCTTCAAAGTATTAGAAACTCTAAGGCAGTAGGATGTATTTTTAACAATGAGAGACTCAAAATTAATTTGATTTAGATATTGCAATATTCATCCCTAAAATGTTTATTGGCCGCAAAACTGAAAAGTGAGACTTCTCCATGATTTTCCTAAAAGATACATGTGGGGGCTGGAGAGATGACTCAGCGGTTAAGAGCACTGTTTTTCCAGAGGTCCTGAATTCAATTCCCAGAAACCACATGGTGGCTCACAACCATCTGTAATGGGATCTGATGTCCTCTTGTGGTGTCTGAAGACAGATACAGTATGCTCATAGACATAAAATAAGTAATTAAAAAAAGAAAAAAGAAAAGTTACATGTATACAAATCTTTGCAAAGAAACATTGGCTCATTGAATTTTGGAAAATGTAGTCCAGCATATCAAAGACAAATTGTTCAAGTAAGCTAATGTTAAAGATTAAAGCATAGGAATGTGGAGAAATAACAAGAAGGATGCAAGGTTACTAAATTTATGGATTCATAACTCAGCAAGACTTTTCTAATTCTCACTAGATGTTCTTTCCTTTGCATAGATTGTGTTGCAGCTGTCTGTTAGTATTTGAGTATTGGGCCTTGGCCCATGCTTTACAGTCAGCATCCCAAGAATTTTGCATACCAGGAGCAATTCATGAGTCTAACTACAAAACAATTATAGTGCATACAAGAAGGGTGATGTAAAATTCCAGGATTGAAAGAAGCAGCTTCAATCAACTCAGTACAAGTTCTATACATCTCTACTGCATTTGATCTGATTTACTGATTTATAAATCTTACACATCTTTGTCTGTTTAGCCATGTCCTTTGTGAAATGAAGACAGCAAAATTCCTTGATTACAGTCTCTACCAAAATCTCCAGTTCACTGCAGTTACTTTAACTTCCAAACACTTATAGATTAATCAGTTTTGCTGTTTGGGAATCTGAAGCAAACAGTAAAGAAAGATGGGCCTCATGATATTCACACATGTCAACCAGATGGAGCATCAGACAAAATCTCCAAAAAAAACTGCTTTGCAATTTGTCCTCAATTGTACATTTGAAGGGTTTTCCTCAAAACTGGGTCTAAAGACAGTTAAATTTAAAAAAAAAAAAAATGGTTACATCTTTCAGAAATTTCTCAGGAATGGCTTAGAAATTTCACTGTGCTTTGTGGTTGGGGTTTCATCTGAACCCTTAATCCTGTGGCTCCAGGGGCCGAGGTAGGAGGGCTTAGAAACCCCCTTGGATCCCAACAGCGGGCGGCAGTTTCCTGAGGCAGGAAACTTTTGCCTGGGACACTAGGATTCCATAGTCAAGCAGCTCCGGGAGAAAATTTCTCTCCCAGGAACGCGGAAAAGCCCCGAGCGGGGGCAAAACGAGCCCCAGCGCTCACTGATTCTGCCCAGTTTCCGCGGGCCACAAAGATTGAGGGACAGCAACTTCCAGCGGCAGCCGGGAACCTCAGCTTGGGCCACAGGGCTCCATAGCAAATTAGCGCTGGAACAAAGATCCCTCTCAGGAGCTCGGAAAAGCCGGGAGAGGGCCAAAGACACGCCCCACAGCTCACCAGGAACTTCCCCGAACCCAAGAGACACAGGGACTGGTGCCACAGCTCTCCAAACCCAAACACCTCTCAGAGAGAGCTGGTCTTCAAGGAGTACTGACACAAAGACCTACAGGAGGGGCAAGCCACAACCAGACAGAGTAA
>CM052722.1:70186355-70235730 GCA_028551405.1 Uromys caudimaculatus
TCTCTCTCTCTCTCTCTCTCTCTCTCTCTCTCTCTCTCTCTCTCTCTCCTCCTTAATCTCTGTTCTCCTCTGTTCTCATCTTTCTTATTTTCACTTTCATTCCAATATTAAGCTCATTCTTGATTTTTTTAGTTGGATATTTACTTTATTTACATTTCAAATGTTTTCCCCTTTCCAGATCTCCCCTTCAGAAATGCCCTATCCCATCCCCCTCCTCCTGCCTCTATAAAGTTGCTCCCCCACACACCTACCCCCTCCTGCCTTCCCTCCCTAAAATTCCCCTATACTGGGGCATCGAACACCCTCAGGCCCAAGGGCCTCTCCTCCAACTGAGGTCCAACAAAGCCCTCCTCTGCCACATATGTGGCCAGCACCATGAGTCCCTCCATGTGTATTCTGTGGTCGGTGATCAAGTCTACAGGAGCTGGGGGGAAGGTCTGGCCAGTTGACACTGTTGCTCCTTCCATGGGGTTGCAAACTCCTTCAGTCCCTTCTCCAACTTCTCCATCCAGGACCCCACACTCAGTCCAATGGTTGGCTACGAGCATTCACTTCTGTATTTGTCAGACTCTGCCTGAGCCTCTCAGGAGACAGCTTTTCATGCTTCCATCAGCAAGCATTTCCCAGCATCCATAATAACTGCAGTATTTTGACTGGGGATTCCGTCTGGGAAACCAGAAGCTCCATCAATGGAAAAGAAATAATGTAATATACATTGCCATATAATTAACAGTTGGGGTTTGCAACCCCATAGGAAGAACAACAATATCAACCAACCAGACCCCCAGAGCTCCCGGGGACTAAACCACCAACCAAAGAGTACACATGGAGTGACCCATGGCTCCAGGGCATATGTAGCAGAGTATAGCCTTGTCAGGCATCAATGGGAGCAGAGGCCATTTGTCCTGTGAAGGCTTGATGCTCCAGTGTAGGGAAATGCAATGGCAGGGAGGTGAGAGTGGGTGGGCGGGTGGGTGAGCACCCCCATAGAAGCAGGAGGAGGGAGGATGGGATAGGAGGTTTGTGGAGAGGAAACTGGAAAAAGGGAATATTTGAAATGTAAATAAATAAAATATCCATTTAAAAAATTTTTTTCAAATCATAAAAAATTAAAACTGTAAAAATGTTGTAACTGAAACAACACAGATTGCTTCAAACCTACTCTGTATAAGATGGCAAACAATTCAGAGAAAGATACCAAACTAATCCATTTGTATCATCAGACACTTCTCTAACTGGGGAGCGATATCCCAGGACTGTGTGACCATGAAGCTGGTTTTATTATGGGTTTCGTCATAATTATGGTACAATTGTCATAGTTACTTTTCTTACCCTGTGGAAAAAATATCTGACGAAGAGACAAGGAATTATTTTGATTTACTGATGAAAGACAGTCCTTCATGCTGCTTAAATTGTACCCACAGTTAGAAAGCAGAGAGTGAACAGGAAATCCCCAACCCACAATAAAGCCTACTCTTCAAAAAAAAAAAAAAAAAAAAAAAAAAAAGGCTGGGCAGTGGTGGCACACGCCTTTAATCCCAGCACTTGGGAGGCAGAGGCAGGTGGATTTCTGAGATCGAGGCCAGCCTGGTCTACAGAGTGAGTTCCAGGACAGCCAGGGCTACACAGAGAAACCCTGTCTCGAAAAAACAAAACAAACAAACAAACAAAAAAAGGCCTGCTCCTACTGACCCAATTTTTATAATGAGGCCCCACTCAGTAAAGGTTGTAGGACATTCCTAGACAGTTCCACCAGCTTCAAATCAAAGACTGAAACAGATTATCCTACTGGGAATCATTCACATTTAAATCACAACTCTAGTCAATATAGCATCAAAAGTTGACTAAGATTGTGTCTTTCTTTGGTTACTTCTAAATAAAATTCTATCTCATCAATGAGGACTTCTCTTCCCATACATTTGCTATAATTTTCAGTTGCCACTCAAGAATTTGTGAGCTCCAAAGGGCAGGTTTTAGAATGGGGAAAACAAGTATTATCCTCTCGGTGATGTTTCCTATGCCTGAAAATGGCTATAAATCATCTTTTATATAGATCTTGCAAAGACATAGAAAGTTGTCCATTATTTGAATAATTCAAACTTTCAAAGGACAGATCTATCCTTCCCTTCCCCAGACACTCCCAATCTGAAAAATTTGACAATATCTTTCTTTCAGTTCCACTTTAATCCCAAGTTTTCTATATTACTGTTTCTACTACTAAATAAACCAGAGATATCTAGTTCAGACATTTTTTCATGATGTTCCACTAACTTTGTCCCTCATCATAAATCACCACAAATATAAGTACATTTAAATATCCTACACATGTACTAACTACATAATCATATATACCTTAAAATAATCCCCAATGTTTCGATATTTCAACTCTGTAAACAAGTGACAATTTGACTAAATGTTTCATTTAGCAGAGATTGATATATTAATTTTCCACTATAGTTTAATTAAGTAAACGTATTCTTTCTTATTTCTAGGGCCTAACTACGTTAAACCTCTTTCTTTCTCTTTCCTGTTCCCTTCAGCTTACAAAGATAATTTAAAATGACAAGATCAATTCTTGGGAATAATGTACCCACGTTCATTCATTTCATACTCTACCCTCTTTCTCTTTCCCCTCACTCTTTTTTTCATCTCTAACACATCTTATCATTGAATTTAACTGTATAAATACTAGCTAGAAATTCAGTATCACATTCAGCTTGGGACGGCCCTGTGTGCTACATGTACTCAGGCTCTAGAAGTATATCCACTTCCTCAACAAACTTGACATCCATTAACTATGAATGCTATCACCAATTTATGAGAATCAGATTAAGTATACATGCCATTAATTCATCCTTTACTACATACAGACAAAAAATGAACATGTCAAACATATCAAACATAGAGCCCAAATAGGTATTTGTAACACATAAAAATAAATATTGCATGGTTTAATTTTTAGTACTTCCTTATTTATTTTTTAAATAAGCTTTTAAATTTGTAACCTCATGTCGTAGAACAGTTACAAAGAAAGTAAAGAGAATTTCCCTTTACTTCTTACCCAATTTCCCCTATTATTAGCATGTTACATAACCACAGTGCATTTGTCAAAACTAAGAAAATAACTTTGGAACATTGTTATTAACCAAATTCAAAACTTCATTCACAATTCATTAATTTTTCATTAATGTCCTTTTGCTGTCTGAGACCATTGACAGGAAATATAGACATTTAAAGTTGTCTTGTGCCAGGCTCATAAGGATGAAATGCAATTTATTAATCATATAGCTTTAGTTTTCATTGTTCTGTGATACTTTCTTAGGCTTTATATGTTTCTTCATGATCATGAGACTATTTAGGAAAACTTATTTAGTGTATCATAGAAAAATCATCAGTTTAGTTTTTATGATAGCTTCTCAATGTTGGAAAGAATCACAGGTTTTAAGGAACTATGATAATTAAGACAAAATGTCATATTAATACCACCCTATGACAAAAACCATTGATCAACATATTTGATCATTGAGAATATTGGGCTTTGTCTCCTAGCTTAGTTAGTATGTGCCAGTTTTCTCTTTAAAATAACTTTTGCTTCTTTCTATACACTGCCATTTGAGAGGAAGTTTCTGTGTCAAGAAGTCTCCTTCTATCTTTGGGAAGGAAAAGCAGCTTAAAAATTACACATAGGAAGTGTGTTGACTTTCCAATATTTACCCCATCTATGTGTTTATTTATTTACTTATTTAATAATTAACTTATAAGTATGGACTTGTATGTATTTATTTAACCCTTAAATTTGTAATACTGTATTATTTGCTTTAGTGAACAAAATTTTCCAGCATTGGAAACTAGGAACCTTTTCAAGTTGGCTCCTCTGCTGCTTTAACATATCTGAAAATTTTTGGTTTTGAATGTTAATTTATCACATAAAATTATAAGATGTGATAGTCTCATTTTTTGTTCCCTATGACTTGACCTAAGAATAAAGCATTTCTCCAAGGCACCCTGATTTCTTCTAGTATATCTTGGTTTTAAATATCAGTTTTCCCATTATGTCTGTTCCCTGCCTAATACACCCTCAATCCTGGTCTTGTCTAAGTACTCTGAAGTATATAATCCCTGTTGTTTCTACCTTAGCTCCTTCAATAATTTTACGACACAAATCCTTACCTTTAATGTTCATATCATCTATTCATGCATTATATTACCTAAAAGTAGTAATATACAGTCTTAAAGTAAGCAGAACTTTAGAAATAGGTAAGTGTCATGTTCTTGTGTTAAAGAAAAAAGATCAGAGATAAATTACACATTCTTTGTGAAAGTATGTTGATTATTTCATGAAATATCATTCCTTCTTACAAGAAAAAAATTGAAAACCAAATCTCAGGAGTGAACTAACTAACATATACTCACATCAACTAAAGTATTCAAATAATATAGGTGTGAAAACTGATAAGCAGAAAAAATTTTAGACCTTCACATATTGGCAGAAACACTTTTAGACTATCTTTTGCGAAACCTGTATTTCTAACTCCCAGAGAGCATGGTAATCTGCAAAAGAACAAATGGCCAGTAATTTTTGTTATGAATGTTTAATGTAGGTGACACTCCTCCATATATTCAGTCATAATTTAGCTATTATAATCAACCCCCTCAACAGGCATGCTTATTGAAAAGGACTATCCAGGTTTTATCACCATAAATTTGACAAATAATAACCACAAACTCAACCACATCCTTTCTGAAAAACTTATAGTAATGAAAAAAGACAATTTTGAATGGGAAAATTACCTCCTCTTAAGTAAATTTCAAGTATTTCTTAATTTAATTTTTAAACAATAGTAGACTGTTTTAGGGGGAACTACCTCCTTTTTGAAAATATTATGTCTGGATCTTAACAGATATTCACTAATTTGCAACTTGTATAAAAGATAAAATGAATTTGCCTTGGTAAACCACAAAAATTTATCTTCACATGTTTTAATCATAAAAAGTATAAATGTAAATAAAGTCAAACTTGGTTTAAGCACAATTTCAGATCCACACAATCTTCATTTCTTTTCCTTAATACAATATAAAACACAGCTCTTGTTGTATTTCTTTAGCAGAGGGTTAATAATAATGATTTGTTAATTCAATGAACTATTTTCTTTTCTTTTAAACCTTATGAGATTTTAAGTGTGTATTTATATTTTTCTTTTATTGAGTATCAGTTTTCAAAATACAATATATCGTGATTCCATTTTACATTCCCCCAGCTTTTCGGAGAGCCTCCCCTCATACTCTCGCATCTGAATCCACACGCTTTATATCTCTTGTTAGAAAACAGGTATATAAAAAAGCTACTAATAAACTGAAATATAACAAACCAGAAACAAACAAATGAGAATAAGACAAACCAGAGAAAGAGTTAAAGAAAAAGCAAAAGAAACACATATAGACACAGTGACACATATACCCATGTTCAGGAATCTCATAAAAACACAAAACCAGAAGCCATAATACATATGTAAAGGATCTGTGTTAAAATAAAATAAAATAGAAAAATAAAAAATAAGATACATAAATAAAAAATAAACACTCCAACTAAACATTATGAAGAAAATAACCTCCAAAGAAGCCATTGATTTCATTTTGAGTTGGCTATCTACTGCTGGGCATGGGGCATTGCTATAAGAATAAGAATGGTTTGTATCCCCAGTGAGACTTATTTGGTGAAAACTAATTTTTTTAGTGAGTGGTTATCAACTGGAGATAGATTCTGGGTTAGAGATCGTAGCTTATGTCCACTTTCATCTCAGCACTGGGACCCTATCTGTTTCAGACTCATGCAATCCCTTTGCATGTTGTCACAATCTCTGGGAGTTCATAGGCATATTGGCTCTGCTATATTTAGAGCAACTTGTCCCCTTGATGTCCTTCATCTCCTTTGGCTCTTATAGTCTTTCTGCTCCCTGAGAGGAGGGATTTGATAGAGGCACCACACTTAGTACTGAGTGTTCCAAAGTCTCTCACTCTCAGTGCATTATATGGCTGCGGGTCTCTGTATATGTTCCCATTTACTGCTGGAAGAAGCTTCTCTGATGACAGCTGAGCAAGGCATTAATTTATCTCTTATAGCAAAAGGTTGTTAGGAATCATTTTATTGCTTTAGTCCCTTAGTGGAACAGTAGTATTTGGTTGGTCCCTGGGCTATCTAGTCTCAGGTTCTTGACCATCCAATCAATATTGGAGATGCATTTCTTCTCATGGAGTGTGCCCTAAATACAATCAGATAGTGACTGGTTAGTTCCACAAAGTATGTGCCACTATTACACTAGCATTTCTTGCAGGCAAGCCATCACTGTAGATCACAGGACGTATATAGCTTGGTTGATGTTTACTCTTCCTTTAGCTAGCATGCAGAGTAGATTTCTGTACCAAAAACACAATAATATAGGAGTAGTGAAGGCTCCAGGTAAATATATGCTCTACTTTTTGTAGGGTGGGTGTTTTAGCAATAGGACCTTGCCCTCAATTTGTGGAGTCCAACCAATAGCCTTGGCAACAGCTTGGGTTGTTTCAGGGTTCCCATAAACTCTTCTGGCAAACAACTTAGATATAACCCCTTCCCAATACTGGGCAGTTCATTTGGTGAATAGAGATGTCCAGGTAGAGCTCTGTTTTCTCTGTTAATTGGCCATTTCATTTAGATTGACATTATACATGAAGCTTCTACTATATTAGGTTTCCATGGAAAAATAAAGTGCGGTCAACTCTTTTAGCTATGGTTTTCTACCTCCCAATTTCTTATAAGAATCTAGAGCCTTTTTCCTGACATACTCACCAACTTCAATGTCTAATTGGTGACCGAGCCAGTTCAGTCAACAGAGTCTCAAGCAAGGGAGTGTGGATTGCAAAAGAAAAACAGACAAAATTATAACATGACTCCAGCCCATACTGAGGCTGAGGCAGCTTTATTTCTCTCCAGCCTGCTTTTATATCATTCTAGGTACATCCAAAACCCATGGTCAGTTCTTAGATCAAAGACAAAGTAATCAAGCGAAGTAGTAAACAAGGAGATCACACAAGATAGTAATTAAATAAAGTAGTAAGGAAAAGGGTCACACAAGATAATAATTAAGTAAAGTAATAAGCAAAGAGATCACATAAGGTAGTAATTCAGCAAAGAAGTTAACAAAGTCCCATGGTCACTGTTTTTGATATATTTATCTGAGCCTACTTCTTTGTCTGAGCCCAGTGACAAATGCCAAAAGCTCTCAACAAATTGGGGCTCTGACTGCCTACCCCATTAGATTACCTTATTGCTTAAAGAATCTATGATCTCATATTTTATAGCCATTAAAAATATAACACTTTCAAATAGTCTTTCTATAGAAGATATAGATTTGAAACCAAAGGGATTTTTTGAAACACAGAAGGGTTTAAAAGAAAAACCTAAAGCTGAGAAGGTACCCAGCTGCAAAGAACCAAAGAGGAAACTATAGATATTGTATAAACACCACATAAAGGGAACTTTTGAAAAGTCCTATTATCTTTAAGTAAATTAAGTTAAAGTTCAGTTTCTCATTTTTCTGTTTCAAACATGTTTAACAAGAGATGTATACACAATACAACATGTGTTTTAAATGGCATGCACTAAACTAATCCAACCCAAAGTGACTGAGATGCAAACAAAATCATGCTTTCTTCAAAATCTTGAAAATCAACCAAAATCATTTTTTTTCTCTTAAAGAGAAAAAAATGTAGAACTTGGTACTAATACTAACTAAAATTACAAAAGAAAGGGAGAAAGACATGATTGAAGGGGAAGAAATGAACTTACTGAGAGCAAGAAACAGGGATTGGGCACTAAATTGAGTGGTAGCACACTTGACTAGTTGAATACCCAGCACTGCAAAGAGAAAAAGAAGACACCATCTTAGACTCAGAAGAGATATATTTTCCCCATGATAGAGAACCCTAAGGAAGATGATTTGAAAAGCAAGAGAAAGAGACACTGGAGAAATGGCTTGGCAGTCCGGGACCGACACTTCCACGCACATATTCACAAAGAGACAAACCCATACACATAATTAAACACAAAATGAGTATTTAAAACAGAAATCAACCAAAGAATACACATGGGTGGGACCTATGGCCCCAGCTGAATATGTAGCAGAAGATGGTCTTATCGAGCATCACTGGGAAAGGAGTCCCTCAGTCCTGTGGAGGCTTGATGCCCCAGGCTAAGGGAATGCTAGGGCACTGAGGCAGGAGTTGGTGGGCACTTGGGGGAGCACCCTCATAGAGGCAGGAGGAGGGGCAGAGGGAGGGGGTTTGCCGAGGGGAAACTGGGAAGGCGGATAACATTTGAAATGTAAATAAATAAACCAATAAAAAATGAAAAAAAAAAAACAGGATTCAAGAGGAATGATAGTTAAAAAAAAAAAAACACTAAGTTTCATTTGCAAGTAGCTCCATTAATTAACTTTAAAAACTGTGAAACAGACTCAAGAAATACTAATATGGATCAATTCAAATTGTGAAAACACCAATTATGTAGATATGTTTGATAATGCCATAAATATTACAAAGAAAAACATATGGTCTTAATCACTGAGCTGCCACCAAGGACTTGGGTGACTTCCCTATAACTCCAGCACTTTCATAGTCTGACTTCCAAGCAACCACCCTTGCTCCTCCCAATACACACACACACACACACACACACACACACACACACACACACACACACACACACCTGCCTCCTGCCTGCTTTACCCTTCTCTGGCACTTGCCTCCTGCAGGCCATTTATCAAGAACTTTGCATATGACATCACATAAGGTTAGGATCCCAGAAACTTGACTGTGGTGCTGTAGGCATAAAGAAAGGACAGACACACACAAAAGTATGTCAATATATAGTTATTTAGGACTCCATCTGCTCTTTACACTTTCACACAAAGCTTAATTGACTCGCCACTTCCACTCTTTTGAGTAATGGCCTGAATCCTGATTACACTGAGCATTATGTGAACACAGCAAATCAACCGATAAATGGCAAGAAGACCCTTACTGTACAAGAAATGTCTGAGAACTGTGATAGAAATAAACTATTGAAAGTGGGTGTCCTAGTAGTTCCCTGTCATCTTGATTTAGGGTTATCTCAGAAGAGGAATCACAGTTGACGAAATGCCTCTGTCATATTTCCTGTAAGCAAGTCTGTAGTGCATTTCCTTTGTTAAAGGCTGATGTGGGAGGGGCTAGGTGATTGTAAATGCTGCCACCTCTGGGCTGGGAGTTCTTAGGTGTATAAGAAAGCAGGCTGAACATTCCACGAGGAGCAATCCAGTAAACAGCATTTATCTGTGAACTCAGCTTCAGGCAGTTCCTGTCTCCAGGTTCCTGCCTAGAGCTACCTTGAGTTCCTGCTGTGACTATGCTCAGTACCAGAGTGCATCCTGAAAGTTTGCTTTTGTTCCTGGTGTTTTATCACAGCAATAGAAATTCTCACTACAATTGTGATTAAGAAGAGATTTGGCTAGACATGTCATTAAGCATTCATAATGTGCATAAGTAATTCAGCCAAAAGGTGATCAGGACAGGAGCATATGCCAGTTCTTGATATAGACTGGACTGGCTAAGGACAATCCGCTTAAGGTTCATGGATTATAAGTACTTGTGGCTCTCTGGGGCTTAGGTGAGGATTTCCCTGAAACAAGCGGGTTTTGTTTATTTTCCTTGTCACAAGTTTAGAAAACTCACAGCTAGTGTAATGGAACAATTGGGGCTTTAATTTGGACTATACTAACTCCTTCATGCAATAAATTAAAAGGGAAAATATAGAAAGAAATATCTGTTGTATTTAAGGATGAAACTAACTTCTATATTTGGCTTCTCATTTTACATCTTAAAATTATTTAATAATGTATGACACATTAAAAATTCTACTAGTATTAATATTCTGATTTTATACCCATTTTCAATGTTCTTCATATAGTTTAGAAATCCTAATATTGTCTCATGAAAGCATTCTTTTAAAGCTAAGCCTGGGAGGCAAAATAATAAATACAGACAGAATATATTATTTTCTCAGAATTAATATCCACACAATTCATACATTCTAAAGTTTTTCCAGTAGGAGTAGACACACTATCCATAAGTAAGATATTATACTTGGCAGGTGTGATCATGGATAACATGTATTCATTACAGGAATGTTGTACAAATGTCTTAAACTTATTCAACTCTTTCTATAATTAGTTCCCTTATACATACTATCATGAATACATATTAGCATTTTCTAAATGCAGATTTTGACAAATTATATGTTTTATTATCATTAGTCCTCACAGAAGTAGAATTGATAAGAATATATATTTATATGTAGATAGATAGCCAGCCAGATATATTATATAATAGTAAAAGAATGAAAAAGAAAGAAAAAATTTTAAAGATAGATGGATAGATAGATAGATAGATAGATAGATAGATAGATAGATAGATAGATAGATTTGATTGATAAGAACCTAGGTTATATGATTATGGAGGTTTAGAAATCCTATGAACTTTCCTCTTTACATTGGAGATATCATTCTTGTCCAAACCTTAAAGCCTGAGAACCAAGATGATTAATAATATAGATTTTAGTCCAAGTCTGTAGACATGTGAACTCAAAAGAAGAGAATGGTGAAAGTCTGGGTTCCAACTCAAGCTGGCAAATACAGGGAACAAATTCTCTTTTTCTCTGCCACTTTTTATTCTATTCTGGCCCTGCATGGATTGGGTGAAGCCAAACTATCTTGAGGAAGGAAATCTCTTATTCAGTCTGTGGATTTAATTGTTAACCATCTCATACTGATATACAGCCACAACTCTGCCTAGAAATAATAGTTGAAAACATGCATAGGCACTGCACAATCCAGTAACATTGATGCATAGAATAAAATATTTTGTGTCATACTTACAAAGATATTTATATCTCCATGCATACATCTGAAAAAAACTCTTATGAATACAAATCAGTTACTTCTAACTCTGTGATTTGATGTTTTTGTTTTTATTTTGATGCAATTATTTAAAGTGCTTATTTTCAATCAGAGACATTTATTTGTAAATCATAATCTCTCCAATATCCCACAATCTTTTTGAATTTATCTATGTAATGTTTAGAAAGATGCCACATAGCACAGACAATCTCTTTTGACTAATTAATGACTGTTGTTAGCCATAGATACTAGCTAATGCTTAGTGTAATCTGAAACTCATGAAACAGGCCTTCTGCTTGGATGAGAAAGTCAGTCCAACTTATTGGGTGAATCATAGAAAGTTCAATGCTTTAAAAGTTTTCTAGGAGGGAATGTTTGTTGACTCAGTTTGTACTAAATATGAGAGTCATCTAGTTGGAATTTAACTTTTCCTAAAAAATGAGTAATATATTTGTATGAGATATTATATTTTGAGTTATCTCAATGTATCTTTTAGTATTTACACTCAGAAAATACAGTAGTGTAATGATTTGTTTTTAGTCAACTAGAGAAAATGTAGCTTTTCTCCATATTTTTGATGTGTATATTTGTCTTCCCTGTGTACATATCTGTGTACCACATGCCTGGCGCCTGCAGATGCTAGAAGAAAATGGCACATTCACTAGACCTAGAGTTACAGATATTTAAGGCCACCATGTGGGTGCTAGGAACTGATCTCAGGTATAAGCCATTTCTCAAGCCCACCAAATACCATTTTTATTATTTATTATTCATTCAATCATTCATTCATTCATTTACATCCCAAATGTTGTCCCCTGGTCCTCCCTCAAAGAGTTCCTCCCTTATCCAACCTTCCATTCACCTCTGAGTGGGCAGTCCCCCCTTCCAGGTATCTCCCACCCTGGTGCATCAACTCTCTGCTAGATTAGACACATCCTTTCCCACTGAGGCCAAACACAGCAGCCCTCTGCTACATATGTGTCTGGGGCCTCACACCAGCTAGTGTACGCTCCTTGGTTGGTGGCTCAGACTCTGGAAGCTCCAGGTTAATTGATACTGTTGGTCTTCCTGTAGGGTTACCATCCTGTTCAGCTCCTTCAATCCTTCCCCTAACTCTTCCACAGGGGTCCCTAAATTCATCTAATGTTTATGGATATCTGCATCTGCCTCAGTCAGCTGTTGGGTAGAACCTCTCATAGGATTGCTTTGCTAGGCTCCTGTCTGCCACCACAACATAGCATCATTTTTATTGTGACAGATCGGTGCCTATCCAAGGGCTGCCAAAATGGGTCAATCACTGATCGGTCCTTAGATCTCTCTGCTCCATCTTTGTCCCTGCATTTCTTTGGGAGAGGACCAATTTTGGGTCAAAAGTTTTATAGGTGGGTTGGTGTCCCCAACCCTCCACTGGGGGTCCTGTCTGGCTACTAGAGGTGGTCTCTTCAGGGTTCCATATACCAATTGTTGGGCATTAATTACTCCTAAGGTCGCCTGCATTTTCTCCTGGGATCCTACCTCATTCCATGTCTCTGGGACTTCTTAAAGAACCCCCCCTTCCCATTCCCAACCCCTGACAGCTGCATATCTCCATTCTCCTGGCCCTCTGGGACTCTTTCCTGTTTCTCCCATCCCTGGTCCTGCCTCCCATTCCCCTAGCCCTCCCCTCACCTACTTAATTTCCTCCCCCCTGCTTCCCATGACTATTTGTTCCCCTTTCTAAGTGTGATTCAATTATCCTTACTCAGGCCTTCTTTCTTGTTTAACTTCTTTGGGTCTATGGGGGATATATGGCTATTCTAAAGGTTTTGGCTAATATCCACTTATCAGTAAGTTCATACCGCATATGCCAGTTTGGGACTGGGTTAACTCACTCAAGATGATATTTTCTAGTTCCATTCTGATTGTTGTAGGGTAAAATCTCAGGGTTGTTTCGATTTGCATCTCTCTGATGACTAAGGATATTAAACATTTCTTTAGGTGCTTTTCAGCTATTCAAGATTCCTCTATTGAGAATTCTCTGTTTAGTTGTCTACCCCATTTTTAATTGAGTTATTTGGTTTGGGGAAGACTAACTTCTTGAGTTATTTATATATTTTAGATTAAAAACATCTGTCTGTCAGATGTAGGGTTGGTAAAGTTCTTTTCCCAATCTGTAGGCCGCTGGTTTGCCCTATTGGCAGTATCCTTTACCTTACAGATTTTCAGTTTCATGATGTCCCATTTATTAATTCTTGACATTAATGCCTAAGCCATTGGTGTTCTATTTAGGAAATTTTCACATGTGCCAATGTGTTTAAGGCTGTTTCTCACTTTGTCTACTATTAGATTCTGTGTGTCGGACTTTACATTGAGGTCTTTGATCCAGCTGGACTTGAGTTTTGTGGAGAGTGATAAATATGTTATGTCTCCCTTTTTATTTCTGATTTTGTTTATTTGAGTGCTGTGGCTCTGCCATTTTGTTTGTTTGGCTAAGGGTTTATCTAGCTTGTTGGTTTTCTCAAAGATCCTGCTCTTGGGTTTCTTGATTATTTGTATTGTTCTCTTTGTTTCTAATTGATTGATTTTAGCCCTAAGATTATTTTGTGCTGTCTACTCCTGTGTGTGGTTGCTTCTTTTTTCTAGAGCCTTCAGATATACTTTTTAATTTATTAGTATGAAAACTTTCCAATTTCTTAGTGCTATGGATTTTCCTCTTAGCACTGCTCTCATTGTGTCCCATAAGTTTGGATATGTAGTGCCTATAATTTCATTGAATTCTAGAAAGTCTTTAGTTTCATTATTTATTTCTTCCCTGACACAGAGATCATTCAGTAGAAAGCTGTTAAGTTTCCATGAGTGTGTGAGCTTTCTGTTGTTGTTGAAGTCCATCTTTAATCCACATTGATCTGATAAAATGCATGGGGTTATTTCAATTCTCTTATATCTGTTGAGGTTTGCTTTGTGACTGGTCATATTGTCAACTTTGGAGAAGGCTGAGAAAGAATATTTTTTTGTGGTTAGGTGAAATGTTCTATACATATCTGTTAAGTCCATTTGAGTCACAACCTCAACCACTGTCAGTTTCATTATTTCTCTGTTTACAAAATCCTATTATTATACTCAGCTTTGGCTTTTTAACCTGTGATACCAGATTATTCACTCATCTATTTTGAAACCCAGATTCCTTATTGTAAAATGGAAACTGGGTTACTTTATGTCTCTGAAGTTTCTTCTTATCTTATTATTTCCAGTGTTTTCTGATTCTATATGCCTATGTGATGATTACTAAGAATTAATTTTCAGTTCATTAGGCAAGGTGTGAATTCAAGAAGACTGAGCTGTAAATACAGAACTCTAATTGATAATTTGATATATAAAGCCTCAGTGACAGGGAAATGAGATAAGTTGCAAATGCAGCTGAATACAATATATGCAAATGGAACTTACTCTACTGTGCTACACAATACTCTGCTCCTTGTTTTGTAATCCCTTTCCAGTATTGCCTCCTCTAAATCTATTGTCCCACATGAATTTCAAAATATTTGCAGAATTCAAACTGAACCATGACATTCCTCTGTTTTAAAATAAATGGCCTAAGGTCAAGACCTAATCTTAGTGTATAAGGATCTATTCCTGATTTAGTCCCTCAGCCACTATTTGAAACAATTTTGCTATGCCCCATATTATAGTCATATCCCCCACTTCTGCCCTCTCTTGTTTGAAAGACTTTTCCTGGGGAAATGAAGCAAACAGATGTCTACTCGCCCATGACAAACCAAAGAAATAATCACGTCAAAGTTGTTATGATTACTAACAGGAATATTGGTGAGGGGTTGTTATGGGAGAACAAAAGATTCACAGGAAGCTGCCTCACCAAAAAGTACATTCCAGCAATTGTTATTGCTTCTATAACTTTGAGCAGGGAACATTGTAAATCATTTACGTTTAAACTTTCTTAGACCGAAGAAATTTGTTTACATCCTTAGCCTCATGAGCCTGCCACATTCTTCCTGAAGAGAATGTTTCAATTAGGGGGAAACTACTGTTGTAAATCATCCCCCCCTCTCTCTCACACACACACATACACTTCTGTGGTATTATATAGAAGATCCAAACTAAATTAAAGCTCATTAAGGGAATTCTACAAGTGAAACTTCTCACCTGATTATGTCTAATCTAAGCCACCAAGTCCTTAGTAGTCAGATAGTCAGGTATAGGTATATTGATTTGAAAATGACTAGAAGGATTTTCAACTTGTAGGTCATTTGGTTAGAATGGTACTTACTGAAAATGTCAATTCACTATCTATAATGAAAACTAAGGACAATTCACTCCAAGTACATGAATACTAACATTTATAAAGGATAAAGAGGCAATTTGGATATCAGCAGTCTGTTTCTCCTTGATAAACACAACTTAAAAATCCTTGTCTTAGTTACTTTTCTTATGGTTATAATAAAATACATAAGAAAAGCAGCTTCAGAAAGGAATGGTACTGTCCATAATGGCAAGGGAGTCAAGACAAGAGCATGAAGCTACTAGTTATATTGTATTTGTGTTGGAAAAGAAGAGGATGATAAGCATTCATATTCAGCTATGTGCATTTTTGCAGTTTAGAAAGAGTGCCCCTCAGTTTTAGGTTGAGTCTTTCTATCATTTGCCCAAAGTTTTTGCTCCTTTTTGCTGTAGACCTGGATAAGGAGAGTAAAGAGTAGCCATGTCACATGTCACATAAGAATGTTCTTCTGCCTTAAAATTGGCCCCATCAAACAAATTAGTCCATATTGTTTTATTGGGGTTTTACTTGTTTGTTTAATTTAATTTTTATTTGCTTGGGTTTTGGTTTTTTATCAGCAAGAGAGGGAGGGGGAAGGAAAGAACAAGAAGTTAGGTGGGTACAGAGGTGACCTAGGAGGACCTGGAGGAAGAGAAAGTATATAAAGAAAATACTTTCTAAGAAAAAGAATATAAAAATATATCAAATAAATTTTTTCAGGTTCTCAGGACATAAATAAAATATGTCCAGATTCTTGAACAAACTATCACATGAGTGACCCCAAGACCAGTTCCCTATAGAGGCCTTGTTCCCTTCTGAAACATCATTAGCCAGGTCTCTACTATTTCCATTTTTACCCTCACAGCTCCCACCAAAAAGGATCATTAAATTCTCCTTTGAGCATGCTGTGACTTTTCTAGCCCAAAACACCAAACTCCAGCCATACAACAGACTCAAATAGTCAGTTTACTAGTGCAACAATGCCCTTGGGTTTTGGTACCACTTTTCTCTTAGTTATGTTTCCTGTTGCTGTGATTAAATAATCAACAAAAGAAACTTGAAGAAAGAAAAATGTATTTTGACACTCAGTTAGTGGATATATAGATGGTTATAGAGATACCATGGGGAAAGGAAGGTAAGGCTCACATTGTGTCTGCCATCAGGAGTAAGAATGATAAAGGCTTGCTTTTGACTAGCTTTTTCTTTGTAGTGCAGGATCCAAGTTCAGGGGACTGTATGGTTCATTTTTAAGGTGGGTCTTCCCACTCTCATTAATGTAATCAAGACAATACCTCACAGGCATGGCCACAGTCTTTAAAATCTAGATGATTTTAAAACTTGTCAAGTTGAAATCCTATAGTAACCACTAAAATCACCAAACACCAAGACAGTGTGGCTACTTCAGTTAAGCCTATGTATCTAACATTAATCTTGTTCACCACAAATTTTATTCCTTGAAATACTTTCCTATATCAAGTTTTAATTATAAATCATAGGGTATATTTGATATTTCCTTGAATAGTTTAAAATTTTAAAATATACACACAAATTTCAGCCAGAGACATTGCCTCCTAATGACCAATAAATCTGTAGTTTGGTTCAGCATCTATGTGCTTTATTAATCTAAAACCTGAGCACTTTCCTTATCATGTATAGTTACGGAAAAAAATTCCATTTAGAATCTGAACTGGGCTTTGAGGAACTGGGAGAGTTAAAAGGTTGGAAAGAAGAGAAAATGCATTTGCAAAGGGAGAAAGAGCCTAAACAAAATCATGGAAGGCATACAGTACTTATCAGTTGAGTCAGGCAGCAAAGAGGCAAGTCTAAGTGGAACAGAGGATGCATAGTCAAGAAAATTGGCATGACAGCTTCCTCTGCCAAGAATTTTCACTTCTAGACATTTTATTTCTTACTAGCTGACATGTTCTGTTACAGTCCTTTTCCTCCCACCAAATCTAGATGAGGTGTATTCTAATGCCATTTCTTGACATTCTTTCCTTCCCTAGCAAATAATTTATTAGACCTAATAGTATTTTTCTGACTATTCATTTATCATTCTTTCTGAACTAGTAGTTCCCAACTTTCAGTATGTATCAGAATCACCTAGACTGGAGATCGACAAATGACTGTTCAATGGCCAAATCTAGCAAAGTTGCCTGTTCTACAAAGAACATTTTATTGAAGCATAGTTACACTTGTTATTTATGTATTTTCATGCCTGTTTTCATGCTACATCAAAAAACTGAGTCATCGTAACAGGGACCATATATCTACAACACTTGGCCTTTTATAGACAAAGGAAAAGAAAGAAAGTAAAGAGAAAAAAAAACAACCACCCATCAACCTGCAGCCCTATGAGTCTAACTTAGTTGAGCTCCCACCCTAAGAGCTGTTGATTTGGGAATCTAAGAATAAGGACCAACCTTAAACACATCAGATAAGTGTTTAGGAGATACTGATTCTGTTTCTGGGCTGGGACTCCTTTAGAAATAAATATTTCCCTAGGGTAGAAAAGATTATTCTTGGCTGAACAATAAAACCATCTATAGGACTTTTAAAAATAATAATCATTGCACACTTAAATGAAAATTGTTAGAGAAAAAAAGTCAGATTTTTATTCCATGTTAAAATTTCTCAGGTGAAACAGAGTGGTGGTGATACACACCTTTCATTCTAGGACTGACAAGACAGAGACAGGCAGATCTCTGAGTTTGAGACCTGCCTTGTCTATACAGATAGAGTTTCAGGACAGCCAAGGCTACACAGAGAAAATCTGTCTTGGGAAAAAAAAAACACTAAAAACTTAAAATATTTTATAAAATCCTTTTTTAAAAAATCAGATGATTCTAACAGAACTACTGCTGTGAGTTCTGTGATTCTGTGATAGAAGGCTATCATAATTGAATTTAAGAAAATCCCAGCCTATAAATTATTTGTCAGAGAATTTGGGTAGTAAAACTATGGTTAGAATTCAAAATGACCTGAAACAATACAACTTTCCATTGTATTTGGTACCTGAGAGCTTTGTAATTCCAAGAATCTCTAGGTCTCTAGAATCAGTTTCTCTGACTTTTACTTTCCTCAGGAATGCAGACACAAGCAAATGTTTTTATGACAGGGAGACTCCTGGCTGCCACATACATAAGTCAACAGATTTAACCAGAACTGAGAACAACACAACTGATTCACTTTTGAGCAACAAATTAAAGAATTTGAACACTTACCCAAGACACTAAATCTAACAACCACTGTGAATGTAGTTGTTTTACATGTTGAATTGAAGAGACTAATAGGGGATAAAAATAAGAGGTCACAAGACTGTCAAAAGCAACTGCTTTTGTGGAGGTGGGGCATGGATTCTTTTAATTGGTTTGTTTCCATGGTAAGAAGAAGCAATGTTAACAACCTCTTCTAAATTATTCTCAGAAGAAAAACACATAGACTACTTTTTCCCCTACTATAGACAAGATAGTAGCAAATAGGACATTCTCACTTTTAAAAAATTCAAATGAGGCTCTTATCTCTTTCTCTTGCCTCTCTCCTACTTCTCTTGCCTCTCCCCATTCCCTTCCCCCCTCTCTCCACGTGGTCATGGTGGGCCTCCACTCCTCTACTTCTCTACTCTCTCCCTCTCTCTGCCTTTCTCTGCCTCTACTACCCTCTTAACTCCCCTTCCCATGCCCTAAATAAACTCTATTTCTATACTAAAAAAAAATTCAAATGAGAACAGTGACATCATCTCTCTTCTATTTGTACAATCTACCATGCCTGGCATCAAATGGCTCTGACTCTGAAAATTCAGTAATATCCCCTTTAGTGGGGAACACAGCAAAAGGCAAAGGGGATGGGTAGGAGTGGAGATAGAAGACTAGCTGTATGCAATAATTCTCTGCAGTCTAGAAAAGAAGACACAAGAATACCAATGAACTGAAAGGAAAAATAAATAAATCTGAGAGAGAAACCAGATGGAAAATGAAAGTGAATTTGAATATAAGCAGAAGAAAATGCTGCCAATAAGTGGCATATATTGAAATGTACCAATCTGTAAGAACAAGAACAAAAAAAAACCCTATTAAACAAAAGTTGAATATCTATAGAAGAAATGAGCAAATAGTTATAAGCAGATGATAAATAGGTATGAACATTGCAGAATATCATTAGAAATCATTTCACTGAGTTTTTTTCTTCTGAGCTACCAGCTTCCAGTTCCTGGCCATCCAGGCAGTATCAGACATGGGCCTCAAGTTAGATGAGTTATTGATTGATTACTCACACAAGTTCTGAGACATCATTGCTCCAGCACATCTTGCAGAAAACAGATTATGGAAGGTTTTGTGGCTGGGTTGGTATTCCCAATTCCTCCACTTGAAGCCCTGCCTGATTACAGAACATGGTTGATTCAGGTACTGTATCCCTTAGGAGTTCTTGCTAAGGTCACCCTATTTAAGTGAATATTAGCTGTTGAGTAAATGATAACATGCTACAATCCACAGACCTAGAAGGGCTAAATAACAAGGAAAGCTCTAAAGTGGGTGTATGGATCTCCGTGGGAAGGAAAAATAGAATAGATTTCATAGGGGGTGTGTGGGGATCAGAACAGGAGGGATCAGATGGTAGAGTGGAGGGAGAATACTGGGAGAGAAAACTGGAATTGAGTTGGGGTGCACTTCAGAGGCAATGTAGAAGTGTAGTATAGCAGAAACTCCCATGATTTTCATTTTACTTAATGATGGATCTATTTAATCACATTATGGTAGAAAATAAGGTAAAATTAGGGTTGTTATTCTTATAAAAAAACATTGTATAAAATACTGACTTAATATTTACAATATCTTTGTTTACTTTGGATTTTAAAATACATACTAGGAAATATATTATATTATTTTATATATAAAAATCTAATTTTCCTTGCATATGGAAATCTTCAAGAAGCTGAAATCACATTAGCTTGTGGCAAATTTTCAGTTTAAGATATAACAATTTGCTTTATATATAGTTTATATATAGTTATAAAGTATTTTGTAAAGCATCGTATTAACATGCAAACAATATAACAAGAGAAAATGGAAATGAAATGGTGACAAGACCAGAAAAAAATGTTACAGGAAAATAAAAATGAATCAAGCATCTGAAGTCAGGTGCATATTGTGAGGCAGAACATCCTTCTAGAAAGAAACAATAATTTGTATTCCTAATGAACTAGCAGCCAGCCAAGAGAGAAGTATATCATTCTATACAATTTGATTGTCCTTGAGATTGTTGAAAGCTATTTGAAAAAAAAAAAAAACATTTTCAGTTACCAAGGAAAGAATTTATCTATGAACTCTCATAAAGATGCTTTGGAATGTGATAAACAATAACCTAAAGCAACAATACTTGCAATACACTAGCCATATTCACACAGTAGTTTCTTATGTATATTTTATGTGATGGTTTCAAGGCTATACTTTCTGATAAATACATGTCTAAGGAACTATTCTATTCTACTTGCTTAGTGAAGGGGTAAGTACTAAATATTCAACAAGGGCAACTATATTCATAGAAGAAGAAAGCCTTAACTCTGCCTGGGGGCATTCCAAGAGAATAGCATAAGCACAACAAAGGTATTGCTCCCCGTAAAAATATTAGTATTCTCAGATGAGACAAATGAATGGCCAAGAATACAATAATTTTATTTAGCTGGGAAAAGTAAATATGTGTAATAAATACTCACATTAAAATGAAAGTCAACTTCATAACCACACCTTTAGAACATGTGTTTGACAAATCTCACTTCCAGAGCTTCTTTCAATAAGCAAAACAGTCCATATCCTAGACATATTGATGTTTGACATAGCCATATAACTGACCTTTGCCCCAGAAATGTGCCTGGAAGTTTTATCACTTAAAGAGTCAGTGAATGAAGTATCCCGGGACAATTTACTAATAGGATGAATTGAGATAATAGGATAATAGAGAAAAATGCTAGGCTATGGTCATAAAATCACAAGAACCCTAAATTGCTATTTTTTTTTTGCATGGAAGATAGGCATGCTTAGAAATAGCCTGAAATCTCCAACCCAGCAGAATTTTTTTAAAAATGAGATTTTATTCTAAATTCCATAGAAGTATTATTACAGCACAAGTATGGCTCATGGTGGCTAATAAAACATTCATATAGATATGACGTTCTCTCTGATAAATATCTAGATTAAGGGGCTGCATATTTATATATATAAATGACAAAAGGATCTAGTCCATAAAACTTTAACCATGTCAAATATGTGTTGCATAATGAACAACAAACTAAACAAAAAATTGGCATGAAAGTATTATGTCAATTCCTTCTTTCTGGAAATAATTGAATAAGACACTGTCCAGGAAAGTCTCTCTGTTGCTTAGTGTTCTGGCAAAGGAAACAGAATATTCAAATAGAAAAATGCTTTAACAAACGCTCTCTTCTTAAGCTATTGGTGTACTTAAAATAAAACAACAAAGAAAGAGCAAGCAAGTTCATTTTAATATTCCAAATTAACACCACAATATTTTCGGTCTGAAATTAGTAAAAGAGACAAAAGGGTTCTCAGAATCAAGATGGAATGACAATTGTGGCCTTTGGGTGGAAAGGTAAAACTATAGGCAATTTATAGCCTGGTTTCTCCTTCTCTAGCCATCAGATCTCCAGTAAGATGGTTTCACTGGCTAGGTCCAACAAGAAAGTTGAGCAGAGGAGAGACTATTCATAGTTTCCAAAAAGAACCATCATTTAATGTATAAAGATAGGTAGATGTGTTAAATATGTCTCTGCAGGAAAAAAATGAATGGTACTCAATCTACACATTCAAAGTCATATCATCTGCATAATGGATAATTTTAGGAAGAGACTCAAAAATTGTTTGCTTTGTTGTGCTGTACCAGCTAGATATTATATGATAGATCATTTATGTCTACTCTTGAGGTGATATAAGGAAATGTTCTATCAAAAAACCTGTATTTAGGCATTTAAAGTGAGCTCATACTATGTAACCCATAGTCTACTACTGCATATAAAGTCAAATCAATTTTATTAATAGATAGTATTCCTCAAAGGTGATATTGTTTTTAATGTAATAAAGAAATTAAAAAATGACCATAATGCCTCAGAAAAAAAATATTTCACCAAGAAAAAAAATAGAAAGAACAAAAGAAAACAAGGACAACTAAAAGAAGAATCTGGAGTTTGAATGTAATGACTGACAAGAAGTTGATTCTGGATAATGACAGACATTAAAAATGAAAAAATTTTAAGTTTCCCAAATTGTCTGAGAATGGTTGTGCAGGCTATATTAGTTTTAGTGTAGCATCTTGTACTCAATTTGAATGGGCTTAACTCTTAAGAACTCATGTGATCACCATTGGCAAATAGGCTTATCTGGTACTGGAACATCAATGTTGTGGGATTAGGACATAGAAAACTCTTCTTCCTTTCCCCTCAGTTATTTTCTTGGTAGAGAATTTATCCTCTGATTAAAGATTTGTAAATCTTTTGTTTTTTCATTTAGATTCACTTATAGCTGCCCTCATATTCCGTAAGAAAGTATTTTTCTGTTTTAATTGTTTTCTGATGCACTTTTTAATCATTTATACATGAAATTACCTTCACAAGATATTTAACAACTATTAATTAAGTCCTGCAACCATCTTCTAGGTACTTTTCCAACATTCATAGAGGTCCAAACCTATTCAAAACGTAAAATATTAGCAGAAATTTTCTTTAAGATATCGACCCTCTTTCAGACACTAAGGGGCCAGTAAACTACTACTATACATTCCGATCTTCCTACCAGAAAGGCCTTCTTGGACCTTTCCAGGCCACTGGAAATACAACTCCTTTGTGCAGCAATATTCATTTTTTGCTGTAAACTGCATTCCATCTAACCTGATACTATAGTGTTTTAAGCCTGTAAATGGAAGTAGGTTTCATACACTATTACAGAACACTATATTCTATCATTTTTTTCTAACTGAAAGTTTGTTTTCAATAAAATTTACACCTCTAGAGATTCTTCTCAGGTATACTTGGTTCAGTTATATAGGGTAATTCTTTTAGTTCAGAATATAAGTGCAAAATTGAACCAAATGGTTAGTGTTATCAAGATTGAGGAATCTGTTTAGAACTCTCAAACATTAAAAAAAAAAAGTCAGAAATCTGATTTACATTTTTCAACCAACCATGAATACCTCAATTTACCCATTCTTTGTACAAAGGAGAAAAACTCTTCTTTTCCAGCCCCACACTCCTAGTTTGGGTTTTCATCTAAATTCCAAATGTGCATTGCACATAGTCCTCAAAGGCAGAAACCAGAGCTTTCTTTTCAGCACCTGCTTCTTTGTTGTACTAAACACACAAAAAGTCACCAATCCAACCTTATTTTTTTCGGTTTATAATTAATTAAAATTAAATGTATCAATGTCCACCTCTTTCATAATACTTTAGTCCATATTCTTCTCATTTCCTCAAAGCACTAAAATAGCCTCTAGTCATGGCCTGTTTCAATGTCAATTTTGTAGTCAAGGTAAAATTTTAAAACTAAATATACTACTTAGTATTAATTGTTTTTATTAGTTCATACTTCACATCTATTATGAAAATTTCCATCATTCTCTTGGCAGAGTTAACATTCTTCCTCCTTGATATCCATCTCTTTATTGTAGAATTTAACATATCATATTGAATCTGCTTGTATATGCATTTCTCCATTCTATTTGGAGTTTAAAGAGTATTTCTTCCATAGTTCTTCATGTCCAGAACTATTCTAAGATACACTAATTGTGTACTATACAGTCATTGAAATATTAACCATTATAATTACCACATAATGTTAAGACTTAGGAGGTCTTAGCTAAAATGCAACTATTACTTTCAAAGAGAATTGCCTTTTCTACTGTTTAAATATTGTTCAAAGCATCCCAGTGATGCTATCATGGAGAGAAAAAAGCTTGATACTACTTTATAGTCACTGTAGTGGTGAACAAATGGCATGGATACCTCTATCACTGATTTTACATGTACCCAAGCAAAATCAATGTTGATAGTCTTTAAAAAAAGCACAAACCTTTTCAAAAGAAACATATAAGAATATAAAACAGCAACAATAACAACAAAACTATATTGTCTAAAATGGCCAAAGAGGAATTCAAGCCAAATGATATCAACTTTTCTGCCATGCAGTGGTCTTGCCTTGAATACAAACTGGGTGCTATTTTATTTTTTCAGCAAAAAAATATATCTAGCTATCATTTGTTCTTCATTCTCTTTAATGTTAAATGGCCCCTTTTCTTAAGCTGTTATTGCCATACGTTCTAGGGCCTAGCACACTATATGCTTACCATCATCATTTTGGTGTATCTATTTGTTATTTTAACCCTAATTCATTTCTAGAATCACTAGGTTTGTAGAATTAGAGGATTCAGACTTTCTTGTCTGCACTATTACTTAAAGCTATCCCTGAAACTTTACTTAAAGCTATGGGTTGAATGCTAAACTGCCAAATAAAGAGCATCATGTAGATCAGTTAAATTTTACCCTTGGGCACACAAAAGTTTTGTTTTGTTTTGTTTTGTTTTGTTTTGTTTTGTTTTGTTTTTTGTTTTTCGAGACAGGGTTTCTCTGTATAGCCCTGGCTGTCCTGGAACTCACTTTGTAGACCAGGCTGGCCTCGAACTCAGAAATCCGCCTGTCTCTGCCTCCACACAAAAGTTTTAATAGCATGAAGGGAATTAAGATATATGCACACAAAAAGTATAACTCTTAGTATGGAAGCCACAAACCTATAAGTTATGGTCCTTCTGTATGATAAGACTTTAACATATTTTTCAATAGATACCTATAGTGTTTTTACTCTTTAGGGATGTATGCAAAAATGCAAAGAATGATCACCATAGCAATATCAAATATTGATAGTTGGAACCCATGTTAAAAGGAAAAACTGCATGAAGGAGTTCATAAAGTGGCTAGCGGTGAAACACCTGCTCTTTTTAAAACTGAGAATAAACAGATACCTTTTTGATTCAGATTGTTTATTTAATGATTTATTTTTACTGTTATTCTAGTAAAATGGGTGTACTCTCATTTCTAAATCCCCTGTAAACCACAAGTACCCTATAAACATGTAGCAGCTTCTACGCTACAAAACAGAAGAGCCTACATTCGTGATTAACAATACTCTCACATGAACCTTAGACACATATGAAAATTATAAAGGTCTTAGTTACATGTTGAAAGTAAAAATTTTAATCGAAAGAAGATTAGTTTGTTTATTAAAGGATATGAACAGCATGGATGAGGAGAGATTAGGGGAGATTGGAGAATGGTACCAAAACACACAAAGATCGAAGGAATATAACTTAGTATTCTTTAGCAAAGTGGGGTAACAATACTTTATAGTATTGCTCAGGTCTGGAACAAATAGAATCTAATGTTATAAACATAAATTAGAATAAGAAATAAGTTCTAATTAACTTGGTATGATCAGTGCACACATATACTGTAATGTGTCCATTTACCATTTAAATATATGCAACAATAATTAAAAGGGCTCTTTTAAAAAAATAAGATGCAAGATATACAGCTCATTGAGCAATTATCACTACTTGCAAAACTGATATTTGCAAACATGGGAAAGCTGAAAGAAGCAGAGAAGGAAGCAGAAGATGCCAGAAGGCAAACGGTTAGATTTACTGGGTATATATTTGCAATACTTACTAACTTTGGGGATATGAAGTAACCAAACAAAACTACAAATAAACAAAAATATCCAATTATCTGAGCTTTAAATATTCTGTTTAACTGTCCCCTTTCACTGTGTTTGTTTCCAGAACATAGTATTAATAGACAAGACTGTATTTCTTCAATGTTTGCAACTATGTATCGCCTGAAAAGTCAGTATAATGAGGACCTCAGTAGTAACAGACTAGAATTTTTCACATTTAAAATATCTAATTATATTTATTCCTGACAGAAATAAAAAGTTTAAGCACTGAGGATTGAAAGGGTAGATTTAATGTTTATGCATTCATACTATTAAAAAGCAATGTTACGTAGACAGCTTTCTATTTTGAATGGGACTTTTAAATTAGCTTTCGAAACAAATTCATTATCTTTTGCATTTGATGCAAAATTTCCAGAGGTATGACTGATTGGCATTTTAAGTGAACATGAAGGTTATATTAACCAGAATGACAACAACCAAATTTCAAAAAAGTCCATATTTATTAAATTTCAATTTCTGGCAATTGCTGTGGCCTGCAAAGCATATTGACTGGGTCACATTTAGCAATTATTTATTGAGGCCCACATTAATTCTGTGTATACAAAGAAGGAGGTGTAAATTAAGCAAGGTTCTTTCCCTTGTGTTCACTGTATACTATAGGGGGTATTCAGAAAGGTTTATCATAACATTCTATGATGTGGTATTACATGGTACAATGATATTGCAAAATGAATATCATTACTCTGTCTGGATAATACGGAAGGATTCAAGGAAAGTCAACTCATTACCTGGATCTGGTAGCAGAAGCATTTTAGTATGACAAATGTACAGAAGCGATTGCTGTAGGGAAGAATATGCACATAGCTTTTTCTAAATTGGATATTACAATGCTTAATTGGCAAGAAGAAAGAAAAACAAGGGACGATAAGGCTAGAGTAGTATTTCAGTAATGCTGGAGATGTACAACCTTTTAGTTTTCCTAGGCTACACTGAATGAAAAGGAATCATCCAGGACCACACATTAAGTATATACACACTGTAAAAAGCTGATGAGAAAAAATGTGTATAATTAATCCTAATTATGAAGCTTCTCATTCAGGGAATTTATTTTAAAATTTGTGATCAGTGGCGCTAAAGAAATGACTCAGGGGTTAATAACACTTGTTCTTGCAGAGGACACATATTCAATTCCCAGCACCTATACGGCAGCTCACAATCAAGACTAACTCCAGTACCAAGGAATTTGACTTCTTCTGTACTCTGTGGGTCCCAGACTCACCTGTGGGCAGCAGTCCAAATACTCATCCACAAAAAATAAAATAAATCAATCAATTTTTTTAAATCAGTGAGCAGGTACCAACTTTGTGCATGCTAGTAAAGAAAATGAACACATATAAATAAAAAATTATTGATTGTTTTTTATATTTTTATTATAAAAGAGAAAGGAAAGAAGCTAGTGAGCTATCCGACATTGTATTAGAGAGATTCTTGAATTAACACCTTTCTTAATGGATATCATTGTGCTTATGAGTTCTCATTGGTACTCATCAGATATTGTTCTAATTTCACTGTGAATGTCCTTTGTTTCTGACAAAAGTTGCTCACAAATGTATGTGCTTGAAACAGTGATAACATCAATAATGTGTGATTATGAAGTGACAAATATTTGTCTCTTTGAAGATATGAGCTACAAAATTCTAGAATAGACATAATCAATTTATCATTAAGTTGAATTAAAGTTGAAATTTTTCAAGTGAAATATCTGTATCAAATAAATATGAAGTCACAAATATGCCAAAATATTGATAATTTTCCTGGAAATTTTTGAAATATGTTTTCAAATTATTAAATCAATATTAAAAGTAAAGCTGCATTTTTCACTATTCACAAGACTATATTTAATCAATGTGTCAAAATGCATAAAATTGTCTTAAAATTTGACCTTGCCTTAATTTCACTTTCATTAGCAATACTGTTATGACTTGAAACATTGTATTGATAAAATGTTTTCCCTTAAAAGCTCCATATTTAACTCATTTAAATGAGTGGTTTAATCGACTAAAAATGCTGAAGAGTAAGCAAGTTTTCCTCATCAAGTTTTGGCACAAATTTTGTTTTGGATGCCATAAACAACTTGATAACATTGTAAATCATAAAATCATTCATCATTTACACTCAACTCAGCTATTTTACCTCCAAAACTGGAATGATGTCACCATAGTCAGCAATAACACTTTTAAGGAATTCTTAGAATTAATAAGAATTAATCTCTTACCCCTTACAAAACTCATAGTCTTAGTGATCATTTGCACGACATTATGAATTTTAAATTCTTTTGTACAAAAATTTTCTTCATGTAGTGTGAAATAATATTTCGTGAAATCTGAGTGTAGAGCATCGGTTGTATTGTCTTTTATAAGTTCCTATTTTTTACCTACCATCAAAAGAAGCATCAGTAACTATCAGATTTGTTGAAAACATGCAAAGAAAGTCACTTTAACATATTTTGCAGTATTTTATAATTCTAATCATTTATGTCAACTAAAGATGGCAGGAAAAGTCATATGTCACCAAATTATAGCATTTAAAAGTAGAAGTTTTAAGATTAACAATTGATAAATGGGACTGACTAAAACTGAAAAGATTCTATAAGTTAAAGAACATTGTCAATAGGACAAAACAGCAACACTACTTCCAATAGAGGGCTAATATCCAGTGTGTGAGAGTGTGTGTGTGTGTGTGTGTGTGTGTGTGTGTGTGTGTGTGTGTGTGTGTGTATTTTCAAGAACTTTAGTCATCAGGGAAATGCAAATCAAAACAACCCTGAGATTTCACCTTACACCAGTCAGAATGGCTAACATTTAAACCTCAGGTGACAGCAGATGTTGTCAAGGATGTGGAGAAAGAATAACACTCCTCCATTGCTGTTCAGATTGAAAGCTGGTACAACCACTCTGGAAATCAGTCTGGCGATTTCTCAGAAAATTGGAAATAGATCTACCTGAAGATCCAGCTATACCACTCTTGGGCATATACCCAAAAGATGCTCCACAATACCACAAGGACACATGCTCTACGATGTTCATAGCAACCTTATTTATAATAGCCAGAAGCTAGAAGCAACCCAGATATCCCTCAACCAAAGAATGGATAAAGAAGTTGTGGTTCATTTACAAAATGAAATATTATTCTGCTATTAAAGGCAAGGACATTATGAATTTTGCAGACAAATGGATGGAACTAGAAAATAACACCCTGAATGAGTTATCCAAGACTGAAAAGGACATGTATGGTATATATTCACTGATAAATGGATATTCGTAAAAAAGTACAGAATATCCATGATACACCCCATAGGCCCTAAAAAAGGAAGGAAGGACCAAGTGAAAATGCTTCAATCCCACTTAGAAGGAGGAACAAAATTATCATTGGAGTAAGCGATATGGAAGAACCTGGAAGGGAGAGGAGGGGAGTGAAATGGGGAAGGATCAGGTATGGGAGGAGACAGGAGAGAAACTAAAGGGCCAGGAGAATGAATGAAAATATGCAGCTGCTGGGAGTAGGGTATGGGGAGAACCTCTAGAAAGTTCCAGAGACCTGGGATATGAAAGGCTCCCAAGACTCAATGGGGGTGACCTTAGCCGACATGCTCAACAATGGGGAGATGGAACCTGAGAACACCTCCAGTATCTAAACAGGACCTCAGGTGGAGGGATGGGGACACCAGCCCACCTTCAGATATTTTGACTCAGAATCGTTCCTGTTTAAAGGAAATGCAGGGACAAAAATAGGCAGAGACTGAAGGAATGGCTGCCCAGTTACTAGCCCAACTTGGGATCCATTCCATGGAATGACACCAAACCCTGACACTATTACTGATGCTATGTTGTACTTGCAGAGAGAAGCCTAGCATGGTTGTCCTCTGAAAAACCTTACCAGCAGCTGACTGAGACAGATGCAGATACTTATAGCCAAACATTGGACTGAGGTTGAGCACCCCTATGAAAGAGTTAGCAGAAGGACTGAAGGAGCTGAAGGAGATGGCAACCTTATAGGAAGACAAATACTATCAACTAACCAGGATGCCTGGGAGCTCCTGAGACTGAGCTACCAACCAAGTAGTGTACACAGGCTGGTCAGAGGCCCCAGGCACATATGTCGTAAAGAACTGCCTTGTCTGGCCTCAGTGGAAGAGGATTTGCCAAATCCTGTAAAAACTTGATGACTCAGGGAAGGGGAATGAGGGGACAGGGACAGCACCCTCTCAGTGTCAAAGGGCAGGGTGATATTTCCATTCATTATCCTGGCCCTCTGGTACTCTCTCCTGTCTCTCCCCACACCTAATCCTGCTCCACACATTCCCCCAATATCCCCCCCTCACCCACTTTCCTTCCTCCCTCTGCCTTCTATAACTATTTTGTTCCCCTGATTAAGTGTGATTCAAGTATCCAAGCTTGTGCCTTCCTTCCTATTTAACTTCTTTGGGTCAGTGGGGTTTATTATGGGTAGTCTGTACTTTATGGATACTGTCCACTTACCAGTGAGTAGATACCTTACCTGTGAGTACAAACCATGTATGTTCTTTTGGATCTGGTTTACCTCACTCAGGATGATATTTTCTAGTTCCATCCATTTGCCTGTAAAATTCATGATGTCCTTGTTTTTAATAGCTATTTAGTATTCCATGTATAAATGAACCACATTTTCTTTATCCATTCTTCAATTGAGGGACATCTAGGTTGCTTCCAGTTTTTGACTATTACAGATAAAGTTGCTATGAACATAATGGTGTTTGTGTCCTTGTGGTATGGTGAAGCATCTTTTGGGTATATACTCAGGAGCAGTATAGCTGGGTATTCAGGTAGAACTATTTCCAGTTTTCTGAGAGACTGTGAGATTGATTTCCAGAGTGATTGTACAAATTTGCAATCATATCGGCAATTGGAGAGTGTCCCCCTTTCTCCACATGCATGCCAGCATGTGTTGTCGCTTGAGTTTTTTATATTGACCATTCTGATTGGTGTAAAGATAAATCTCAGGGTCATTTTCATTTGATTTTTCCTGATGATTAAGGATATTAAGAATTTTTTGAGTGCTTCTTGGCCATTTGAGATGTGACTGTTGAGAATTCTCTTTAGCTCAATACCGCATTTTTTAATTGGGTTATTTGGTTTGTTGGAGTCTAACTTTTTGAATTCTTTATATTTTTTGGGTATTATCACTCTTTCAGATGAAATGTTGGTGAAGATCCTTTCCCAGTCTGTAGGCTGCCGTTTGATCCTATTGACAGGGTCCTTTCCTTACAGATTTGTAGTTTCATGAGGTCCCATTTATCAATTATTGATCTCAGGGCCTTTTTTTTTTTTTTTTTGGTTTTTCGAGACAGGGTTTCTCTGTATAGCCCTGGCTGTCCTGGAACTCACTCTGTAGACCAGGCTGGCCTCAAACTCAGAAATCTGCCTGCCTCTGCCTCCCAAGTGCTGGGATTAAAGGCATATGCCACTACTGCCCAGCCAGATCTCAGGGCCTTTACTGGCTGGTTTTGTGTCAACTTGACACAAGCTGGAGTTATCACAGAAAAAGGAGATTCAGTTGAGAAAATGCCTCCATGAGATCCAGCTGCAAGGTGTTTTCTCAATTAGTGATCAAGGGGGGAGGGCACCTTTGTGGGTGGTACCATCTATAGGGCTAGTAGTCTTGCGTTCCATAAGAAAGCAGGCTGAGCAAGCCAGGGGAAGCAAGCCAGTAAGTTACATCCCTCCATGGACTCTGCATCAGTTCCTGCTTCCTCGCCTGCTTGAGTTCCAGTCCTGATTTCCTTTGGTGATGAACAGCAGCATGGAAGTGTAAGCTGAATAAACCCTTTCCTCCCCAACTTGCATCTTGGTCATGATGTTTGTGCAGGAATAGAAACCCTGACTAAGACAAATTGGTACCAGCATAGTAGGGTATTCCTGTGACAACCTGACAATGTTTTGTGGAGGACTATGGAAGGACTTTGGAACTTTGACCTAGAAGAGTCATTGGGATTTTAAGAGCTCTGTGGAAAGTTCTGTAGGAGCTTGGAAGATAATGTTGAGAACAGTGCAGAAGATGGAGGCCTGGCTTGTGAAATTTCAGAGGGAAGATTAAAGACTCCTTTCAGGGCCATTGCTAGTTTGATTAAAGATTCTGTGGTTTTGGTTAGACAGGGCTTAAGAAACCAGCTGTGATTAACATGATACCAGAAATACTAAAGCAAAACCTGGGACTATTGATGCTGGTTAGCTGGAGCTGGGAAATTGGTGGTGATTGGGAAGAGACCGGCATCAATGAGGTGAAATCTTCTGAGAAGTGCTTTCTGAGAGCACATTGGCTGCACTCCAGAGATAGCCAAGTTTGTACTTTGTGTTGCAGCTGTACTTGGTAATGTGTAAGAGTCACCCAGGTGGTACTAGTTTTGAAAGCATGAAGGCGTCATGAAGAGCAGCTGAGGCCTGGGCACTGTGAAAGGCCGTGGAAGGCCATTGGTGAAGGTGCAGCCTCAGTTGCACTTGATGGCTCAAGATTGAAGGAGTCATGAAAAGGAGGTGAGGTTTGGCACCATGAAGAGAGCCTATGAGAGGCTGTTGGTAAAGCCTAGTTGCAGTGGAAGACAGCAGTGTTTTGGAGATGCCAGTACCATGAGATGACCACCAAGAACAGCAGCAGCAGTGGAGTACAGGCATCTGGAGCCTAGAAGATATGGTGTGTGCTACAAATGCAGAGCTGGAGAAATGACTCAAGCCTTTGGAGGAATCCGGAAGATCGTGAGTGGATCCCAGACATTGGACAGTTGGAGTTTGATTTTGCTTTTGATTGTGACTGTGACCTGATATATTTTCCCTCCTGAAGGAAGAAGGTATTTTAGTGGAGCCCACAGTTAAGAGACTATTAATGGTAAAAAGACTTTAAATTCTAAGAGATTGGATATCTTTAAAGGAATTGAAATTTTAATATGTAAGAATTTGCAAAGACTGTGAGACTTTTAAAGTTATTTAGATCTTGGGGATGAATAAGAAAGTAAGGGTTGAGGCTTAATAGTGATGTATTTGTGTGTCAAGTTGACAAGGGGCCAATTGTACTGACTGGATTTGTGTCATCTTCACCCAAGCTGGAGTTATCACAGAGAAAGGAGTTTCAGTTGAGAAAATGCCTCCATGAGATCCAGAGGTAAGGCATTTTCTCAATTAGTGATCAAGGGGGAAGGGCCCCTTGTGGGTGGTACCTTCTGTGGACTGGTAGCAAGCCAGGAGAAGCAAACAAGCCAGTAAGGAACATCCCTCCATGGCCTCTGCATCAGCTCCTGCTTCCTCACCTGCTTGAGTTCCAGTCCTGACTTCCTTTGGTGATGAACAGCAGCATGGATGTGTAAATGGAATAAACCATTTCCTCCCCAACTTGCTTCTTGATCATGATGTTTGTGCAGGAATAGAAACCTGACAAAAGACAGGGCCTAAGCCATTGGTGTTCTGGTCAGGAAATTGTCTCCTGTATCAATGTGTTCAAGGCTATTTACCAGTTTCACTTCTATGAGATTTAGTGTATCCCATTTTATGTTGATTTCTTTGATCCATTTGAAGTTGAGTTTTGTGAAGGGTGATACATATGGAGCTATTTGAATTCTTCTACATGCATACATCCAGTTAAACCAGCACCATTAGTTAAAGATGCTATCCCTTTTCTGTTGTTTGGTTTTGGCCTCTGTGTCAAAAATCAAGTGTACACAGGTGTATGGGATTATTTCCGTATCTTTGATTCAATTCCATTGATCAACCTGTCTGTTTCTATATCAATGGCATCCAGTTTTTATTACTATTGTTCTGTAATACAGCTTGAAGTCAGGAATTATTATTCTTTTATTATTCATGATTGTTTTAGCTATCTTGGTTTTTTCTTTGTTTTTCCATATGAAGTTGTCAAGGTCTTTAGAAAATTGTGTTTCAGTTTTGATGAGGATTGCATTGAATCTGCAGATTGCTTTTGGTAAGATGGCCATTTTCACTATGTTAATCGTACAGATCCATGAGCATGGGAGATCTTTCCAGCATCTGATATTTTCTTTAATTTCTTTCTTCAGGGGAGTGATGTTCTTCTTCTACAGATCTTTCACTTGCTTGGTTAAAGTTACACCAAGAAACTTTATATTATTGTAGCTATTGTGAAGTATGTTGTCCTATAATTTCTTTCTCTAGCCATTTATCATTTCTATAAAGGAAGGCTACTAATTTATTTGAGTTAGTTTTATTTCACTTAGGTTATCAGCTGTAAGCATTCTCTGGTACCCTTTTGAGGATAGCTTATATGTGCTATCATATCATTCATATAGTGATATCTTGAATTCTTCCTTTCCAATTTGTATCCCTTTGACCTCCTTTTGTTGTCTAATTGCTCTAGCTAGAACTTCAAGTACTGTATTGAAAGACAGGGAGAGAGTGGGCAGACTTGTCTTCTCTCTGATTTAATGGAATTGCTTCAAATTTTTCTCCATTTAATTTGATGCTGGCTATTGGCTTGGTATATAGTGCTTTTATTATGTTTATGTATGTGTTTGAATACCTGATCTCTGCAAGACTTTTTAAATGAAGGGAAGTTAGATTTTGTCAAAGTTTTTTTTTCAGCATCTATTGAGATGATCATGTGGTTTTTTTTCTTGTCTTTCAGTTTGTTTATATCATGGATTACATTAATGGATTTTCATATATTGAACCATCCTACATCCCTGGGATGGAGCCTACTTGATTATAGTCAATGATGTATTTGATGTTTTCCTGGATTCAGTTTATGAGAATTTTATTCAGTATTTTTGCATTGATGTACATAAATGAAGTTGGTCTGAAGTTCTCTTTCTTTATTGAGTCTTTGTGTGATTTATATATCAGGATGACTTTGGCCACATAGAATGAGTTTGACAGTGTCCTTTCTGTTTCTATTTTGTGGAATAGTTTGAAGAGTATTGGTATTAAATCTTCTTTGAAAATCTGTTAGAATTCTGCACTAAAACAATCTGGCCCTAGTCTTTTTTTGTTTGGGAGACTTTTAATGTCTGCCTATATTTCCTTTGGGGTTATAGGACTATTTAGATAATTTACCAGATCTTGATTTAACTTTGGTAAGTGGTATCTGTCTAGAAAGTCATCCATTTCATTTAGATTTTCCAGTTCTGTGGAGTATAGCCTTTTGAAGTATGACCTAATGATTTTTTAAATTTCCTCAGTTTCTGTTCTTATGTCTCCCTTTCATTTCTGATTTTTGTTAATTTGGATAGTGTGTTTGTGCCTTTTATAAGTTTTCTTTTGTAGTTATGTTCTACTTCTTTTGAAATATTATTAAAATCTATGCTGGAATTAAAATAATAATAGACAAAGGAATATGTTTTCTTTTGTCATGAAAATTAAGCAGCAGCAAAATAGGAAAAACTTTGGGTCATTCCTCATATCAGCTACTGCTACATTAGTGTAAAATGGAGCCCTGAGAGGAAAACTTGGTGAGGCAATCTGTGAGTCATAACTGAGGCATAGCAGTAATCTTGATAATCAAGAACATTTGTCTGTCTCCCAAATAACATTAAATGCCTATCATTTATAATGATATGTTAAAGGATTATTGATACCGGCTGTGTTTAACTTTCTTATTACCATGAGCATATGTAACATCTGGTGGTGTCAGTTTGACTGTCTGAGCTTGGAATATGACACCCTAGGAGCTGCACAACATCCTGAAATTGAAGCCATCTGTGTGTACAAATCATGATTTGTATCCATTGATTTTGTGTGACATTGCAACATAACATCAGCATCTAAAGAATTCACGCTCAAGAGCTTCGCAAAAATTGCCCCCAAACTCATAATATGTTAAGGCAGTTCACAATTTTATGTTGCACCACATTAATACCTATCCTGGGTCACATCTAACTTTTGGTCTTCCAGTTGGACACCCATGAATAAGACTATAACAAAGCTCATTTAGGATTTGGCTATAGCAAGTGAAATAAGTAATATTTAGTCTTTGAATGTTTAACATAATAAAACAGAACTTAATCATTTATCATAATAGTAATGTTGTGTGTGGCCTTGTTGGAGTAGGTGTTGCCTAGTTGGAGCAAATGTGCCACTGTGTGTGTGGGGGGGACAATGAGACCCTCCTTCTAACCACGTGGCCTTGAGATGAAGATGTAGAACTCTCAGCTCTTCCTGCACCATGCCTGCCTGGATGCTGCCATGCTCCCACCTTCATGATAATGGACTGAATCTCTGAACCTGTAAGTCAACCCCAATTAAATTATGTCCTTATAAGGGTTGTCTTGGTCATAGTGTCTGTTCACAGCAGTAAAACACTTACTAAGACAAGCAATAATATTGAGAATAATTGAAACTAAATATAAGAGAAAAAAAGTAAAGGAGAAACAAGTAGAATTTTCCAACTTAGACAGAAAAATGAAAAATAAAAAGCTGAAAACAAAACTGACATTCATGTATCTACAAAAGCAACAAATTATTGTGATACACATGAATTGTCTGACAAAAGTCACTCTAGACAAGGAGTTCAAAACTTCCATCTCTCCTATCAACCAGTGATGTGACATAGAAGACATTCCCTCAACACTTCCTAATTGTTCACCTAAAAAATTAAGTAACTGCTTGATGACTTTTGATATTCTTTCCACATCTGTTATTCTATGGCTCCAAGATTTCAATAAGCAGGTGTGGACTTCACAATTTCAGCTCTTAGCTCCTTGTCTAAGGAGAACAGGAAAATCATTTCCATGGAGTAATGGGCAAGACAGAAAATTGGCCACTTAAAGAAAATTGTGCATAAACATGAGAATGATCACACCTCATTATTGAGTCACTGATTATTCATTTCCCAGATTATCTATGACCTCCACTTCTCCTCTTCCTGTCTGCCAGGTTTTCTGGCATGCCTTTGTTCATTAACATTTGAAGTTCAGGGTTAGACAGGAAGGAGGGAAGTGCAAGCATTACATTTTTCTACCTATTCACAACTCTTTTTCCTTTAAGTATATGTAAGAGGTAAAACAGTAGCCTTCTAGCATGTGAGTTAGGCTATTCTCACAAGTAACTGATACTCTAATACAGTAAATTAATCATACATAATAAAAAAAATAGCAGGAAAGTGAATCCTTCAATTTTATTTTATTTCTATTTATTTTATTTCTATCTGTGTTTTGCTTGCATATATGTCTGTGCATCACATGCATGCTTTGTGCCCTAGGAAGTGAGAATAGAGTATCAGATCCCCTGGTACTGGAGATACACAGGGTTTTGAATCAGCATGTGATTTTTAGAGATCCAACACAGAACCTCTGGAAGATCAGCTTAAACATCTGATCTACCTCTCCTGCCCCAAAAGTGAACTTTTAAAGCAACATACTTTTTTTTCTTTTTCTTTTTGGATATTTACTTTATATACATTTCAAATGTTTTCCCCTTTGAAAACCCCCTATTCCATTCCCCCTCCCCCTGCCTCTATGAGGATGCTCCCCCACCCACCCACCCACTCCCATCTTCCCTCCCTGGCATTCCCCTACCCTGGGGCATCTAAGATCCTCAGGCTCAAGAGTCTCTCCTCCCACTGATGGCCAACAAGGCCCTCCTCTGCCTCATATGTGGCCAGCACCATGGGTCCCTCCATGTGTACTCTTTGGTTGGTGTCCCAGTCTCCAGGAGCTCTGGGAGGTCTGGCCAGTTGACACTGTTGCTCCCTCCCCATGGGGTTGCAAACTCCCTCAGCTCCTTCAGTCCCTTCTCCAACTCCTCCATCTGGAACTCCACACTCAGTCCAACAGTTGGCTGTGAGCATCCGCCTCTGTATTTGTCAGGCTCTACCTGAGCCTCTCTGGAGACAAAAGCAATAGATTTTTAAAACAATAGAAATATGAAATGAATTAAGCCAATTTAAAAATCAATTTTATTTCTTAGTGGGGGAAGCAGTGTTCAATCCAATATAATTTCCAGACGCAGGTTCTGCTAAGCTTAAAATGATTGGGACAACTATGACTTTTGGAGCACTGTTCTGTCCAATGAGCTATGTGATTCAATGTTCAGATGGAAATTCTTAAATTCTTCTAAGGAGGGGCAGTTTGGTGGGAGTCGTGAGAGTTTCTGCACTTCTCAGAAAGTCAAACCCTTTCTCCTTAGAAAGCACAAGTGAACTTATTAAAAGGGAACAGGATAAAGACATTCACTATTGTAACATATAAGTGATATCATTCAGAAACAGACAGACAGGTGTGTCACTTTAGAGAAAAACAAGAAGTAAAAACTATTTAAGGATTCAGGATTTTGGGTATTAAAACTAACTTATGGATTCTAGATATGAAGCAATAAAATATGAATTGTGGAGCTCTGCATATAAAAACATCTTGGGGTGCTTTTGTTAGTGGGCATCGTATATCAAAATATTCTCACATTATTTATCAATCAGGTGGAAATTGTTATTGTTACTCAATGACAGTTTAAGTAGATAGGCCAAACAAAGATTATATATGAGGGTGCTTTGTGTATTATGGAAAGTGCAATATCATTGGCACTGTTCTCCAACCTTTATAATATCCATTGCATGAAGAAGTTCTTGCACCTTATCTTAATAACATTTATAGTGATCTTGTATCTTGGGCACTGCTATCTATAATTTACAGATGACAAAATTACAGCTTTGGAAATTTATTAACTTGACACACAATTGATTGACTGTAAAACCAGAATTTTTAACTTAAATTCCCAGATGTCAGATCCAATTCCAATACTTCAATGTTCATGCGGATTATATTTTTACTTTTCAGAAAAAAAATCTAATCAGTCAGCTTTTGTTCACTGAGCTAAGACTATCTGAAAAATTTACATTAAAGCTTAATTTGGCTCATGGTTTCAATGGTTTGGGTCAATAATTATCTGAATCCATTGCTTTTAGACTTGTGGAAAAGCAAAGATTTGATGAAAGAAAAGGCCAGTGAAGGAAAACTGCTTGCCTCATGGTTTCCGGGAAACAGAGTCTGAGAGCAATCATGAAGAAAGCTATATGCTTCAAATACATACTCACACTGATTCTTTCCCTCCAATCAGGACTCATTGCTTAATAATTAGCCCCATAAGCTATGCACTCATCAATTTATTCTGACGTTTATGCCCTTATTATTTAACTACCTCTCATTTCTCATTTGCTTGCTCCAGTAGGTAGAAAATATGCCTTCAAGCCCCAAGACTTACATGGAGGGAACTATACATCTAAAGCATAATGTTCAGTAAACTGAATAACACCAGTGAACTCCATTCAAGGAAACCTACTACTCCAAATTGATAAACAAATTACTGTAAATTTTTGTGATGTTTCTTATGATAATATGTATTCATTCCTTTTGTGACATAGTAAATAAATCAACTGGAAACATAACTGAATATTAATGGCTTTGGAATTACCTAAACAAATATCTGTTGATTGACAACCGTTCAAGCCTTCAAACCAGCATTTTGGTCATTAATTTTCATTATTTGGGGAGTATAAGAAAAATACAAATTTGTAAATTGAATCTACATGGACTTCAAAATACAACATAAAAAACTTGTTTTCTTGCTTGCTTATCATCCCCCACCCTGTGAATCAAGATCAAGAAAAAATTCTGTTAGTGATATGGATGAATTGAACTTTTACAAATACAAACATAACTTTTTTCTTTTTAAATTTATTCATCCACTTTCCATCATGATCACTGCCCCCTCCTGGTCTTCCCTCACCCAGTCTCTCTCCCTTCCCTTTTCCTCTGAGAGGGTGGCACCCCTCCCCTGTATATCTTTCCACCCTGGAACATCGAGTCTCTGCAGGACTAGGCAACAGCTTTAAGGATAGCCTCCACTCCAGTTGTTCAAGACCCACATAAAGCCAGAGCTGCATATCTGCTCCCTATATTGGAGGGTGGGAGCAGCTAGGTCCAGCTTGTGCATGGTCCAGGTTAGTTGACTCTGTTGGTCTTCCTATGGAGTTCCTATCCCCTTCAAGGCCCTAAATCCTTCCCACAGTTCTTCCACAAGATTCCCCAATCTCCATCCACTGTTTTGCTGTGGGTGTCTGCATCTATCTGAATCAGCTGCTGAGTGGAGCCTCTCCAAGGACAGCCATGCTAGACTGCTGTCTGCATATACAACAGAGTATCATTAATAGTGTCAGGGATTAGTGCTTGCCGGTGGTATGGATCTCTAGTTGGTCTAGTTATTGCTTGTCCACTCCCTCAGCCTCTGCTCCATCCACCTTCCCTGAATTTCTTGTAAACAAGATAAATTTGGGGTTAAAAGTTTTGTGGGGGGTTGGTGTCCTTTTGCTCCACTGGAGTTCCTACCTTGCTACAGGAGTTGGCCTCTTCAAGTTTCATACATACTTTCAAATGAAAGTTGACCTTCCCTTTGGTAAATTTAGAGAGAAGTTCATGAATTACAGACAAAACAATATAAATACATTGAGAAACATACATCAAAGTGCAAATCAGCCCCTAATCTTGGAGTGTTCTTTAGGATTTGTGGACTAATCAGGTGGGATTTTCTTAATTTGGGGAAAGAAAAATATGTCAAAGTAGAATCTCTTTAAGCATCTACATGATCATCCAATCTTCAATAAACACTAGAAGTGGGTTCAAAAGACACTCTTATGAGACTCACACTAACACCATTCTAAAGCAGAAATCAAATAACTGATCTCCAAATTAGAAATCACTATTCATCCCGAACTCATGAGCCCACATTTAGTGTATTGCTGTGCATCTACACTGATAAATTCAATAAACAATACCACAGTCTGCATGAGAAGGCTGTTTATCTGAGTGGGTTTTTTTTCTTCCTATAGGGAAGAAGATCTAGAATACTGAAACTTAAACACTTTTGATTAAAATCATTCTAAGGTCTTTTAGCACTCTCTTTTCTCAAAGAGTAAAAAGAAAAAAATCTTCCAAGCTTTATCTGCTGGAATTTTGCTTGCAACGAAAGACATTCTCAAACAATTATTTTCTCATTAACACAAGGATGAGGCCAGGCTCCCACTACCTCTTATTTGCTTGTGGCCCTTAGTAACCCTAAATAATAATTCACAAGCAAACTCCCTTATTATTTCTTATTCTCCAGAAAAATATTTTACTTTTTTGTAATAGAGATTGAATATGTCTTGAATTAATTCATATTATAGCTAAATCTTGATATAGTCTGATCTATGTGTTTTCTATATGATAATGATCTGAATATACTAGAATAAAACTTTGAATTAATCTATATGCATTTCAATATGCAAAATAAAAGCTAACAAAAATCTCCCAATTAGCATAAGCATTAACTTTCCTTTTTATCTAATACACTAAATCAACTGAGGAATAAATATTCTGAAGACTAAATCAGATGGTGGCCATTTAGTTGTATAGTTTCTTTTTGTAATATGAGTTCACAAAATTTTAGACAGCTTCACATTATATCTAATGATTCATTCTTAATTTTCTTCAGGTGTCATCATAAAAATAATTCAGCCGGGCAGTGGTGGCGCACGCCTTTAATCCCAGCACTTGGGAGGCAGAGGCAGGTGGATTTCTGAGTTCGAGGCCAGCCTGGTCTACAGAGTGAGTTCCAGGACAGCCAAGGCTACACAGAGAAACCCTGTCTTGAAAAAAAAACCCAAAACAAAACAAAACAAAAAAAAATTCGTATTTCAGAAGATAGAAAAACATAACAATCACCAATATATAGTTACTTAACAAGGCTCCTGGCACATATGTAGCAGATGTGCAGCTCAGTTTCCATGTGCATCCCCCAACAAATGAAGTGCAGGCTCTCCCTAAAGCTGTAGCCTGACTGTGGATCCTGTTCCCTAACAGGACTACCCTGTCTGGCCTCAGTGGGAGAGGATGTGCCTAACCCTGCAGAGACTTGATGCACCAGGGTATGGGGACACCAAGGTGGGAACCCTTTCAGAGGAGAAGGGGAAGAGGATGGGCAAGGGACTCTGTGAGGGGGAAACTAGAAGCGAGGCAGCATTTGGGATGTAAATAAGTAAGTAAGTAAGTAAGTAAGTAAGTAAGTAAGTAAGTAAGTAAATAAAATATACTTCTCACAGAATGTCACTATGATACATTCCAAAATAATGTCACTGTATTCTCCAACTAGCAGATTAAATTGAGGAGCTAAATCTCATCCTATTTAATTTTGTGTTTTAGTATAATTTATACATGAAAAGATTTAATTATGTGTTTATAGCAGCCACTTCTAAAGGACTGCTGTTATGAATTACAATTATAAATGCCAGGTAGCTAAGAAACAACCCATATATGAACAACCTAATGCAACTATGGAAGTAACTTTGAAAACTAGGGAGTCAACACTCAAATAAGCCCCAATCTAAAGGTTTATTACTACAAATGTAATGTGCTCTACCTTCTTTGATATTTATCATCACAGAGCTTAACAAAAGCATGTTGGTCAAGTCAAGAAAACTTAGAATGTGATGATGTTGTGATCAAATTTCTACATGGTACTAAAACAGGCAAGGATGTGGATACAGAAATAACATGCAAATGATAATGATGTCCTAGTAAAAATGTATAGTCCTAGAAAATAGCTATAATGCCAATAGAAAGTAAAAAAAAAACATGTTATGAACAAGCCCAGATTTAAAGAAATATCTGTAATTTATAACTGATTATGAGCTAAGTAAGAGTACCATTGCATACATGACCCAGAAATTTCCAGAAAAATAATATGCTAATTGAAGAATTAATGATTCTTTGACTTTTCTGTAAGTGCAGAATAGCATCGTAAATGTTTCAGAATCATTTAGTTCAATACTCCTGTCTTCCTATTTCTATTGCTGTGCTAAAACACTGACCCAAAGAAACCTGGGGAGGAATGAGTTTATTTCAACTTATAATTTGCAAACCAAACACCATCACTGAAGAAAGTTAGGGTAGAAACTTGAGGCAAAAACTATGGAGGCAAGACTTGAAGCAGAAGGCATGGAGGGGTGCTGCTTACTGACTTGCTCTTCATGGCTTACTTAGCCTGCTTTCTTGTAGAACTCAAGACAACCAGCTCAGTGACAGCAGGAGCAACAGTGACTTGAACCTTCACATCAATCATCAACCAAGAAAATGTTTTACAGGCTTGCCCAAAGGTCAACGTAGTGGTAGCAATTTCTTAACTATGGTTCTCCTCTCTTATGTCAAATCTACAAAAAGTAAACAGCATATCTCCTAGTAGCAAAGGCTTCTTTGGCAGGTCCATCATTTAACAATGAAAGAAAAAAAAATGCCTCAGATTTATTTCAAATCTTTCCCAGATGGATATTTCATGGACATTGAGAAAAATGGTCATAGTAGTCTTGAAATATATGGACCCTAAACTTTGTCTTCTCTTAGATAACTTTTTTATCATTCTTTTAAATCTTTTAAATGAATGTATCAAACAGATACATTCTACCTGTGTTCTACTTTGATTTATTGGTGAAACCAAAATGATGAATCATAGAATCGCATTTAATTATGATCATTAAAAGAGATATATCAAAATGTATAATTGCCTATTCACCACAAGGATTATGAAAAATTAGTATTTTTGAATTCTGAGAGTGACCAAACTTAAGCCAATGTTTTCTGCCTGACCTAAATCTAGTTTTGTTCCCTTTTCAATCTTCAGCGAATAAGAGGCTGAATTGGATAGATATTAAAGATGGCCAATCTTTCAGTCTTCAGCCAAGTAGACACAAAACATTATAGTGCCAGACACTGAGTTTTCCCTTGAAATGGATTGGAAAAACATTTTCTTTTCTTTTAAATTTTATTTTTGAAATTATAATATAATTACATTCTCCCTTTCCTTTCCTCCCTTGAAACTTTCCTAGCCATACCTCTGCATTATCCTTCAAATTCTTGGCCTCTTTTATTCACTAATTATTATTTCAAGCATATATGTATAATGTATGTTCACATACATTATATATATATATGCACATATATGTGTGTTTGCATGTATGTGTATGTTTCTAAATATAGCTTGTTTAGTCTCTACAATTTATGTGTATATATATATATATATATATATACACACACACACACACACGTGTGTGTGTGTGTGTGTGTGTGTGTGTGTGTGTGTGTGTGTGTGTGTGTTCAGGCTGATCATCTAAAGTCTTACCAAACTGAATGCCTAAATCTGAGCTGAACTAGGGCAACATCAAAGGACATGCCAAAGTGAATGGAGAAAAGCCCATAAGGCCTCAACCCAACAAAGAATTACAGGCAACTGCAGAAAGTTGAGAGTGGGAGAGGTTGTTATCCCCAGGAAAGAGCACACCAATTTGTGGTTCAGTGCTAAATGGTCAGTCCTGAAAAATATTTTAGTTTTAACAATAATAGTCCATATTTTCATGTTATCCATGTTGACACATTGCTTAAACCCTATTGTATTTGATAACATTCTGCTTCATAGTTAGTTTTAAAAATATATTTGTGTTGACTATTTCAAGATGTCATACATACATATAGTGCTTTTTAGTCACAATAACTCCACTCTTCTCCTACCTCACTCCAAAGGTCATGTCCTCCCTTTTAAAATTCCTCACCAAGTGCTTCTCATGTATTCATGGACAAGGAGGATTATTCACAGAACCATGGTTAACATACCAGGGACACCCATAAGGAAAACTGACTCTCCCTCCATGGGTGGTCAGCTATCAATAGCTTCTCAGATGAAGGTGCAATCTTGTGAGCTCCTCGCCAGTCCATGCTGGAGTGTTGACTGAGTTAATTGTTAATAGTTCTTGTACAGGCAACCACAGCTGCTGTGAGTTCATGAGGGCAATGGTCCTGTTATGTCCAGAAAACACTATGTTGCTGCTGTCCTCTTTGATCTCTACCTCTTGAAAATCATTCTGCCCACCTTTTAAACAATGGTCCATGAATCTTGGGGGGGGGGGGATATAACAGAAATGCCCATTTATAGCAGAATACTCCACAGTCATGTATTCTCTGCCCTTTGACTAGTTGATTTTCTTCATTAAATATTAATTCAGTTCACAAAACATCTTGAAGATGTCCAAGACCTGCACTAATCTATGAGTAGAGAAATATGAATTTATAGGTCAGTTTGATACCATGCCCATTCAGCAAATTAGTAGTAATAAGTTCAACCTTGGGACACACAAACTCCCCAACCATCAGTTCTTGGCCAGATTTACAACACCAGGCATATGCTTCTTCCTGTGGAGCAGGCTTTTAAATCCAATTAGTATACAATTGGTTACCTTCATAGCATTTATGTCACATTTGCATCATGGTGTTTATCTTGTGAAACCAGTTCCTATTGTAAATTGCATGGCTCATATCTGACTGTTGATAACTTTTCTATTCTAGCATTCTACATAGAAATTTTGTTACTGTGAAAGTTAGCCATCAGGGGGAAAGCTTACCAGTCAGTACCAGCTTGGTTTCAACAAGTCCTATGGTCATAAAGTGTGGTATCTTCAGCAATTGGATCTTTAATATCAAGTTCTTCTAGACAAACAAGAACAACAACAATAGCATCCATTGTTTTGGATGTGTCTAGGATACTCCTGACCAATGAGACCTTTTGACAAGTACCCAAAGGATGACCAGAGTAGCAGATGAGGACTGTGTTAGAGAGTACAAGTATCAGTACCATCAGGATGATACTTTTTTTAAAAAATAAGCATGAAAAGTCTAATTACCAGTTTTCACTTGTGCATTGAAGGCTTTCAGCACTATGAATTTTCTATTCCTTCTATTTTACCATTTTTTCCATTTTTAATCTCCGAACAATAAAAGTTATTAGGTATTATACTCATAACAACTATCTCAATTAAGATTAAAGTTACCTTTTATCTTTACAACACACTTCCCATCAGGGTATATTGTTCTCTTTAGAAGAAAACTGCTCTGAATTTTTAATAGTTTTCAATTTCTGATTAAAAAGAATGTTGACATTGTCAAGTAGTAAATACCAATATAAGATTACTGCTATTTTTTCAAATAGGATCTGGAGTGTACTTTTTAATATTTATTTTAATTGAAAATGAATGATATCACACTTTCCCATCCCTTTCCTCCCTCCAACTCCTCCCAGCTCCCATCTGTTGAACCATGCCTCCCCAACTTTCAAGTTGATGGACTCTTTCTTTGATTATTCTTTCACATATATATTTGTATGTGTACATAGCTATATAAATACAACATGGTAAGTCTGCCTTTCTTGTTTGTGATCACTACTATTTTTTTACTGTTATTTCTTATGCAAAATGAAAAAGTAATATACTAATTATTAGAACAAACATTCCAGCAGAGGCTTACATCTACAAATTAAGAAAGTAGAAAAGGTCACTATTTCCCAGTCTTGACCTCTGGCAGAAACCTCCTACTTGACCAGATGCCAGGCCAGCATTCTGAACCCCAGGTAATATTTCCCTACCCATGCCACCCATAATCACCCAGTATAACTCCAATGACCCCTCTTTTCTTCTTCACCATGTCACCATATCTTGGCCCACACCTATGCCAGAAGCCTTCTTACCCATCATAAGACAGGCCAGCTCCCTGAAAACAAGTAAGCCATACTACTCCCACCTTCAACACCTCATCCTGCCTGTGCATGAACAGTATAACCCCAGCCACCCCTTCTCTCCTTGTCATCATATACTAACCCACACCTTCTTCAGAAGAGGCCAAATCAGCATCCTGAACCCTGGAAAGCAAACCAGCTCACGAAAACCAGACAGAAGACTAGTATTGTGGTCTTCCCAGCCATAAGCAGGCCCTTCCCAGCCTTCAGCAGGCTGAACAGACCTTGACCGCTTGCCACAATGGACCTTATTGACCTTGGTGGAGTCATCTGCCTTGGTTGCACATGCAAGTTCCCACAGGAACTTAGAAGAATAGACTGCCTGCTGACCTTGCTTTGCAACATAATCCAACTGAAACAAAGGATGGGTTCTTCGGGCTTTCCCTATATAAACACACTGCTGAATATTAAACTTGGAGCCTTGATCAGAACTTTGTCTTGACTTCATCCTTCTCTCACTGCCCCCCACCTCTTTTTCACTTTCATCCCCCCTTTTAGGTAAACCCAGTTCGTCCTTGGCCACTGGACAGCTACAGTATCCCACCAGAAGCCAAGTCAGCATCTTGAACTACAAAGGACTCCAGCTAGATCAGAGGCCAATCAAATGGCCAGAACTCCAGATCCCAGCTTTGGCAGCACTCCCCTGTTGGACCAGAGTGCATCTAGGCAATCAGAATTCCAGACTCCAATTTGGGCAAAGACCCTTTATTCAACTACAGGTCACTCCAGACTGATGATTAAAAAAAGAAACAAAAACAAAGGAAGAAAATACCTACCCAACAAAGAAAAACCCAGAAATCAGTATTTAGACCTATAATCACTCCAAAACCAGATGCCTAAACATCAGTGTAAGAATACAGGCAACAATAGCCAGGGTAATTTGTCACAACCAGAATCCAGCCACCACCCCCACTGCATCAAGCCCTAAATATTCTAACATAGCTAAAGCACAAGAAAATGACATTTAAACCAACCTTATTAAGATAATAGAGGTCCTTAAAAAGGAAATGAAAAAATTCCTTAAAGAAATCCAGAAAACTATAATTAAAAAATGGAGAAAATCAGTAAGTCCCTTAAAGAATGCCAAAAAATCCCAAAGGGGGGGGGCAAATAAAAGGGAAAGAAAACTATTCAAGATATGAAAATGAAAATAGAAGCAATAAAGAAAACACAAACTTGTAGAAGTTAGATCTGCTTCTACCTCCTAGGCCCATGAAATAAGATTCGAACTTATAATATATTTACCAATACCTTGGATGTATAGTTAGGCTCTACTATGATTAGATCATAACTAAACATGAACCATTTATTTTAACCTACATTCTGCCATGTGGATGGTTACCTGTGCTCAGGTACCATGCTTCTATCTTTCACATCCTCCTTGGCAGATCTCCTGTCTTGTTCTATCCCAGAATCCATTTAAGCCTCCTGGATGTCCACCTCTATTTCCTGCCTAAAACAAAGAATTTTTAATTGACAGTTGATGCATTGATGCATTCATACAATATACAAGATAATCTCCCTACACAAACTGAAGGTATTCTAGGAATCAAAAAATCTAGGTAATTGAACAGGAACTACAGATTCAAGCAACACCAACAGAACACAAGATTTGGAACAGAGAATCTCAGACATTAAAGGCATGATGATATAGATAGATATACCATATCAGTCAAAGAAAATGTTAAATATAAAAAAATTCCTGACATGAATCATCCAGAAAATCTAGGAAACTATGAAAGGAACAAACCTAAGAATAAAAGAATAGTAGAAAGAGAAGGTTTCTAGCTCAAAAGCCTACAAAATAGTCTTAACAAAATCATAGAAGAAAATTATCCTAAATAAAGGGATTTCTATAAAGGTACAATAAGCTTATAAAACACCAAATACATTGAATAATATAAGAAAGTCCTCTGGCCACATAATAATTTAAACATTAATCACACACAAAAAAAAGAATATTAAAAGCTGTAAGAGAAAAAGGACAAGTAATTAATATAGGCAGACATATTAGAAGTACCATGACTTCTCAGTGGAGACGAAAAGCGATCAGGGCATGAACAGGTGTACTGCAAACTCTAAGAGACCACAGATGCCAGCACAGACTACTATAGCCATTAAAACTTTCAATCATTATAGATGAAGAAAACAAGATATGCCATGATAGTGTCAAATTTAAACAATATCTATCCACAAATCCAGCCCTGAAGAAGATACTATAAGAAAAACTCCAAACCAAGGAAGTTAACTTTATTCTCAAAAAACACAGGCAATAAATAATCTCACACCAGCAAAACACAAAGAAACACACACACAAGACCAACTAACAACGGAGAGAAACAAATGGCGAGAGGCAAGGACAAGAACCTAAGCAACTGAAACCAAGGCTACTTGGCATCATCAGAGCCCAGTTCTCCTACCACAGCAAGCCCTGGATACAACACACATGAAAAGCAAGACTCTGATTTAAAATCACATCTCATGCTAATGGTAGAGGACTTTAAGAAGGACATAAATAAAGGAGAACACAGGTAAACAGGGAAAAGCCCTTAAAGAGGAAACACAAAAATCCCTTAAAGAATTACAGGAAAACAAAATCAAACAGGCAAAGGAAATGAGCAACACCATCCAGGATCTAAAAATGGAAATAGAAACAATAAAGAAATCACAAAGGGAGAAAATTCTGGAGATAGAAAACCTAGGAAAGAGATCAGGAGTCATAGATGCAAGCATCACCAACAGAATACAAGAGATAGTAGAGACCGGGCAGTAGTGGTGCATACTTTT
>CM052722.1:70235830-70251498 GCA_028551405.1 Uromys caudimaculatus
AAGACTCTCACGTGCGGAAGATACTATAGAAAAACATTGACACAACACTCAAAGAAAATGCAAAATGCAAAAAACTCCTAACCCAAAACATCCAGGAAATCAAGGACACAATGAGAATACCAAACCTAAGGATAATAGGTATAGAAGAGATTGAAGATTCCCAACTTAAAAGCCAGTAAATATCTTCAACAAAATTATAGAAGAAAACTTCCCTAACCTAAAGAAAGAGATGTCCATAAACATACAAGAAGCCTACAGAACTCTAAATAGATTGAACCAGAAAAGATATTCCTCCTTTCACATAATAGTCAAAACATAAAATGCACAAAACAAAGAAAGAATATTAAAGGCAGTAAGGGAAAAAGGTCAAGTAACATATCAGAATTACTCCAGATTTTTCACCAGAGACTATGAAAGATAGAAGATCCGGGCAGATGTTATACAGAGTCTAAGAGAACACAAATGCCAGCCCAGGCTACTATACCCAGCAAAACTCTCAATAACCATAGATGGAGAAATGAAGAAATTCCATAACAAAGACAAATTTATACAATATCTTTCTACAAATCCAGCCCTACAAAAAATAATAGATGGAAAATTCCAACCCAAGGAGGGAGACTACACCCTAGAAAAAGCAAGAAAGTAATCTTTTTGCAACAAACCCAACAAACATAAAAATAACATCAAAAATAACATGAAGCAACAATCACTATTCCTTAATATCTCTTAATAAATGGACTCAATTCCCCAATAAAAAGACATATACTAACAGACTGGATATGTAAACAGGACACAGCATTTAACCACATACAGGAAACGCACCTCAGTGTCAAAGACAGACACTACCTCAGAGTAAAGGGCTAGAAAACAATTTTAAAAGCAAATGATTCCAAGAAACAAGCTGGAGTAGCCATTCTAATATCAAATAAAATCAACATTCAACCAAAAGTTATCAAAAAAGATAAGGAATGACACTTCATACTCATCAAAGGAAAAATCTACCAAGAAGAACTCTCAATTCTGAGCATCTATGCTCCAAATGCAAGGGCACCCACATTCAGAAAAGAAACTTTAATAGAGCTTAAAGCATACACCCAACTTCACACAATAATGGTGAGAGACTTCCGTAACCCATCCTCAGCAATGGAAAGATCATGGAAACAGAAACTAAACAGAGACACAGTAAAACTAACAGAAGTTATGAACCAATGTGATTTTACAGATATCTAGGAACATTTCGCCCTAAATCAAAAGAATATACCTTCTTCTCAGCACCTCATGGTATGTTCTCTAAAACTGACCATATTATTGGTCACAAAAGAGGCCTCAACAGATACAAGTAGATTGAAATAATCCCAGGGATTCTTTCTGATCACCACTGACTAAGGCTGATTTTTAATAACAACAAAAACAATGGAAAGCCCACATACACATGGAATCTGAACAACACTCTACTCAATGATAACTTGGTCAAGGAACAAATAACGAAATTAAAGACTTTTTAGAATTTAATGAAAATGAAGACACCAACTACCCAAACTTATGGGACATAATGAAAACAGTGCTAAGAGGAGAACTCATAGCTCTGAGTGCCTCCAAAATGAAACTAGAGAGAGCATACACTAGCAGCTTGATACCACACCTGAAAGCTGTAAAACAAAAAGAATCAAATTACACCCAAGAGGAGAAGATGGCATGTAATAATCAAACTAAGGGCTGAAATCAACCAAGTAGAAACAAAAAGAACTATACAAAGAATCAACAAAACCAGGAGCTGGTTCTTTGAGAAAATAAAAAAGATATATAACCCCTTCGTCAGACAAACCAGAGGGCACAGAGACAGTATCCAAATTAACAAAATTAGAAATGAACAGGGAGACATAACAATGGATTTTAAGGAAATTCAAAAAATCATCATATCCTACTACAAAAGCCTATACTCAACAAAACCAGAAAATCTGAATGAAATGGACTATTTTCTAGACAGATACCAGGTACCAAAGCTTTATCAGGATCAGATAAACCCTCTAAACAGTCTCATAATCCCTGAAGAAACTGAAGCACTCATTAAAATTCTCCCAACCAAAAGAAGCCCAGAACCAGATGGGTTTCGTATAGAATTCTATCAGACCTTCAAAGAAGACCTAATACCAATACTCTTCAAACTATTCCACAAAACAGAAGGTGAAGGAACACTAACCAATTCATTCTATGAAGCCGCAATTACACTTATACCTAAACCACAAAAAGACCCTACAAAGAAAGAGAACTTCAGACCAATTTTTCTTATGAATATTGATGCAAAAAATACTCAATAAAATTCTCACAAACCAAATACAAGAACACATCAACCCAATCATCCATCATGATCATGTAGGCTTTATCCCAGAGATGCAGGCGTAGTTCAATAAAAAGAAAACAATCAACATAATCCACTACATAAACAAACTCAAAGAAAAAAAACCACATGGTCATTTCATTAGATGCTGGGAAAGCATTTAAGATAATTCAACAACCTTTTATGGGAATACTCTTGGAAAGATCAGGAAATCAAGGTCCATATCTAAGCATAGTAAAAACAATATACAGCAAACCAGTAGCCAAGATCAAATTAAATGGAGAGAAACTTGAAACAATCCCTCTAAAATCAGGGACTAGGCAAGTCTGCCTACACTCTCCCTACCCTTTCAATATAGTACTCAAAGTCCTAGCCAGAGAAATTAGACAACAAAAGGAGGTTATAGGGATACAAATAGGAAAGGAAGAAGTCAAAATATCACTATTTGCAGAAGATATGATAGTATGCTTAAGTGATTCAATATTCCACCAGGGAACTCCTAATCCTGATAAACAATTTCAGCAAAGTGGCTGAATATGAAATTAACTCAAACAAATCAGTAGCCTTCCTCTACTCAAAGGATAAACAGACTGAAGAAAGAAATTAGGGAAATGACACCATTTACAATAATTACAAATTATATAAAATTCTTTGCTGTGACTCTAAACAAGCAAGTGAAAGATCTGTATAACAAGAACTTCAAGTCTCTGATGAAAGAAATCAAAAAAGATCTCAGAAGATGGAAAGATCTGCCATGCTCATAGATTGGCAGGATTAATATAGTTAAAATGGCCATCCTGCCAAAAGCAATCTACAGATTCAGTTAAGTCCCCATCAAAATTCCAACTCAATTCTGCATAGAGTAAGAAAAAACAATTTGCTAATTCATTTGGAATAACAAAAATCCCAGGATATCAAAAATAGTCTCAACAATAAAAGAACTTCTGGAAGAATCACCATCCATGACCTCAAGCTTTATTACAGTGCAATAGTGATAAGAACTGCATGGTATTGGTACACAGATAAGCAGGTAGATCAGAGGAATAGAATTGAAGACCCAGATATTAACCCAACACACCTATGGTCACTTGATCTTTGACAATGGAGCTAAAACCATCCAGTGGTAAAAAGACAGCATTTTCAACAAATGGTGCTGGGTCCACTGGAGGTCATCATGTAGAAGAATGCAAATCAATCCATTCTTATCTCCCTGTACAAAGCTCAAGTCCAAGTTGATTAAGGACCTCCACATAAAACCAAAAACACTGAAACTATTAGAAGAGAATGTGGGGAAAAGTGTCAAATGCATGGGCACAGGGGAAAAGTTCCTGAAAAGAGCACCAATGGCTTATACTCTAAAATCAACAATCTACAAATGGGACCTCATAAAATTGCAAGACTTCTTATCAGGCAAAGGATACTGTCAATAGGAAAAAATGGCAATCCACGGATTGGAAAAAGATCTTTACTAATCCTACATCACATAGAGGGCTTATATCCAATATATACAAAGAATTCAAGAAGTTAGACTCCAGAGATTCAAATAATCTTTTTTAAAAATGGGATACAGAGATAAACAAAGAATTCTCAACTGAAGAATATCAAATGGCGGAGAAGCATCTAAAGAAACGTTCATCATCCTTAGTCACCTGGGAAATGCAAATCAAAAAGACCCTGAGATTCCACCTCATACCAGTCAGAAAGGCTAAGATGAAAAACTCAGGTGACAGCACATGCTGGACAGGATGCAGAGAAAGAGGAGCACTCCAGTATTGTTGCTGGGATTGCAAGCTGATACAACTACTCTGGAAATCAGTCAGACAGTTCCTCAGAAAATTAGACATAGCACTAACTGAGGAAAAGATGCTCCAACATATAACAAGAACATATGCTTCACTACATTCACAGCAGCCATATTTATAATAGCCAGAAGCTTGAAAGAACCCAGATGTCCTTCAACAGAGGAAAAGATACAGAAAATGTAGTACGTTTACACAATGGAGTAGTACTTGGCTATTAAAAACATCGACTTCATGAAATTCTTTGGCAAATGAATGGAACTAGAAAACATCATCCTGAGTGAGGTATCCCAGTCACAAAAGAACACACATGGTATGCAATCACTGATAAATAGATATTAGCCCAAAAGCTCAGAATACTCATGATATAACTCACAGACCATATGAAGCTCAAGAAGAAGGAAGATCAAAGTGTGGATGCTTCAGTCCTTCTTAGAAGGGAGAATAAAATACTCACAGGCAGTAAAGGTTAGGAGGGACTTGGGTGGAAGAGACGATGGGGAGGGTCAAAAGGGGGCAGGATCAGGTGTGGTAAGAGACAGGGATGGTATACAGAGGGTCAGAAATTTGAACAGAGGCATGTAGCAATGGGGATGGGGAACTGGCTGTAGCCACCAGCAAGTCCCAGATGCCAGGAAAGCAAGAGGCTCCCAAGACCCAACAGGGATGAGACTAGCTGAAATGCCTAACGAAGGGGAGAGAGATCCTGTAGATACCATATCCAGAGGTTAGGCAAGATCCCCAGTTGGGGGATGGGTCCACCTACTCATCTCCAAATTTTTAACCCAGAATTGCTCCTGTGTAAAAGAAATAAAGAGACATAGTGTGGAGCATAGATTGAAGAAAAAGCCATCTGAAGACTTCCTTACCTGGGAATCCATCCCATATACAGATACTAAACCCAGACACTATTGTGGATGCCAAGAAGTGCTTGCTGACAGGGACCTGGTATGGCTGTCTCCTGAGAGGCTTTGTCAGAACCTGACAAATACAGAGGCAGATGCTTGCAGCCAACCATAAAACTGAGCAGGGGGACCCCATTTGAGGAATTAGAGAGAGGACTGAAGGAGCTGAAGGGGTTTGCAGTCCCATAGGAAGAACAACAATATCAACTATCCAGACCCCCCAGAGCTCCCAGGGACTAAACCACCAACCAAAGAGTACACATGGAGGGACCCATGGCTCCAGTTGCATATGTAGCAGAGGATGGCCTTGTCTGTCATCAATGGGAGGAAAGGCCCTTGGTTCTGTGATGGCTTGATGGATGCCCCGGTGTAAAGGAATGCCAGGGTGGGGAGTCAGGAGTGAGTGGGTGGGTGGAGAACACCCTCATAGAAGAAAGGGGAAGGGGAGGGGATAGCGGTTTTTTCGAGGGGAAACTGGGAAAGGGGATAACATTTGAAATGTAAATAAATAATATATCCAATAAAAAAAAAAGAAAAGAAAAAGAGGACATAATAACAGACACCAAGGAAATCTAAATAATCATTAGGTCACATTTCAAAAACCTGTACTCCTATAAATTGTAAATAGATGATTTTCTTGATAGGTACTGCTTCTCAGGTTAGATCTCGACTATATGAACAACTTAAATAAACCAATGCCCTCCCCCCACAAAAATAGAAGCATTTCATTAAAAGTCTCCCAATGGAACTCCTGCAACTCCTGCAAAAAAAAAAAAAAAAAAAAAAAAAAAAAAGCTCAGGGCCATATATTTCAACACAGAATTCTACAGTACTTTCAAACAAGAGCTAATGCCAAAACTCCTCAAATTATTGCACTAAATAAAAACAGAAGGAACATGGCCAAATTCATTATATGAGACCATAGACACCATGATATCGAAACCACATATATACTTAACAAAGAAAGAAAATTACATACCAAAATCCCTCCTGAATATTGATACAAAACTACTCAGTAAAATACTAGAAAACTGAATTCAAGAAAGTATTAAAATGATCATCCACCGTGATCAAGTAAGCTTCATCCCAGAGATGTAGGGATGGTTCAATATATGAAAATTTGTCAATGTAATTCAATATAAAAGAAACTGAAAGAAAAAATGATAAAGGATCATCTCAGTAGATGCTGAAAAAGGCTTTGACAAAATCTAACACTCGTTCATGATAAAAGTCATGGAGAGATTAGGGATACAAGAGACATATGTAAACATAATAAAGGCAATTTACAGCAAGCCTATATATCCAACATCTAATTAAATGGAGAGAAACTCAAAGCAACTCCACTAAAACCAGGATCAAGACAGGGCTGTCCACTTTCTCCATATCTATTCATTGTAGTGCTTGAATTTAGCTAGATTTATAAGACAATGAAAGGAGATCAATAGCATTCAAATTGGAAGTAAGAAGTCAAATTATTGATATTCTAAGATGATATGTTAGTAAATATGTGACCCCAAAAATTCTATGAAGGAATTCCTACAACTGATAAAAACCTTCAACAATATGACTCCATACAAGATTAACTAAAACAAATCAGTAGCCCTCTTCTAATCAAATAATATACAGGCTGAGAAGGACATCAGAGAAACAACAAACTTCACTATAGCCATATATGATATAAAATATCTTGAGATAACTCTAACCATCCAAATAAAAGCTTCATATGATAAAAACTTCAAATCTTTGCAGAAGTGAATTTTAAGAAAATATCAGAAGATGGAAAGTTTTTCTATGCTCATGAATCACTAAGATCAACATAATAAAAATATTCATCTTACTGAGAGCAATCTACAGATTAAATGTAATACCATCAGAAGTCCAGCACAATTCTTTATAGATCTTGAATAAACAATACTCAACTTTTGTATGGAAAAGTAAAAACCCAGGAAAGCTAAAACAGTCCTGTACAAAATAAAAGAACTTCTGAAGGTATCATCATCCCCAATTTTAAGCTCTAGTTCAGATCAATATTAATAAAAACTACATGGTATTTGCATAAAATCAGTAATGTTGATGAATGGAATCAAATCAAAGATTCAGAGATAAATCCAAATCTATGGACACATCATTTTTAATAAAGAAGCCAAAATATACAATGGAAAAAAGAAAGCATTTTCAACAAATGTTGCTAGTCTAACTTGATACCAACATATGGAAGAATACAAATAGATTCATATCATTCATCCTGCACAAAACTAAAGTCTGAAAAAATCAAAGCCCTAAAAATAAAACCAGATACAGTATAAATGAACCACATTTTCTTTATCCATTTTTCAGTTGAGGGACATCTATGCTTCCAGTTTCTGACTATTACAAATAAAGCTGCTATGAACATAGTTGAGCAAGTGTCCTTGTGGAATACTACAATGGAATACTACTCAGCTGTTATAAAAAAGGACATCATGAAGTTTTCAGGCAAATGAATGGTTACAGGATAACCACATTATAATCAACAGACCCAAGAAGCCAAATAATGAGGGTACAAGGGAGGATGGTTGAATCTTTCTCAGAAGGGAAAACAAAACAGATCTTGGAGGTGGATGGAGGGAGGAAACTGGGTGGGAGAGAGGATGGGCAGGGGAACAGGTTGTGGAATCAAATGTAGGGAAAGCAGAAGAGAGAAAAGGCAGAAATGGGGCAATCTCTAGGGCATACCAGAGATCTGGGAATGTAGGAGGCCCCATGGGATCTATGAGAGCAATGGTAGTTGAGACTCCTGGAAGTGGGGTAGCCAGACTGGATTCCAAGTAGAGTGATAAAGACAGCAAACTACCTACAAAAGCTTTGACCCAAAATGTGTCCTGCCTACAAGATGTGCAGGGGCAAAGACAGAGCAAAGATGGAGGGAGTGGCCAACCAATGACTGCCTCAAATTGAGACCCATCCCACAGACAAGAATTCATTACTAACACTAGTAATGATACTCTGTTTTGCTTGCAAACAAGAGCCTAGCATATCTGTCCTCTGAAAGGCTCCACCTGGCCTTTGGAAACAGATACAGAGACCCACAGCCAAACATTAGATGGAACGCTGGGAGTCTTATGGAAGAGTTGGGGGATGGGTTGAGGCACTCAAAGAGGACAGGGACTCCACAGAGTAAACTAACATAGACACTTGGTGGCTCCTAGAGACTGAATCACCATCCAAAGAGGTAGCATGGGCTGTACCTAGACCCCCACATTTATCTAGCTGATATGCAGCTTGATCTTCATGCAGGTCTCCCAAAAAAGGAATGGGAATGGTCCCTGAATCTGTTGCCTGTCTGTGAATCCTGTTCCCCCAAATGCCTGCCTTGTCTGTCCTCAGTGGGAGGAGTGTCCTTGTCCTGCAGTAACATGATATGCAGGAGGTGGGGGACAGTATGGGGAGTGATACCATGAGGGGGGCTCACCTTTCTCAAAAGAAAAGAGCAGGGAAGAATGAAGGGAAGATCTGCATGTGGGGTACTAGGAGGAGAGGAGCTGATTTCAAGATGTAAGGTGAATAAATTTAATAATAATAATAATAATAATAATAATAATAATAATAATAATAACAGATTGAACCTAATGAAGAGAAAGTCTGGAATAGCCTTGAATGTACTGGCACAGGAGACAACTTTCTGTACAGAACACCAAAGTACAGGCACTAAAATCAACAATTTTTAAATGGGACCTCATGAAACTGAAAAGCTTCTCTAAGGGCCAGGACATTTTCAATAGAACAAAATAGCAGCCTACATAATGGGAAAAGATTTTTACCAGCTCCACATCTGATCGAAGGCTAATATTCAAAATATATAAAGATCTTAAGGAACTGGACATCAATAATCTAAAGAGTCTAATTATACAATGGGATACAAAACTAAACAGAGAATTCTCAACAAAAGGTTCTCAAATGGCTGATAAAACTTAAAGAAACGTTGAACATCCTTAGGTACCAGGGAAACTCAAATCAAAACATTTCTGAGATTCCCTCTTACACCTGTCAAAATGGATAGGATCAAAAGCTCATGTGACAGCTTATGCTGGTAAGGCTGTGGAGCAAGGGAACACCTCTTCATTCCTGTGGAGAGTGCAAACTTGTACAACCACTTTAGAAATCAATATGGAAGTTTCTAAGAAAACTGGGATTCAAGCAAGCTACCTCAAGACTCAGCTACACCACTCTTGGACATATACTAAAAGGATGCTTCATCCTACCATAAGGACACTTGTTCATAGCAGCTTTATTGTATGGATAAAGACAATGTGGTGCATTTACACATTGGACTATTATTGGCTCTTTAAAAAATGATATGAAATTTAATGGGAAATGGATGAAACTAGAAAAAATCCTGAGTGAGATTCAGACCCAGATAGACAAAGATGGCATGTACTCTTATAAGTGGATATTAGCTGTAAAAGATAACCATGGCACAATACACGGACCAGAGAGGCTAAGTAACAAGGAGGTCTTAAGTGTGGATGAAAAGATATTCATAGGAAGGGACATAGAGTAGATTTCACAGATGGATTGGGGGCATGTGGGGATGGGAACAGTCCAGATCAGGTGGAAGTGATATAGATAATACTGGGGGAGACAATTGGAATTTGGGGCCATTTAAGAAGTGAGGTAGAAAACTAGTCCAATAGAAACTTCATGGAATCTACAAAGGTGACACTAGCAAAAACCCCTAGAAATGGGGTACATAGAGCCTGAACCTCTGTAACCAGGCAAGGCTTCAAGTGGAAAGGTTGAGACACCAACCCAACTACAAAACCTCTAACCTACAGCTTGCCATGCCTGCAGGATGTGCTGGGATCAGAGCCTAGTATAGTTGTCATCAGAGAGGACGTCATTCCAAAACCGATGGGAGTAGATGCAGATTCCCACAGCTAAACATTAGGGAGTCCTGTGGAGGAAGGGAGGAAGGATTAGAGAAGCCAGAGGGATCAAGGACATCACAAGAATATGGTCCACAGAATCAATAAACAGGAATTGAAAGTGAGCTCACAGATGTCAGGGAGCCTGTTTGGGTCTGACTTAGGTCCTCTACATATATATTATGGTTGTGTAGCTTGGTGTTCTTGTGGGTATCCAAACAGTGGGGGCAGGGGCTGCTTCTGACTCTTTTGCCTACTTGTGAGACCCTTTTCCTCCTACTGGGTTGCACTGTCCAGCTATGAGGTGAGAATATGTGCCTGGACTTATTGTAGCTTGTTATGCAGTGTTTGGATGATGTCCCTGGGAGGCCTTCTCTTTTCTGAGGGAAAGGAAAGGGAGTATGGATCAAGAGGACAGGGAGGTGAAGGAAAGAGACTAGAGGAGGGAGGGAAGAGAAACTGCAGTTGGTATGTAATATATGAGTGAAGAATAAATAAATAGAAAGTAGAAAGCCTTAGCACTCAGGAATCAGCACAGGAGAATAGTTGTCAACATTAGAATGGTGTGCCATAGGTTATACAGGCCATTGTTCTACACAGTCCAGACTGAATTAGAGTGACAACAGAACAATGAAAGAGGCCAGAGATCAGTGCTAGGACATTTTCTTCTGAGTCAGAAAAGCAGGGTGGATCAAATGATCTTAAACATGAAAGGAGACTGAGTTGAAAGCTAAAACAAAGCTGAACCTCTCAATGAGCAATTCACAGAGCCACACTCAGAAAATTCAAGAAAGCAAAAGAAATGTAGGGAATTTGGGGGGAGTAAGAATTTATATACAGTATGTTCCCTTTGGTAAAAGACAGTTCTATGCATATCATAATAGACATTTCTTAATTTCCTTTTTCTGTGAATCAAGTTGCCTCTGGATGATAAAAATAATCATGATCTTCCAAATTAATGTGTAAAAAGATTTACAAACTATATCTTACTTTGCAAGGTTGAAATGCTATGGCTTTCAAATTAAAATAGCCACCAAGCTGTATATATATATACATATATACATACTGCAAACAGAGAATTGTTAAATATAATTCTCCTTAATGGCATGGAAATTTAACTTACTACAGAGTTCTTTATGCTTTTTACCAGCCTCACGAGTGAAAGGAAAAGAAATCCCTTCCAGGTCAATTTCCAACTAAACACAGGAGTGAACTCTACAACCACCCGGAGCTCTGGTTATTCAGCATTTGTTTAAACATTTCTAAACTTGGGGAGTCCATTCAAGTTTCAACTAGCTTCATTTTTTTATACCGAAGCCCAAAATCTGCCTCCTTTATACTCATTCATCTATTGTAGTTCCATTCACTGGAGCTACTAAAGAGAAATTTAATCCTTCCTCAATCTGACAATCATTGTTTGTCACAGCTACTGACACTGATTTGCTAACTGGTAAAGAGGCCAAATGTTCACATATCAGATTCATATCAAGAAAGCAAATTAAACTGAGAGATTAAAATGAGAGATCAAAGTTTACCTTGGCCATTCATATATTTTTCAAGAAGAAACATGATCACCTCCACCGAAGCTATCATTTGCTACTGAATCATACTACCAAATGATCACTAGATTTAAACTTTCTTCAGGAATAAAAACTATGTCTAATTCATTATTTGATGCTGAATATCACCAATCTATAATATATATTAGATGATGACCATATATTTTTTATTGAAGTAATATATAATTTCAACAGAACCAAAAAAAACTATAGAATTGAAAGTTAAGACAGGATTGAATGTCAGGCAGTGATGGTGCACGCCTTTAATCCCAGCACTTGAGAGGCAGAGGCAGGCAGATTTCTGAGTTCAAGGCCAGCCTGGTCCACAGAGTGAGTGCCAGGACAGCCAGGGCTATACAGAGAAACCCTGTCTCAAAAAACCAAAAAAAAAACGAAAGACAGGGTTGAACAATAGAAACTAAACTATTCAGCTTATTATTAAGTAATTATCAGAAATATATTACTTTCAGTAATGTTAGAATTATATGTGGTTTTGATATTTTCTGTTTATGCACTACAGTGCTCCCAAATAAATTATATTAAATTGTGTCAGCGAAATGCCTGAATGCATAAATATACGTTTTAAGAATTTTATTATTCATTATTTACTTAGTTATTCTTCTTTCATATAATATATGCCAACAACGGTTTCACTTCCCTCCACTCCTCCCAGTACCCCCACATTCCTTCTCTCCTAGATCTGCTGCTCATTCCTCCACTTCCCTTCAGAAAAAGGAAGGCCTCACAGGGATAGTAACCAAACACAAATTACAATATGGCTAAGCACAAAACTTTATATTAAGACTGGACAAGGCAACTCAGTAGTAGGGAAAGAGTCCCAAGATCAGACAAAAGAGTCAGAAACATCCCCCACACTTAGCTTTAGGATTGCCCAAAAAATTTAAGCTAAACAACCACAACATATATGTAGAGGACCTATAATTTTTAAGGCTAAAGGGCAATGAGCTGACTCCTTTAATAAGTAAAGTCTGGGAGCCTCTTTGGGGGTTCCCATAGGGAAAAGCAGCTAATCATACACACTTGACTATGGAATATTCTTCCTCTCTTGAGGAAGATTGCCCTCTTTGACAAAGTGTGCAAGCTGAGGAGGAATACACATGAAATAGTAAAAGAAGGAAGAGACACCAACCTAGCCACCTAGATCAGCCAATAAAACTCTAACTGTAATAAGTTAGCAGATATAGTAGCTAGATCCCACAACCCTCAAGGATTAAAGAAGGAGGGCTTGGAGGATGAGACAGATGTGGCGGTATGGAAGATGGTAAACTAAAATGCAAAATGAATAGTTAATTTTTAAAAAGAAACACGGAAATCTACTATCATGGAACTCAGAAAACATAAGAGTTTGAAGCAAGGTGCCATGAATGGCTAGATAATGCTGTTCTATATAAGTAACTGGTTACTAAATAAATGGTCAGCACCAAATATGGGAAACTCCCACAGAAGTTGGTCAGGGAGATCTCAGAAACCCCTGAACAATGCACAGTCTTGCCTTGTCTATTGTTTGTCCACCAGAACTAGACAATATGACCTTAACCCTGAAGATACCACATATATCACAGCTGCACAATATCAGAGAAATCATGCTGGAACTGGGCTGGAAATTTCAGTCATGTTGACTAGATTTCAAAATGCTAGAAAAATCTTAGCAGGCTGCTGGAGAAGAAAAAGTATCAATAGTCTCACCTATCTCTAAACCACATGAATAATCATACCAATCTGCCAAGCAAGATGTGCCTACCTAGACAATAGCAGCATAGCTGTTAAGGAGTAACCAATCAGTCTCTGATTGGATTTGGTACTTGATTCACAGGAAGGATTCCGTATTTGTGTACAATATGCCCTGTCAAAAACTTGTGCTTGGAGATGTCTTAGTTGCTAGTGGGGAAGTTACTACTGCTGCTTAGCTAAATGCACATATCACAAATAACCTCCAAAGCATCTCTGTTTATATTCATAGACAAATATTACTCATCCATAATTAGAGAACTGCCTTTCTGAAGCATATGGCAGTAAATGAAAAGAATTATGGCTACCCCAGATGCTGAGGACAAGTGAAGGCCAGAGGATTAGGGAACATTATAGAAGTGAAAATAAATGTAATAGGTCTGACTGGTCCTTGCTGCTGGGGCAGACTCCTATCTGGTCTTCTCCCATGAAAACACCATATCCTGACCCAACCTAGAGGATCTGCTGCACTTAGAGCAGCTGAAAATCCACTGCACTCAGAGCAATTGAGGATCAGCTGCACTCAGAGCAGTTGAACAACACCTTGACTGCTCTACTGAAGACCCAACAGCCTGAAGGCCTCCCAGGAGAGTGACTGCAGCCAGGGCAACAGATCAGCAGCTTCTCTGTCTCTCTGAAGAGCCCCCAGTTGGAAGGCCCCACATGTGATCTGCTACAGCCACAGCTGCAGGCCTACTGGGAGACCTGAAGCAACCCAGGGACAAACAGACTCCAGACAGTCACCCAGACCAACAAACACCTGGAATATCCAGATGGCAAGAGGCAAGCGCAAGACCATAAGCAATAGAAGCCAATATATGTTGGCATCATCAAAACCCAGTTCTCCCACCACAGCAAGCTCTGAATACACCAACACACCTGAAAATCAGGAATCGGTCCTAAAAGCCTATCTCATGAAGATAATAAAGTCCTTTAAGGAGTATATCAATAACTCACTGAAAGAAATTCAGGAAAACACAGGTAAACAGGGAAGGAATCGAATAAAGCTATCCAAGACCTAAAAGTCGAATTAGAAACAATAAAGAAAACACAAATGGAGGCAAACCTGGAAATGGAAGACCTAGGAAAGAGGTCAGGAATTACAGATATAAGTATCACCAACAAAATACAAGAAATAGAAGAGAGAATCTCAGGTATAGAAGATACTGTAGAAGAGATTGACACAACTGTCAAAGAAAATTCAAAATGTAAAAAATCCTAACCCAAAGCATCAAGGAAATTCAAGACACAATGCAAAGACCAAATCTAAGAATCAGAATCAGAATAGAGGAGAACGAAGATTCCCATCTCAAAGGACCTGAAAATGTCTTCAACAAAATCATAGAAGAAAACTTCCCCAACCTAAAGAAAGAGATGGCTATAAAGGTATAAGAAGCCTATAGAACACCAAATAAATGGGACCAGAAAAGAAAATCTTCTCATCACATAATAATCAAAACACTAATTGCACAGAACAAAGAAAGAATATTAAAAGGGCCAAGTAACACACAAAGGTAGACCTATCAGAACTACAACAGACTTCTCAACAGAGAAGATGAAAGCCAGAAGAGCTTGGTAAGAGGTGACGCAGACTCTAAGAGAACACAAATGCCAGCCCAGGCTACTATACCCAGCAAAACTCTCAATCAATATAGATGGAGAAAACAAAATATTCCAGAACAAAAGCAAATCCAAACAGAATCTATCTATCAATCCAGCCCTACAGAGAGGATCTTAGAAGGAAAACTCCAGTACAAGGAAGATACCTACACCAAAGAAAAGACAAGATATTAAGCATCTGACAACAAAGCCAAAAGGAGAGCACCACAAGCACATAAAACCACCTACAAAAACAAACATATCAGGAACCAACAGTTATCTCTCATTAATATCTCTCAATATTAATGTACTCAACTCACCTATAAAAACACATAAGCTAGCTGACTGGATAAGCAAACAAGATCCAGCATTTTGCTGCATACAATAAACACACTTCAATAACAAAGAAAGACACTATCTCAGAGTAAAACGATGGAAAAAGGTCTTCCAAGAAAATGGTCCCAAGAAACAAGCTAGAGCTGCTATCCTAATATCCAAGAAAATATATTTTCAACCAAAAGTTATCAAGCATGATGAAGAAGGACACTACAATTCATCAGGGGGGAAATCCACCAAGAGAAAGTCTCAATTCTGAACTGAATCCAAGAATACATCAAAGCCATCATTCACCACAATCAAGTAGGTTTCATCCCAGGGATGCAAGGTTGGTTCAATATATGAAAATCTATTAACATAAACCACTATATAAATAAGCTCAAAGAAAAAAATCACATAATCATCTCCATAGATGCAGAAAAAGCATTTGACAAAATACTTCGTGTTAAAAGTATTGGAGAGAGCTTGGGCCACAGGGC
>CM052722.1:70252429-70301695 GCA_028551405.1 Uromys caudimaculatus
GAGCAACCCCAGCACAAATCGCATTTCTAGCAAATATTTCTGATATTGATACCGATAGTCCAAGATAGTCCCTATTCCAGACAGAAACAGTCTAAGAGCTAGTTGGGACTTTTTATTTTGCAAAATCGATGCACCGATTCACAACACTGAGCCGGACAGTCAAGGTCGCAACTGGCTATCATATTCTGTTTCCTGTGGGGAGGGAGAAAAAAAAAAAAAGTATTGGAGAGATCATAAATTCAAGGCCCATATCTAAACATAATAAAAGAAATTTACTGCAAAACAACAGCTAATATCAAATTGAATGGAGACATACTTGAAGCAATTCCACTGAAATTGGGGACAAGGATGCCCACTCTCCCCATATCCATTCAATGTAGTACTCAAAGTGCTAGCTAGAAAAATAAGACAACAAAAGACATCAAGGGGATACAAATTGGCAAAGGAGAAATAAAGGTATCACTATTTGCAGATGATATGATAGTATACATAAGTGACCCAAAAATCTCTACCAGAGAACTTCTCCAGCTGATGAACAACTTCAGCAAAGTGGCCAAATATAAAATTAACTTATATAAATCAGTAGCCTTCCTTTATACAAATGATAAACAGACTGAGAAAGAAAGAAATTAGGGAAACAACTCCCTTCACAATAACCACAAATAATGTAAAATATCTTGGGGTAATTCTAACCAAACAAGTGAAAGAGCTGTATGACAATAACTTCAAATCTCTCAAGAAAGAAATTGAAGAAGATCTCAGAAAATGGAGAGATCTCCCATCCTCATGGAATAGCAGAAATAACATGGTAAAAATGGCCATCCTACCAAAGGCAATCTACAGATTCAATGCAATCCCCAACAAAATCCCAACACAATTCATCAAAGACATAGAAAGAGCCATTCTCAAATTCATCTGGAAAGCAAAAAACCCAGAATAGCAAAAACAATTCTTAACAATAAAAGAACTGCCAGGGAAATCACCATCCCTGACCTCAAGCTTTACTACAGAGCAATAGTGATAAAAACTGCATGGTATTTGTACAGAGACAGACATGTTGATCAATGGAATAGAATTGAAGACCCAGGAATAAAACCATACACTTATAAACACTTGATCTTTGACAAACACCAAACATATACAATGGAAAAAAGAAAGCATCTTCAATAAGTGGTGGTGGTCTAACTGGCTGTCTGTATATAGAAAAATGAAAATAGACTCATATTTGTCACTTTGCACAAAGCTCAAGTCCAAGTGGATCAAGGACCTCAACATAAAACCAGATACACTGAATCTAATAGAAAAGAATGTTGGAAAGAGCCTTGAACTTATTGGCACAGGGGGGAAATTTCCTAAACAGAACTTCAATGTCTCATGATCTAAGATCAAGGATTGATAAATGGGACCTCATGAAACTGGAAAGCTTCTGTAAGGCAAAGGACATAGTCAATAAGACAAAGCAGTAACCTACAGATTGGGAAGAAAAAAAAACTTCACTAACTCCACATCTGATAGAGGGCTAATATCCAAAATATATAAAGAACTAAAGAAGCGAATCACCAAAAACCAAACAACCAAATCAAAAAATGGGGTACAGAACTAAACCAAGAAATCACAACTGAGGAATTTCAAATGGCTGACAAGCACCTAAAGAAATGTTCAAAGTCTTTAGTGATCAGAGAAATGCAAATCAAAATGACCCTGAGATTCCACCTTACACCAAGCAGAATGGCTAAGATCAAAACCTCAGGTGATAACACATGTTGGCAAGGATATGGAGAAAAAGGAACACTCCTCTATTCTATTGCTGGTGGGACTGCAAACTCGTACAACCACTCTGGAAATCAATCTGGAGGTTCCTCAGAAATTTAGAAATAGATCTACCTGAAGATTCAGCAATACCACACTTGGGAATACACCCAAAAGATTCCCCACCATGCCACAGGGGCACATTTTCTGCTATGTTTATAGCGGCCTTATTTGTGATAGCCAGAAGCTGGAAACAACCCAGATGTCCCACTACAGAAGAATGGATACAGAAAATGTGGCTCATTTACACAATGGACTACTATTCAGCTATTAAGAATGAGGACATCCTGAATTTTGCAGGCAAATAGATGGAACTAGAAAATATCACCCTGAGTGAGATACCTCAGATCCAAAAGGACATGCAAGGCCGGACAGTGGTGGCGCACGCCTTTAATCCCAGCACTCGGGAGGCAGAGGCAGGCGGATTTCTGAGTTCGAGGCCAGCCTGGTCTAGAGAGTGAGTTCCAGGACAGCCAGGACTACACAGAGAAACCCTGTCTCGAAAAAAAACCAAAAAACCAAAAAACCAAAAAACCAAAAAAACAAAAGGACATGCAAGGTATGTACTCACTAATAAGTATATATTAGCCAAACAAAAAAGTACAGAATACCTGTAATACAGTCCAAAGAACTCAAAAAGGTCAACAAACTGAAGGATCCCAGTGAAGACGCCTCAGTCCCACTTGGGAGGGAGAAGAAAGCAATCATAAATGGGGAGGGAGGGAGGGAAAGTGAATGGGGTGGGAGGAGAGGGGAACCTGATCTGGTATTGTGTGAGGAAAAAGGACTGAAGCCCTGAGAGCCATCAAAAATAATGGAAACAGGCAATCTCAAGAGGTTGGAGGTAGTGGGGACCCTCCAGAATGTAACAGAGACCTGGGAAGTGAGAAACTCTCAGGACTCAAAGGGAGAGACCTTAGATGAAATGCCTGACAGTAGGGAGAGGGAACTTATAGAGCCTACTTCCAGCAGGAAGACAGGGCATCAAGTGAGGGAGGGGTTGCCATCCCACAGTCAAAACTCTGACCCATAATTGTTCCAGTCTGAAAGAACTGCATGGATGGAAATGGAGTGGAGCCTATGGAAAAGAAGGTCCAGCAATAGACCCAAAGTAGGATCCAGCTCAAGGGGAAGTCCCAAGGCCTGACACTATTTCTGAGGCTATGGAGCCTCACTGTGGGGCAGTGATCTGTAACAGGCAATCTGACATCTGGTTGAGCTCAGGCAAAAAATTCTGGGAGACTCTGTGATAATTTTTTTCACAAGGGACCAGGCCATATTTTTAGCCAATGCTCCCAGAAGACTCCTGTACAACTGGCCTTTACAACCCCTGTATAGAGAGAGGCCTGGCTTGTGAGAATTGTGTGAGACTCTTCACGTAGAGATCAACCCTGAGTCCTGGGCAAAGCAAATGAGGCACCAAATAGGGTCCCCAAGCTGGGCCAATGGAAAGTATCGGCTACCAAACCACTGTCTCCTCTCAGAACTATAAATAGAGCACCTTGACCCGAGTAGCTCTCTCTCTCCCCTCCTTCTCCAGCCGCCTGCCCTGTGAGTGCTGCCAGCTATCCAGAATGAATAAAGATGAAAACTATTTTGGCATCTGAGAACTTTATCTAAGGGGCTGTGACATTTGGGCTCTCGAGGAGACCCATTCTATGGCATTGGAGTGCTCTTAATGACAGCGGGTACCACGGGAAGTGTGCTATGGTCAAGACTTGGCGCAGGGCGGAGAGCGCTCCTGTCCAGTCTCTATCCACACCCCCTCCCCGCACGTCCCCCAAGCAGCTGGGGGTGGCTTCAGTGGCTGGCGGCATCGGGCCGGGCTGCTCGACCCCAGTGTCTCACCCCTGCGGAGTCAGGCCCCGTGGACAAGTAGGAGGGCCGCTGCTGTGAGCCTTGAAACCTAGGGCGCATGGGCCCAGCACCGGGGCCAGGGGGCCCCGCCCGTGCCTGCGTTTCTCGCTGTGTGAGAGAGTGCAGCACTTCAAAAAAATGAATCTAGCATGATAGCACTCCCAACGACCCAATAAGCAGCTGAAAGTGTAAAATGAAGATATTTGCACCCAACCAACAGACATAAGCTGCTGAACCCTATGCTTGAATTATGGAAAGGCTGAAAAAAGCTGAGGAGGAGGGCGACCCTGTAGGAGGACCATCAGTCTCAATTAATCTGGACCCCTGAGATCTCTCAAACACTGGACCACCAACCAGGCAGCATACACCAGCTGATATGAAGCCCCCAACACATATACAGCAGAGGACTGCCAGGTCTGTGTTCAATCAGAGAAGGTGCACCTAATCCTCAAGAGACTGGAGGCCCCAGGGAGTTTAGAGGTCAGGTGGGGTGGGGGTGAGACACCCATGTGGAGACAGGGGGTGGGGAGGAGGGATGGGATGTGGATCAGCTGGAGGGTGGATGGGGAGGGATAAAATCTGGAGTGTAAAAAACATACATACATAAATAAATTTAAACAAAAAGAAAACCAATGTAATAGTCACAAGATAGAAGTGTTATAAAATGACATCTTTTAGACACAACACTACCATTGCAATAATGAACTTACAGTATATGTGGTTACTGGCACCAGATCTGCATGCATAGGATTAGTCCTGCCAATCACATGTAGCCATGGTTGAAGGATGAGTTAATGTGACTCTACTCATTAATAATGAATTACTAGCAAATTATAAATTTGAAAGAGGAGGCAGCATTGTCTTCAGTTGTGCAGTGATAAGCCAATGAGCATGTTCACATGAAGAAATGCCAAGATATCTCTGATACAAAAAGTCATAGATGTATGAAAGAGCTTTATAAGAAAGAAAAGAAACTTCCAGGTGTGGGAGGGAGATAGCAGAAGTAAACAAAACAATGTATTATATGTATGACTGAAATTGTGAGATAATAAAAACAATTGATTAAAAAATGACTCACAGAAGAAAAAGGACAGTGATGATAATAGTTGCTTTCTCTATTTATTATATGTGAGATACTTCATAATCTTATATACATTATTGCTTTCAAACATCATGAGTTATTTAGTACCATCTCCTCAGAAACAAGAAACATATAATTTAGGAAGTTGATGTGAGTTTGAAGCTGGAATCATACTCACCAAATTCTAACTCTTATCATGCAGTAATGACATCTTTGGAAGCGTTATTTTCACTGTGTCTTACTGGTCACTAAGCAGGATATTATAGAAGGAATCCTTAAGACCATTACTAGCAACATGATCCAGCTCAATCTATGTTCACATGTTCAGTCTATGTCCCTGTGGATTCTCTTCTTAAATATTACTGGAATTGTATGTGGTAATTTTAGGAAGCCAAGAGAGGCTACATATCTGAAAATCGTTACCAATAAGAATTTTAGTAGAAAATAATGGCCATCACCCAGAGTTACTGTCCTTTCCCTTTCTGGAGCTGAATGAGAGGCATCAACTGGCCAAGATTTTTAAAAAGTGCTTGATGATGAACTTTAGTCAAAAACCATGAGAAACACATTTCAAAAGTGACTGGAGCAAAAGTTGAGCTCGATCCAGGTAGACACACCAACATAACCTCAAACAGCTGCACCAAATAACTTCATTACAGATCTGCTTTTCACAGAGACCAAGTTCTGTCCCCAGGATTTGAAAATAGAGTGTCAGTGAAGGAAGTGAGTGAGGCCAAGCCTACAGAATATGTCAACACATTTGCCCCTTCAATCTGTTCCTTCACTTCTTCTTTTGGAGAAATAAAACAAGCAGTAGGAGACTTATGATGGCTTTACTTTTTAAAAAATTTATTCTGCCTAACTGATATAGAAGTAGATAACTGGTGAAAGCACACAGTTCAGAACTAAGTAAAATTCCTAGGTCAACACTGCCGCTACCACAGGTAAAGTGGTGAGGCAGCTTTTCCTCTCTGATTTTTATTTGTAAATTGAACACTTGAAATATTTCTCTATTTTTTTTAAACACAATCCTTGCCAATGCCTTAACTAGATGTAGCCTCAATGCCAGCCTATAGGAAAGTAGGTAAAATAAGTAGTTACTTTGTCTTTCTTCTCTAATTCCTCCTCTAGGGTTCTCAACTCCTATCCAGATACCCAGTACCTACATAATTCTTGATACCTTACCTATGCCTATGCTTACCAACCCATGCAAATTTGTCCATGATTATCCTATTATCCTGAGTCCTCGGCACGCTGTTAAAATTGTTCATTTAATAAATGAACAGATAGCCCTAGGCATCACCTTTCTCCCTAGGTAATGCTCTGTGTTTTATAGTGCCTTGTGCTAGTTAACCTGATAAATAAATGCAAAATAAAAAACCATCATGTTAACCCAACCTTCAAATGTCTACAGTTATATAACATAGACAAAAGCAAACATGGGTATTTCAGGTAGTCTGGAAGGCCAGTTTTAGGCCTATATGAAGTGACTAAGGAGTTGAAGTCCTACTACTTGTGTGGCACATGTGGCATTTGACATATGGCTGGAGAAATTTGGATTTTGTAATGTTATGTTTCATTTTAAAACATCTGACTTTAATGAACTTGTGTTTGTGTGTGTGTATGTGCTTGTGCATGCATGCATGCGTATGCATGTGCATGTGCATGTGTGGGTGTGGGTGCATGTGCGTGTGCATGTGCATGTGTTGGTGGGTGTTGTGGGTGCGTGTGCATGTGCGTGTGCATGTACATGTGCGTGTGCATCTGCATGTGCGTGTGTGGGTGCTTGTGTGGATGCGTGTGCATGTGCGTGTGTGGGTGCGTGTGTGGGTGTGTGTGTGGGTGCGTGTGCATGTGCGTGTGTGGGTGCGCGTGCATGTGCGTGTGCATGTGCGTGTGTGGGTGCGTGTGTGGATGCGTGTGTGGGTGTGTGTGTGGGTGCGTGTGTGGGTGCGTGTACCTGCACCTCACACTGGAGTGATTAAATCAAATTTTTTAGAGGACAAGGAGTTTACCCAATGGTTTTTGTTTTTAAAGTTCCCCATGTGATTTTTTAACGTACTGCCAAATTTAGAAACCATTACTGTAGAGCTTTTGAAAGTGTGAGCAGGACATCATCTCGAAAATTGTTGCTTATCAATACAATAAAAATGAAAAACTAAGGGCTGCCTTTATTGGATTTATAAGAATTTAGGCAAAAAAAAACAAAAAACAAAAAACAAACAAACAAAAAAACGTTCAATTCATTCTTGCCCACTTCATTACTTTCTACAATAAAAACACTGCTGTAATAATTGTTCAAATATTTATTGAGAACCAACAGTCCTCTGTTATCTTCACCATTATTGCTTGGCACTGTCTTATACCTTATTTATAATTTATACCTATCCACTAATTGCATCTTCAATAGAGATTTTTTTCATTTACAATATATATTTCAGTGCATGTCTCAAGACTTTGGAGCCTGCACTGTATTAATTAGTATCATTACGATATCCCTTGCATATCCTTAATCTGGGGATGGCCATAATGTTACCCATTTGACCTGCTATTTCCTCTAGTTTTTCTGGGTCTTGATGAGCTCTGTTCAGTCTCTGTTCGATACTTTCTTGCAAATTCCAACAGATGTTTCCCATCTTATGACTCAATGGTGCATGAGGTAAACCTAAAGCAGTAAAATTGAGGGCAGTTATGGTTTTAATCAAATTAAAAGTCCATGACTTGACTTCTGCAGCACTAGCACTAGAGGTGGCAAATAGAACACTGGCTCTGAGGATTTTAATCTCATCATGACCGATAAGAGCCTACCTGTTTTCCTTGAGAGCATTTTGCCTTCATTGCCTCTTTAATTCTTTTGAGATCATAAATGTGATTGCTCAGTGGTGATGTGTTGCGCTGATAGACGCGCTTGCCCATTAAGCTCGGCCCTAGACTACCATCAAGTTTCCCATAGTGCATCAAACAACTTTCATTACTGACTTGGGTCAGATTGAAATTATCAGGCTAGAGCTAAAGTCCCCTGACCCAGTTCATTTCTCCTTGCTGTCATTCTGGAAGGCATTTCATTTTCTTTTCCTTACAGAATTTTGCAGCAGAATTTGAAAGAATTAGGAAGATAAGGTACTCAGATGAAAGGAAAATAGTGGCCCAGGGAATACAGCACAGTGGCAGAGCCTTAGCTTACCATGGATAAGTCCCTGAATTCAATCACCAGCACCCAAAACAAAAATTATAATGATAAATACATATTCTATTTTACATTTCAACAATTTTTATCTCTACCATCTACTGACCCTCAAAACAATGAATACTGTTTTGTTAATTTTCACAATTTCTTTATTCTGTTTTTTCGACAAATATATTTTATGTATTTTTAACATATTAAAATAGAATTACATCACTTTCTCATCCCTTCCCTCTTTAATCCCCTCTCATGTCCCTACCACCTTCAAGTTTATAGCCTCTTTTTTAGTTTTACATAGACTTCTGTGTTTTGTAATAAATTTTCAGATACTTAAAAGTGGTGGCCAGATCTTCTATAAACCTCACACAGAAACATGGAGCTTATCAAATGCTAATGGTTAACTGATACCTTATTGAATCTCAGGCACCTACCAGTTCTCCTTCACTAGCAACAGATGAGTCAAATAAAAAGAGTTATGCCCAGAAGTCAATGTTATTATACATGTCACAACAAGCAAAACTCCTTATCTCCATCCACCATGACTTAAAACTTAAAAGTACACAAGCTCAAAGTTTAGATTAGTAATAAAACTTTTACCCAGTTAGATCAAGATTCTGAGTTCAACACCCCAGAACCACAGAAAATAAAACATAAATAAAGACATGAAGCAACTTACAAACTTAATATATCTCTGAGGATAGCTATGCAGTTAGCAAGCTTATATTATTACCTATATGTAAATCTTAGAGCACTCGAAATCAATATTATGCAATCTATGTCCTAATTATTAAGCCATAAGAAAAAATAGCTATTCAACATTCAATACCTCAAAAACTGATTTTCCATATTGTTTGTTTGTTTGTTAGTGTTAAGTGGAGTGAAGAAATACTGAGACTAGCATCACCCAAAAGCTGCCCTTCCTCCAATATGTGTAAGTTGCTAAAACAATAAGATAGTGACATATAAACATGAAGTTGTCGAAGTCATCATCAAGGATTTGAATTTGAGGCCAAGAATAAATTACGGATATCTTAGTGGAAAATAATACCCTTATTTCACAGCTCGTTACTAATAATATTGGTCAGGGTTTTCCAAAAGAAAAAAATAAGATGTATGTGTTTACATATATAAAAAGAGCAGGGTTGCTATATCGGCCGGTATTGATGATCCTTCAGTCTCATTCCCCTAAAAAAAAAAAAGAGGTTTATTTTAAGGAATTGGCTTATACAATCATGGTGGTGGAGACACCCAACCTCTGTAGTTGGCAGGCTAGAGACCCAGAAGAGTTAGTAGTACAATTACAGCACGAAGATAGCAGGCTAGATACCAATAAGAGTGTTTCAATTTGAGTTTGAAATGAGGAACATGTCTAATACCTTTGGTGAGACAGTCAGGAGTAATTTATTCATATTTGTGGAAAGATTAGGGTTTTTTTTTGTTACATTTAGGTCTTCAACTCATTTGTTTTCTTTTTTTTTTTTAATACTTTATTTACACTTCAAATGTTTTCCCCTTTCCAGGTCTCCACTTTGGAAACCCCCTATCCCATCCACCCTCCCCCTGCCTCTATGAGGGTATTCCCCCACTCACCTGCCCACTCCTGTCTTCCCTCTCTGGCATTCCCCTATACTGGGGCATCTAACACACTCTCACCCAAGGACCTCTCCTCCCACTGATGGTCAACAAGGCCCTCCTTAGCCACATATGTGGCCAGCGCCATGGGTCCCTCCATATGCATTCTTTGGTTGGTGGTCCAGTCTCTAGGAGCACCGGGGTGGGCTGACCAGTTGACACTGTTGCTCCCTCCCCATGGGGTTGCAAACTCCCTTAGTTCCTTCAGCCCTTTCTTTAACTCCTCCATCTGGGATCCCACGCTTAGTCCAACAGTTGCTGTGAATTAAATCATGGGTGTTCTGAACTTTTGGGCTAATAAACGCTTATCAGTGAGTACATACCATGTTCGTTCTTTTGTGACTGAGTTATCTCGCTCAGGATGATATTTTCAAGTTCCATCCATTTGCCTGCGAATTTCATGAAGTCATTGTTTTTAATAGCTGAGTAGTATTCCATTGTGTAAATGTACCACATTTTCTGTATCCATTCTTCTGTTGAGGGACATCTTGGTTGTTTCCAGGTATTATAAATATGGCTGCTATGAACATAGTGGAGCATGTGTCCTTAAGAGGCCCACCACATTAGGAAGAACAATCTGCTTTACATTCTACCAATGCAAGAATTATGTACATCCAAAAATGTCTTTGCTGACATGTCAAAATATTTGACAAAATAACTTGATACTCTGTGATATCTCAGGTTGACACATAAAATTAACAAATACAAGATCCAAATATGACTCAAAGCTAGAAACCACAAGTTAGAAAATTGAATCATTTCATATCATTACATCTCTGAAATGTATACAAATATTATTTAAAGAAGAAAATGAAAACCACCAAAGAGTGGTTTTTAGAGTGACTAATTATTATAACCACATCAAAGTTGAGTTAATTCACATATCATAGAATTTCAAAAATGTTAATAAAGTCCCAAAAAGTTGATGTGAGCTGTCATTACAGATATGCCTCCTGATATTGTCTCAACAATCTAGCATCATGAATCAAAAATTACTATTTTTAATCAAAATTTTCCTTGTAAAGTAGGTGCTTTCCTTAGTAGGTGTTTTCTCTTTGGAAGTAAGTAATTAAGTATAAGTACAATAGCATAGAATGGGTGTACAACCCAAATACCATGCATTCATCATGATGCTATCAGAGAAAACAAAGCCACTAAACTATTGTTCCAAGTATTATTGATTCTTCAAAACCTACACTTGCCACAAAAGGAGAATGGAAGCTTCACACCCGAGTATTTTCTCAGTGGATGTTATTAGAGGTGGGGTGTGAGAACAAGTTGACTTTCTTTTTTTCCTTTTCCTCTTTCTGAGAAACGATCTGTAACAGCATTAAAGCCATGAGCCAAGAGCTGAGCCAATGCAAGCCAGAGAATGCTAGAAAGAGCTCCTGTGTATTTTTAATTCCACCAAGCAATATGCTTGCCAGTTATAGAAAATCACAAAGCAACTAAAGAGAATGCACACCCTAGTGATGTATTGTTCTGTGTAATTGGTTCTTGAAGATTTTTGCAAGTTTTATCCAAGAGGTTAGGAAATGCTGTTATGCCTTATTGCCTATTATCTAACTCAGTTTTATGATGACATACTCTTCCCTCCTGAATACTTTACCTTTCCAAGTGGTGAAACAATAAAAACGGCTTCCCGTTTAAAAAAATTTTTCCTTGCTACATTTCAGATTCTTCATTCAGCATCGTTACTTCACAAATCAAATGATGATATTACACAGTAAATCAGACGAAGGAATACAAACAGGCGGAACCTGCTAACTTATCTCTCTTTGTAATGATGCTACTGAGGCAAATATAGCTCTTTCCCTACAGATGATGAAAATATAGTAAATAGATAAATATGTGCAATAGACACAAATTGCAAATATTACAGATTTACCAGGACTTGAGTGATTGGTGAGTTACTGTATGTAGCACATCTCTAGTTGTGATGGATGGGATTACATAAAACAAAGCTCTGTAGGAAATTTAAAATGAAGAGTTAGGTGAGAAATTAACCACTTCTATACCCTAAAATATAGCTCTATTTAAGTGCATGCTGCACAACTAATCTTATTCTTTTTTATTTCAAGGAGGCTTACTGTTAAAGTATAAAATCTGAGACTTTTGCCTTTCAAATTGGCATATATTTTTAAATTATTATAGCCAGTATCTGTAAAGGTGCAGAGAAATAAGAACTGTTATTCACAGCTGGAGGAAATGTAAAGTGCCAGAAAGGAATGTTGCAACCTTCCAAAATGTATCAAAGGCCTTAACAATGTATATGGTCTTGGTCTCAGCAATATGTCTTCAAGAAATATGTCCCAAGGAAATACGAAAATGCAACACAAGAAAAAGAATAACTATAAAGCTGTCGATTATAGTGCTTGATATTATAGGAAATGTAGACACAACCTACCAGTGTAGTCATAAGGGGATCAGTTAAATAAACATATATATATATATATATATATATATACATATATACATATATATATATATATACACCCACATGATAGAATAAATTCCTAAAATGCATTATTATGCCGGAAATGTTTGTTTAACAGATGGAAACTCTGCATAATATGTGAAGTATGTGATTATATAGTCTATGATACATTAAGTGAAATAAATAATGTTACCAAAGAGTATGATCTTACTTTTATAAAAGTATATAAAACTTGTAGTAGTAATGCACCTTGGTGATGGATTCAGTAGCATTGTTTTTTATATGTATTTTCTATAAATAATAATTTATTAGTTTATGATGAGAATGAAATCATGTATTTAAAAGTAAAGTTTTCAATTTTTGTTCAGGCTCACAGGGAGATGAGAAAGAAATTGAAGTACTTCATTTGGACTCTCTAGTAGTATTCTATAAATGTTACCAAGAGAAAATAATCTAATCAAAGGTCGAACAAAATTCTGCACAGTGACTTTTCAACCAACCAATAAATTACAGCCATGAAATATGTCAATGTTTGGTATTTAGAGATTTTTCCCAAGATGAATGACATTAACTATATAAGGCATCAGTATAGAGAACATGATATGGAATATGCAATCATGATATAAATGAAATAAATAACAATTACAGAGTCAAAGTTATATGTAGATGAGAATTTGAGAAGAAAACATGCATAGGATGACACTAAATCTTTCTATTTTGCCTATTTTAGCTATATTTCTTATTTAAGAAATATTTCTTCTTAGTTAATTAAGAAATGACAAATATTTCTTAATAAAAGCTAAAATATATAATCATAATGTTTCTTTCCAAATACTATTTTATAGAACATATCAAACTTCCAAATTCATAATGTAAGTTTTATGTTTCATCTGCAGGCAACCCTTGATTTGTTGTTCTTGCTTCCATGAGCATGTTAAAGCTCAAATGTGTCACATTAGTCAGTATATATTTTTTAAAAGGAAGCACTTGAAAATGACTAGTCATGTTTATTTTTATAAATCAGCAATCCTCAATACGATTTTTTTCTTATTATTTTATTATTTCTTTTTTTTTACACTCCAGATTTTATTCCCCTCCCAGTTCACCTCTGACTGTTTCACATCCCATACCTCCTCCCTTCCCCCTGTCTCCCCGAGGATGTCCCCATCCCACCCCCACCCCACCTGACCTCTAAACTCCCTGGGGCCTCCAGTCTCTTGAGGGTTAGGTGCATCTTCTCTGACTGAACCCAGACCCAGCAGTCCTCTGCTGTATATGTGTTGGGGCCCTCAAATCAGTTGGTGTATGCTGCTTGTTTGGTTGTCCAGTGTTTGAGAGATCTCAGGGGTGCAGGTTAATTGAGGCTGCTGGTCTTCCTATAGGGTCGCCCTCCTCCTCAGCTTCTTCCAGCTTTTCCCTAATTCAACTACAGGGTTCCACAGCTTCTGACCTTTGGTTGGGTGCAAATATCTGCATCTGACTCTTTCAGCTGCTTGTTGGGTCTTCCGGAGGGCAGTCATGCTAGGTCCCTTTCTGTGAGCATTCCATAGCCTCAGTAATAGGGTCAGGTCTTGGGACCTCTCCCTGTGCTGGATCCCACTTTGGGCCTGTGGCTGGATCTCCTTTTCCCCAGGCTCCTCTCCATTTCCATCCCTGAAGTTCATGTATGTCCTTTTCAGGTTGTGTGTGTGTGTGTGTGTGTGTGTGTGTGTGTGTGTGTGTGTGTGTGTGTGTGTGTGTGTGTGTGTTGACCTGTGTATGAGTATACTCTGTAAGGGCATGTGTACACAGGAAAGCATATGCATGTAGAAGTCAGAGAACAACCTCAGGTGACTTCATGTAGCCACCATTGTTCTTTGGTCAGACTGTCATCCAATCACTAAGACAAGCTATTTCCTTTGAGAAACCTGAAGGGAAAACAAGCTATGCAAGCTGTACTTAAAAATTACAGTAGGTAAATTTATGTTGTGATTGGAGTACCAAAGAAAATACTAAAATGTCAATGGTTTAAAACAACAAATAAGCATTTGCTGCTCATGCTGCCTTATGCTGATGGGGATGGGGTTGGTGGTGCAAGGATATTGTCATTATAGGTTTCCAGAAACCTCCCTAAGATTCAAACTGGGACAACACCCACCATTTTAAACATGTCTGGCCTTAGAGGCTGAGTAAAAAAAAAAACAGGAAGCATCTCACTCAGGCGATTAAGTTCTGGTCTTCTGGCCCTGAAATGAGACATCCTCACTTCTGTACACAAGCCCATATGCCAAACTTAATTACATGGCTCTATTAAACCCACAAGGAAGCCAACAACTACAATCCTACCATGGATTCAGAAAGGGAAGCAAATAAAAACTATCTGCAAATAAGCACCAATGACTAAACCTTTTTCAATCACTTCAATTTTAATTTTCTAATGATGTATATGTGTACATATAGAACTGAAGAATGTTTTACATATATACACGTAATTTGCTATTCTCTTATCCTTCACTTTATTTGCCTACTAGTTCCCTCCATTTTAGGCATTTTATTTTGTTAACCAGTCTTTTCAAAAATATTAAGAGTGTATATTAATAACTTTGTGCATGATATCCATAATTTATCACATTCTATAATTTCTTAGATCAGACAAGTTAAGGTTGGTAGGTGGCTAAAAAGTCTTGAACATGACTAGAAGTCCTACACAAATTCAAATAAATTTATTTCATAAGTAAGGTTTTCTGCTACATAACTCTAAACAGAATGTGATACAAGGCAGAATGCCAACACAGGAATTTTATGCCAATGAGCATGGTAAGGATACAGGTACTTAAACTTATATATAAAGACTGAGTTTAATTACAAGGAAAGAGAAAAAAATCGTAGTTAGTGAGTCAAAACCAGAAATGAGATGTGCAGAACATTGTGTTGCTAAAGAACTGAAGAATTAGATCAAAGTTCCCTATATCTCTTTTGATTAAAAACAGTGTTAGCAATCCCGGGGACTATGGCTAAATCATTTTTGGTACTTGGGACTAAATGGCCATAGGAACTAAAAGTATGTAGAGATAGAGTGCCAAGCAGATGGCTTCCACCAGGAATGGCAAACGGCAAACTTAAATGTCTAACATGAGCCAGACAAGAATAACAAATATGTGAAGCTGTTTCTGATACAGGACAATAGGTACAAAGAGCCTTGTACTGCAATCAACTATGCCATCTGCCTAGTGACATTGTTTTTCAAAACACTCTGCAGACCAAGCAATAGCTGACCATGAATCTGACCATGAATTTAATACCATCATTAATTTGCAACTACCAGCCTGCTGCCTCTGTTGTGGACCTTTTGCTCTGTTTTATCTTTTCAATTTCCCCTTATTTATCCTTATATTATCCAGGACATAGGATCTACGTCTCTGTAATTCTTTTATTCCCTATTGCCTTGGAAATAGCAAGAGCTTTGGACACCTTAAACTGTTTCTACATGAATTCTATACTTGATCTTTTCTGATATCCTGGATATTGACCAAACACTTGTGCAGACCATTGGTTGTCTTGAGATTGACTTGCTGATTGGATTCTTTTCTGATCCCTTATGACATCCCACGTCCCAAAAACTTCCTTAAAAGCAAATTTCTCCAGCTCTAGCTGCTTGACTGCCATCCATAATATGCAAGATAAACAGAATAGAAAATTTATTGGAAACCTACTATGCACCAAAATTTACCCATAAAAGTCTGACTAGGCATGTGAATGAACATGTGATCATTTTCTTTTTTAATTCTAGGTTTCTTCTTCTACTCACTCCATTCCACAGACATGGAAATCCTTTGGCCTTAAAAATCATCTCTTAGTTCTAACAATTTCACTTCCTTTTAAAGTCATAGATACTAGTAAATATTAGCTTGAATGGACTACTAAAGTCATGTCTTAGTGGACAATATTATAATATAAAAACGAAATTCAAGTTCCCCAAATTAGCTAACATAACAACTAAGGAGAAGAGATAGATATGTATCCTGGGCTCTATTCTCATAACAATTTAAAAAACTAAAATTCTTATTTGAATCTCTCAGTAAAAACTACCAAATAAAATGCAAAAACATCAAGTTATGCAAAAAAAGATAATCATTCTAAAATTCTACATGTCACTAATTTCAGTCCAGAAGAAAGGCAAAACCCTTGTAGGAATCGTTGCCCAAACTTCTTCACAACACTCTTTTCAAGCTGTTTTCTGTAATGCTGCTCTTGCCAATAAGAACAAAAGAATGCGCAGGTGTGCATTAGTCATTGAGGTCTAGTAAAAATCCAGTTCCCACCCATAGCTTCCAGGTGCAGAGAGAACCAGGGCATGGCTCCTGTGCTGTGACAGCTACAGCACTAAAAGAAAGTGCTTGGAAAATTCCTTTTATGAGTTGCCAGACCTTAGTGGATAAGGAGACTAATGGCAGTGCTGATCTGTGGGTGTGGCTAAGAAGACAATAAGGGGATTAACAATCCCATTTACATTGGGCAAGCTGGAAAACTGTTCATTGACTACTGGCAGCAACTGGTATTTTAAAAACTAGACTTACTTGTCACTCTTTTGTCTTTGATTCCTAGTGAGTTCAAAGCCTTGGCTGAGCTGCTTTCCCATCTCCCATTCACAAGGTTTGACCTGGATGATAGGATACTTGGCAGCTTTTAATTAGTGCCCTGCACATCTTTGGGCCCCCACAGCCTTAATCACTACTTTCCAGAACATTCACCTGTTAATTTTTATATGTTTTTCAGGACCTTTTCGTTGCTAAATATAATGGAAGCTCTTGATTCTCTTACTTATTATGTGCTCTTAACCTGTAAATTTGTAGTGCCTATTTATAAGTCATATTCCCTAATGTTTAGGAACAAATACAGGGCGCGGTAATTTTAGAATCCCTTCTCTCCCAAACTCTGAAGCTTTACCCACTCATTCTTTGTCTGTCTAATTTTGAACTTTCTCTTGATTTACATACATTTGGTTTCAATATTTGGCATTTTAATTTGATAGCTCTAATACATCCTGATTAGAATATCTATTGCTTAGGTTCCTGGTACCAATTCCTTATACAGTAAATGTTCCTATTGCAGATTGAATTTGAGAACTAGACCAAATCTGAGTCTAGTCTTTGGATGAGCAAGGTGATCCTCAAATGTTCTGAGGATTTAATTTCTCTGAAGGTAGGAGGCGTGGACATAGATAACACAGTAGTCTCCCACCTCTACAACTAAACTTTGTTCTATTGTGTACTTCCTTGAAGAAGAACAGATTTGGGAGTCAAAGCTACCTAAAAGTTTGAATAACAATTGTATTATCAAAAAATGCAGTTACTTTATCTCTCTGTACCTTAGATTTTAAGGAGAGGCTATCATTCTCTTTTGTCAAGGCACAATTCAGCCAAAAATGGTGGCACATGCCTGTAATTATAACACTTGGGAGATGGATAAAAGATGATTAGAATATACATGATGTCCTTTTTGGCTAGTGAGTTCAAGGGCAACTTGGACTATTTGACGGCTCATCTGAAGAAGCTGAAAAAGAGAGAGTAAGAAACCTGTAATTAATGATATTTATAAATTTTTTGGTTGATTTCACACAATGTATACTTTTAGTTACCTCTTCTGACTTAATCATTTGCCATCTCTCCCACCTCCAATGGGTGTATGATTTTAAGATTTAGCCCTATTGGGCAAGACCCTTCCATCTCACAAACAATTGACAATTAAAAGCTAAAATTTATAAAATCTACAAGAGTTAAGTGTTCAGAACCCAGCAAGTATATTTGGCCCTGCATATATGTGCTCATATATTCACCTATATATTATATTTTATAAGTAACATATAAAGAATTTGCAAGGAACAAATACTGACAAACTAAGGAATATATCACCTGATCCAAGGTTTGCACTGCTTATATGAACCAAACAGTAGCTAATCCCCAAACATGAACTATCTAGAGAGGTTAAATTAAGCAATAAGAGGGAACATAGTAAAGTAGAGAGCTAAAATCAAAAGGATAGAGAAAAAATATAGGCAATGTCAACGTCAAGATCAACGTCAAGATCCTGATACCAAGTGGGCATGGATGAACTGTGGTATAGGCTTCTCTCACTAAGTTTTGTTTCTAAAAATTATTTAGACCAAAATCATTATGGCAGAGCTAGATGATAACAATGAAGTGATTTCAAAGTTTTAGCACATTAAGAACCACAAACAAATGAGATTTCTGAATACTTCTTCAGATTGAGCAAACTGTCACATGACCCCTAGATAATTCTTACTTCTATAAAATATATTCTCCTGTAAAATCTAGACAACAAAAATTCCTAGTAGTCTCCAGTTCCTAGACAGCCATGTTGACGGTGTCAATCACAATGATAAGACTTGAACACAATGATGGCCCTGGGACCAAAACACAGGCAATTATAATGCCATACCTTTATAGATCATTAGTCTATGGTTATTCACGATTCAAATTGTTCAAGAGTCATTCTATAATATGTGATATGCAAAAAAGAAAAAGCCTTCCTTTTAAAAAATATTCTTTCAGAATTTCATGCATGGGTAAAATGAGAAAGGATGATATCCACCCAACATTTCTTCTCTCCATTGTGTCCCCTTCCAAACTTCATGGTTTTTTTTTTTTTTTAAATTATCTGTTAGGTCCAAGTAGTACTAAATATATATGCATGAATATTGAGCCATCCACTGGAGAATGGGAAACCTATCAGAAGCCTTAGTGTCAATTAAAAACAATTTTTCCCTTATCTAGGGGGTCCCCAATCCACTCAGAGGAGAAAGGGAGGAGAGGATGGGTAAGGATTGTGGGAGGGGATGACCAGGAAGGGGTGAGTGTGTGGGATGTAAAGTGAATAAGTAAAAAAAATTAAATTAATAAGATTCCTCCTTCCAAAAAAAAAAAAAAAAAAAAAACAATCCCCTGAAAATATGTCTTCAGTAAAGGGTGGGCCTCACAAGCTCCTATACATATATGGATCAATGTTAAAATATTGGCTGGATTGACATGTACAGGGTAACCACACTTGCCCTGAGTGCAACGATCTGTGTCCTGTTGAGGAAATGGTATCTCACAGCCGTCTTCCCTCCCTACAACTTTCCACCTTCTCTTCCCTGATCATCTCTGAACCTTAGCACAGGGATTAATAAGACATACCACTTCAAGATGAGTGAATGCTATGATCACTTGTGCTCAGTACTGACTTTTGACTACATACTGATGCAAACAGAGGAGTGAGATTACTGTTCTATTTGGATTACCAAGCATCTTTCCATAATATATGATATGCAAATAAAAGAAAAAATCATTTGTTTTTTTTCCAATCACCCAACATGTTGAAGGAGCTTTGGTGCAACATTTCTAGCCATGCAAAAATACCATAACTAAAATGTTAAGGTGCAATTGTAAAAAAAAGAAACTTATTTGAAAACTGAAAGAATATCAGGCTACTCAACAATATATTATGAGTTTCTTGACCCTGAAGGACCTCAAACAAGAGTCTACTATTAGATTTTATATGTTAAGATTCCAATACCTAGTGTGACCATGTTTGGAGACAGGACCTATGGGAGATAATTAGGAGCTCCCCTGAGTGAGATCAGTATCTTTATAGAACAAAGTACAATGAGCTCCTACATTCTTTCTACCTTCTGAAAACACAAAGTAACGATGGGTTTCTACAAACCAGGAAGCAGGACATCTGCAAACACTGAATATCCTGGCAATTTGATTTAGGATCCCAACTTTCAGAATTATCAGAGCTAAATATTGTTGTTTCAGTTACTTAGCCTATGATGGTTTGTTATAGTATCCTAAACTGACTAACACAAACAAAAGTCTGTCTGGCCTAATTTTGCTTTGTGTTGAATTTTAATTGCTAACAACAAAAGGATTACTTATTAAACTTCAATCCAAATCTTTCCTTGGTAATAACACAACTTTGTTTTGAAGAAACAGTAAAAGCATTTGTTAGGCTACAGTTTGCAATCACAGTAACTGAATCTACCAACGTGTTTACACTCTTAATTATGATTATTTATGCATAACTATATTATGAAATTTTAACATTTAAAATCTTAAGAAGTTTATGATGTGTGTCAAGCATGCCTCGGTACCCACAGGCTTTACAAGAATTACCTATTGTTTGCTTCTTTGGATTGACATGCAGATCTGTTTCAGGATTCTCACACTCAGGACAGAGAACAAATTTTTTAATGAATCCATCCAACATGTCTTGCAGCTTATTCACCTCATGAGATCCATTGACAATGTAACGGTCATTCTTAACATCAAACTGGGTCTGTGCTCCCAGCTCACAACCAAAATATTTGGTGGGATACGTTGGAGGCCGATTAAGCACCTTTGCAACGTCAACCATGTTGACTATAACTGTCTTGATTCCATTTCCTTTGCCCTCAACCTTACATTCATTCTCAAAAACCCACCTGAGAATAGTGACATTGGTACAGGAAAGAAAGAAAAGGAAAAGAAAAATAGAAAGGGCAAGGACAAGGAAAATGGTTCTGTATCCACCAGTGAGACACCACCACCTCCACCACCAAATGAAATTAGTCCTCCACATGCAGTGGAAGAAGAGGAAGATGATGATTTGGGGGAGGATACAACTGAGGAAGCTCAAAGGCACAGAATGGATGAAATCAGTGACCATGCAAAAGGTCTAACACTTAGCGATGATTTGGAAAGAACTGTAGAAGAGCATGTTAACATACTGTTTGATTTTGTTAAGAAAAAGAAAGAAGAGGGCATTATTGATTCATCTGATAAAGAAATTGTGGCTGAGGCAGAAAGACTGGATGTAAAAGCCATGGGTCCTCTTGTTTTGACAGAAGTTCTCTTTGATGAGAAGATAGAGCAAATCAAGAAATACAGACGCCATTTTCTAAGATTTTGTCATAACAACAAAAAGGCTCAGCGGTACCTTCTTCATGGTTTGGAATGTGTGGTAGCAATGCATCAAGCTCAGCTGATCTCCAAGATTCCACACAACTTGAAGGAGATGTATGATGTAGACCTTTTAGAAGAGGAGGTCATTATCAGCTGGTCAGAAAAGGCCTTTAAGAAATATGTCTCAAAAGAACTTGCCAAAGAGATTCATGTCAAAGCAGAGCCATTTATTAAATGGTTGAAGGAAGCAGAGGAAGAATCTTCTGGTGGTGAGGAAGAAGACGAAGATGAAAATATTGAGGTGGTATATTCGAAGACTGCCAGTGTACCAAAAGTTGAAACTGTGAAGTCAGACAACAAGGATGATGACATTGATATTGACGCCATTTAAAAGGATGGATGCAACTTAGCTTAACAGTGTAATGCTGCAAATTTTTCTCCATTATCAGACAGAAGTGCAACACGTATGTGCAAGAGCTAAAGTGGCTTAACATCATGCCACACTTGATACTAAAAAGCCATTACTGTGAGTGGTCTATAATTAAGCCCAATGAGACATCTAGGGAGTCCATACATATCAGGGAGCAGTGGTAGTTTGCTTATTTATAGCACGTTTCTTTCGGAAAAACTAGTGGTGGACACATTTGGATCACATTTATACAGTTATTAAAAAAATAAAGATTTGATTTTGGTCATTCTTCAAAAAAAAATCTTAAGAAGTAAAATAATTACAAATCTCCAAATCTAGAGAAGGGTACAAGGTTCAATGCAAACAATTATTGCTCATGTGTCAAAATAAGATTATAATGGAACACTATATACATTACTATTTAAGCAGAGATTTGCCATCATAAATTTAGTATGACAATGTTAGAGATTTTGGGAGAGTGTATATTATGTAAAATTTAATTATCTAATTAAGAAACATAGGCTGCATTAATATGACATCCATATTTGGCATAGCTTGTATTTGATAAAATATCATCAAAAATAACAAACTCACAGGCCAGATCATCCCAATTACTCACTAAACAATTATTCAATTACCAATTCTCAAAGTATACAAGGATATTGCACATTTTAAACAAAATGTCACATAATTATAAATTTTGACTTCTGTTTCTTACAATGACATATCAGCATGCAGTAAACCAACATTTCTGAAGAAAAAAATAATTAGACAAGTTAAATGAAGTGAAAATAAAATCGACAGCTTTCAAAGAACTTCTAACACATACAAGAGTTAAGGAGGCCAATATCTTAGAGAAAAGTTAAATTATCGGAAGTGAGCCCAGTACTCTGTATGCCTAGAAGCATTTTCTGATTTGTAAACTGCCAGTGCTAGAAACAAAGCTAATCAGAAATCAACAGTGACATTAGCATTTACTTAATGGGTCTTGGCAGAAAAATTTGGAGTTCGAGATTCTAAATGGAGAAGGAGATATGAGCATCTCTCCAGACATCATCCAGATGCCTTGAGAGAATTATCCCAGGAGTAAAGCCAGATAAAAGTTAGCAAAGTTGGAAATCAAAACTTGATTCAACATCGGCCAGTTGTCAGAAGATTAAGTATTTTTGTCTGTGGAAAAATATCACATTATATAGAAACTCTATAGTAGCAGTTCTCAACTGGTGGGTATCAACTCCTTTAAGGTTGAATGACCCTTTCACAGGGATAGCCTTATACCATTGGAAAACTCACGTTTCACAACAGTAGTAAAATTAAAATCATGAAGTAGCAATAGAAATAAATTTGTGACAGGGCGGGACACCACAACATGAGGAACTGAATTAAAGGGTCACAACATTAGGAAGGTTGAGAAGGATTGCTCAATAGCCTTCCATATGGACTATCTAGTATCTGATGAAACTAGACCTAGCAAAAATTAAAGAAAATTATTGTTCCATCAGATAAATTAGTTAGAAAGATTTCCAGGGATAACTATAATCGGTGAGAAAAAAAGTAAAGAGTATATCTGAATTTTCTTTCTGAGTACCATTTTCCTTAACCACCAGAACTGTATCAAAAACAAAATATACAAACTATAACAACAACAACAAAAAACCACTTCCAATTTTTGCCTCAGAGAAGGAGGATAAATAGAATTGGGCAGAACAAATATATGAAGAAATAACAGCCAATTCTTCTAAAGTTGGTTAAAGAATCAAGCCAAAAGATAGATTACAAACACTAAGTGAATGACATAGGAATGAATGTACACCTAGGGGTATAATAATAAAACTATGAAAATTTCTAAAGAAAATAAAGTCTTTAAAATATATTAAATTTTATTTAGTGTGTGTGCGTGGTGTGTGTGTTTGTTCACATATGTGCATATCAGAAGTCAACCTGTAGGAGTTGGTATTCTCCTTCTAGTACCTAGATTACAGGGACCAAAATTTGAAATCAAGTCTTCAGGCTTGGTGATAAGCACAACCTACAAAAGAAGAATCTCAAAACAGCCAAGAAGAAAACACAATACAATTGTAATTCTTTTTAAGTTTTGATATCAACTTCTCCACTAAATGGAATAAACAAGAAAATAAGGAAATGATTGCTTTAGTATCCTGAGTCAAACAGTAATTATTCTGTAGCCAGAAAATGATAGATAGTATTCAAGGTTTAAGGCAAAATGAAGATGACATTTCTAGACAACGAAAATAGATTTCATATACCAGTAGATTCACATCACACACACAAAAGGAATCCCAGAGAGAGTTTTTCTGGCAGAAGGTCACGATCCCAGACAAGTACACAAAAATTCAAGAAAGAAGGAAAAGCGGGTGAAAGGTTAAATACATGAACTAAAATAAATTATTTCTGACTATATAGAAGAATGATGTCCAGAATTTAAAAAGGTAGAAAAGAGAAATCCATTTGAACACTAACCTTCATTCATCTTTCCTTGAGGCAAGGGAGTAGGTAGTATGACATAGATGTCCCATTTACAACTGAAATACAAATATATATTTGTATTTTAATCTTATTTCATTTTGTAAAATTCAGTCATATAAAATATTTCATAGAAATAATTTTCTTCAATTGTTCAGAAGGATTTGTTTATAAGTCCTTAGTAATTGTGTATCAACAAAATTTGTCACCACCCATGTACAAGCTGACCTTGAATACTTTTGTTATATTTTTTGTTTTTTGATATTATAATATACTTACATTATTTTCCCCCATTCCCTTCCTTCTCTACATACCATTCCATATACACCTCTTTCTCTCTTTCAAATTCATGGCCAAATTTTATATATGTGTGTGTGTGTGTGTGTGTGTGTGTGTGTGTGTGTGTGTGTGTATGTATATGTATATGTAATATGTATATACACACACACATATCCCATAAATAGAACATGCTCAGTCCATATAATGTTACTTGTATGTATGTTTTCAAGCATTATCACCTAATATTGGATAAGGGATAGTATATTCCTCCCTGGGGAAGACTGTCTCTTGCTTTCATCATTCCTTATTTGCCTATGAGTCTTTGTATAAGGTTGAGGCTTCATGGGCTTTCCCCTATTGAATTTAGCATGCTCACTGGAGTCATCCAATGATCTTTTTTCAAATTGTTCAGTTCATGTTTGGAAGATCATGTCATTGAGATTTGTGGGTGTAAGTTCTCACATTCCAAGGAGACACAATATCACACATCAAACTCCTGATCCTTTGGCTCTTACAATTTTCCTGCCTCCTTCTGAAATGATTTTAAGCCTTATGTACAGGAGTTGCATTGTAGATGTATCTGTTGATACTGGGTTCCACAACTCTGGTTTTAGTTGATTGTGTTTTTACCAGTTGTTACCATCTACTGATATATATATATATAAAATGTGTGTGCATATGTGTGCAGTACATCAATACATAAATATTACATCAATAATGGTTTTATAGATGGTAAATTTTTAGTCAACAGCCTATTTACACATAAATGATGTGCATTTTAAGTAGAATTTTTCAATATAATATTCATAAAGGAAATTATTCAGATCAATCATGTACTAAATAGTGGTATTATTTAGTAATTCATTTTTCTGTTCAAAAAATTATTGGGCACCTATTCTGAGTAATTTAAATACTATACATTTGAGAAACATGCTTATATAATAGTTAAAACATTGTTTGTTTTTATGACCTCTTCCATTCTCTGACCTTTATCTTCTGAAAACATAGGAGGTTGGGTCTAATAACATGTAGTATCCCTTCCAGTTTCTAAAGGTAGAATCAAGAATCTCTAATGGTAGCTTTGTTCTATCACTGACAATAGACTGAAAGTGACTGTGTCCACTATTTAAAAGATGGCCTGTGACCTTCTTCAATGAAATAAAGGGGGAAAGTCACTTTCAACATATTTACTCTTATTTCTGAAAAGGGGACGAAATATCTCTGCCCTATTTTTATCCTGAACATCACTGGCACAGGCTTACTGTTTCCACACTACAGACAGATAGTGTATCTTCAAAGATATACCCACTGGGAAAATTCACTCAAAGCATGATATTCTTTTCCCCTCTGTGTAACTCAGAAACAAGCAAATGGATTTAATTGTAAGTTTCAGTGGGATTTAACCTCTGGGACAAGACCAAGAGCTATCAAGTTTAGGCTAAAATAAAAATTTGTTACTTGGCTGAGAATGAATAGAGGTGAAAAAAATGAAACAGCTTTCATAAATGGCAGCTCTAGCACTTTGGCTTGTGGTCCGTGTAGCTCGTGATATACATCTATAGCCAGTTCAATGAAAACTGTATGTATTTTTTACATTCAAAATGATAATTCTATTAACGAAATCTCTATTGGTCTGTTGTGGCAGTACTACACATAAGCAAAATAGTTAGCTGCATGTCAATGGATGTATGTACATATACGCAATCTCACCTCAATACCAAAAGTCAACCACTTGAAAAGGTAGACAACTAATCTACACACAAAAAAAAATTTAAGGTAAAATTGAAGACAGTGTCTCATACGAGAAGAAGCATTCCAATTCCTCCAACTAACTAAAGAATCCCCCCCCCCAAAAAAAAACCAAGAGAATCCAAGCAGAAAATAATCTCATCAAAAATGTAAGATTCCATCCCAATACTCATGAGGTAGAAGTCACTGGAGCTCTATGAGTTTGAGGTTAGTCTGCCCTCCATAATGAGTTCCAGGCCAGCCAGCCAGAGCTAAATAGTGAAACTCTAAACAAACAGAAGTAAATTACAAATGGCTGGAAGAAGCTGAGGAGGAGGGTAACCCCATAGGAAGACAAGCAGTCTCAACTAACCTGGACCCCTGAGATGTCTGAGACACTGAGCCACCAACCAGGCAGCATACAGGAGCCGGCCCAAGGCCCCTGACACATATGCAGCAGAGGACTGCCTGGGCTGGCCTCAGTGGGAGAAGATGTGCCTAACCCTAGAGACACTTGAGGCCCCAGGGAGTGAGGAGGCCTGGCAGGAGCACGGGCATCCTCTTGGAGACAGAGGGGGAGAAGAATGGGATGAGGAACTGTGGCAGGACAGACCAGGAAGGGGGCAACGACTGGACTGTAAAAAAAAAAAAAAAAAAAAAAAAAAAAAAAAAAACTAAAAATAATTTTAAGAAAAAAAGATTTTTCATCTGTACTCAATGTAAAAATGATTCTTCTATGGAATATATTCCAGCTTGAGAAATTTGACTATCATTTTAACAACAATAATAAAAAAAATCAAATAATCCTATTTGCAAGACTTTTCTTACATGACCTCTCAGTGCTTGTAATTTTGGCAGTGGTGGGTCTTGTGTAGATTTTCTTAGTTGATAAACTTATCTTGTTGATTATGAGGCTGATAAGGAAGAGATAGAATTATAGTTATCGCTACTTCAAATTGACTTTGCATAGGAATTAAGAACAGAAATAGTAATTACCATGAAGAGATGTTGAACTTTATCAAAGGCTTTTATATTTTGCTTCTATTGAGATAGTCATGCTACCTTTATCTTTAAATCTATGTGCATAATGAATTACATTAGCTAAATTTGTTTAGCTAATTAAATTTTATGTTCCATCCTTACTCATCCATGCATGTTTGAAATAAAACTCACCTGATCATGGTATTGTCTTCTTTTTTCTGATGCAATTGAATTTATTATTTTGTGTTTCTTTTTTTTTTATTGGATATTTTCTTTATTTACATTTCAAATGTTATCCCCTTTCCCGGTTCCTGCTCCCAGAAACCCCTATACCATTCCCTCCCCCCTGTTTCTATGAGGGTGTTCCACCACCTACCCACCCATTCCTGCCTCCCGACCTAGATTCCCCTAAACTGGGGCATCTATCAAGCCTTCATAGGACGAAGGACCTCTTGTTCCATTGATGTCTGACAAGGCCATTCTCTGCTATATATGTAGCTGGAGCCATGTGTACTCTTTGGTTGATGGCTTAGTCCCTGAGAGTTCTTGGGGGTCTGGTTGGTTGATACTGTTCTTCTTTCTATGGAGTTGCAAACCCCTTCAGCTCCTCCAGTCTTCTCTATAACTCCTCCATTGGGAACTCCCCTTTCCCCCTCACTCAGAACAATGGTTGGCTGAGAGCATCTTCCTTTGTATTTGTAAGGCTCTGGAAGGGCCTCTCAGGAGACAGCTATATCAGGCTCCTTTCAGCAAGCACTTCTTGGCATCTACAATAGTGTTTGGGTTTGGTGACTGTATATGGGATGAATCCCCGGTGAGACATTTTCCGGATGGCTTTTCCTTCAGTCTCTGTTCTACATTTTGTCTCCATATTTGCTCCCATGAATATTTTCTGCCCCTTTCTAAGAAGGAACGAAGCACTCACACTTTGGTTTTCCTTCTTCTTGTGCTTCATGTGGTCTGTGGATTGTATCTTGGGTATTCGGAGGTTTGGGGCTAATATCCACTTATCAGTGAGTACATACCATGTGTGTTCTTTTGTGATTGGGTTACCTCACTCAGTATGATATTTTCCAGTTCCATTCATTTGCCTAAGAATTTCATGAATTAATCATTTTTAATATATGAATAGTACTCCAGTGTGTAAATGTACCACATTTTCTGCATCCATTCGTCTCTTGAAGGACATCTGGGTTCTTTCCAGCTTCAGGCTATTATAAATAAGGCTGCTATGAACATAGTGGAGCATGTGTCCTTGTTATATTTTGGAGCATCTTTTGGGTATATGCCCAGGAGTGGTATAGCTGGGTCCTCAGGTAGTACTATGTCCAATTTTCTGAGAAACTCCCAGACTGATTTCCAGAGTGGTTTTACCAGCTTGCAATCCCACCAGCAATGGAGGAATGTTCTTCTTTCTCCACATCCTTGCCAGCATCTGCTGTCACCTGAGATTTTGATCTTAGCCATTCTGACTGGTGTGAGGTAGAATCTCAGGGTTGTTTTGATTTGCATTTCCTTGATGACTAAGGATGTTGAACAGTTCTTTAGGTGCTTCCCAGCCATTCGATATTCCTCAGTTGAGAATTCTTTGTTTAGCTGTACACCCCATTTTTAATAAGGTTATTTGATTCTCTGAAGTCTAACTTCTTGAATTCTTTGTATATATTGGAAATCAGCCCTCTATCAGATGTAGGATTGGTACAGATCTTTTCCCAATCTGTTGGTTGCTGTTTTGTCCTATTGACAGTGTCCTTTGCCTTACAGAAGCTTTGCAATTTCATGAGGTCCCATTTGTTGATTCTTGATCTTAGAGCATAAGCCATTGGTGTTCTGATCAGGAACTTTTCCCCCGTGTCCATGTGTTCGGACTTTTCCCCACTTTTGTATTTCTAATGCCCCCATATATTATTTTTGACAGTCCACAGAAAAGGCAAATGTAAAAATATAGATGAGTTACGACAAAAATGGAGAACTTGGAATAAAGTAACCAATGCACCCCTACCAGAATATTATCTCAAACATCACATTGTATTAGCATAAATAAAATTAGATATATTTTTACAACAGTGTGTGGTATGGTCTTCTTAACATGTTCTTAAATTTGGTATGCTTAAAATTTAGTAAGAATTTTTAACTGTATGTTCATGTATGGTATTGATCCATAGTTTACTTTCTTTTGTGGACCGTTCCTTTGTTTTTGGTATCGAGGTTAAATTGTCTTCGTAAAATGAGCTCTGATTTTATGGAACATTGTGAGGTATACAGACATTAGCAATTCTTAAAGATTTTGTCAGTGAATTCATCAAGTCTGGGGATTTTCTCTATTGGGAGATACTATTATTATTTCAATAAACTAAAAGAGCTAAGAATATATGTGTCTAAGAAGGCAAAAGTTATCTACAGTGAAAAAATTAAGATCCTAAAGAAATTAGTGAAGATTTTTCAGGATCATAAATTACTAATATAAAACTGTATGCAGTAGTGGAAGGATCTACAGATTCAATGCAATTCTTCATGAAATTCTAATGACATTCTTCACTAAACTAAGAAATCCTAAAATTAGCTTGGAAATTTAAAAAAATCAAAATAGCCAAAAAAAATCCTAAACTGAAAACAAACCCTGGAGACAACACAATACCTGTTCTAAAAATTATAGATGATCATTATCGATGTTAAAATTTACATTTCATAAGCACTAGTTATCTAATTAAGGAAGTCTTTGAGCAGTATAAAACCTTCATATATCAAAGACTCTGATTTGTTCTGCTTCATCATAAGATTGATCTCAGTAGCTAATTTTTTGGCAATTTTTGACATTAATATAATTCATTCTAAATATTCTCATTCTTACTCTTTCTTATCCTCCTCCCACCTCTCAACCTATACCCCAAATTTTTTGTGACATTCATAAAATATCTACATATATGAAAGGAATTTAAATAGACTCACCACTTAAGAGAGGAGACAATGCGCCAACTACAAAGCTTATGCCACCAAACAAAACTTCTGCCGCTGGGAATGGGTTACATCTTTTTCAGTCAGTGGCCAAAGGAAGTTCCATAGACTGTTGTCCCAAACATCAGAGGCTGCTGCCAAGATTACTGACTACCCACTGCAACATGATGGTAAAGCCCTACTGCTGAAGAAAACGTACATTTATGTAACCAAACAAGGAGAAATTGTGTGTGTTCAACTGGAAGCTTTGCACCTACTGATTAGCAATCATGGTTTCAGAAGATACTACAAAATCTATGTCCTACAACAGCAAACTTCTTGCAAGATATACTGATGCAATAGTAGAACAAATGTTATGGGAGTAACCACGTTTACCCACATTATGGGTAAGAACCACATTTACATTGGATTTAAGGCCCATTCCATGAGATGGAACTCATAATTGACACTGCTTGTGGTCAAGAACCTGCTACTAGATAAGTCATGGGCTGTATGGGAAAACCTAATACACAGCAATAAATACTACTAATGACATATTGCCATAAACATATGTAAGAGAATCATTAAACACCAATTAAAGAGACATTTTATTGATTAGATGATAATTTGAAAATTAACTCAGATCCACAACTAGACAATGTGTTGAGAGTAAAAGTCTTTGGAGCACTTGGCCCAAATGGGATGTCTTCATTAACCTACACTCCTCAAGGCTCAGGGATCTATGTGTAGAAAGAAACTAAGAGTAAGAGATGGTGGATAACTCCAAGGAAAGAGTATGCTCCAAAAACAGCAGAACTGATACACATTTGAATTCAGACTCTGTTACAACATGCACAAGATCGACACAAGTTCAAACCAAACAAAATCCCAGGGTGGAAATAGATGGGTAAGTGGATATAAAGTCCTACCGCTAAGCAAGAAATTATTTACAATTAATATTTGCTTGAAAAGAGAAAATCTGTTTCTTCCAGTGTAGTGTCACTTGAAAATTCTTTATTATAAAGGCATACACAAAGACTTTCCAACAAGGAGACCAAAGCATAGTAAAAATATCAGCAGTTAACAAACAGGATTGCAGAAAATAAACATTCAATAGTAAGAGGATCAGTGAGCTTGCTTTGAGACTAGGTCTCTTAGTAATGTCAGAAGATATACCCAGAATATCTCACCAACCTGACTGCCTAAACAAGGAAAACAATAGACATGTCAAAGTGGACATGGAAAGTCTACAAGGCCTCAATCATACACAAAGAACTGCAGATAAGTACAGAATGCTGACAGGAGGAGAAATAGTCATCCACAGGGAAAAGAACACCAACTGGTTATCAAATACCAAATGATCAGCCCTGAAAGCATACATACGAGTGGCATATGCAGACTAAGCAGGTTATATTTAGGTGTATATATATATATGAAAACCTAATATATAATATAATATATATTAGAAGTATACATTTATATGCTCTTAATAATACTCAATGTAAAAATGTCATAAATCTGAAAGAAATAAAAAAGGGATGGGTAGAAAGATTTGAAGCAATAAAGGGACAGGAGGAATGATGGAATTATATTATAATATCAAAATATCTTCAACGTACAGCAAATAATCACCAACGAGGCAGCCTACCAAATGAAAGAAAAATCTTTGCCAGATATACATTTGATAAAGGATTTATACATAGAATCTATGAAAACTTCACAAATTAAACATCAGAAATATTCTAATCAATAAACAAGCTAAAGAACTAAACAGATACTTCTCAAAGAAAAATACTAATGATCAAAAATTTTAAGTGTTCAGGAAAATGAAAATTAAAAATATATCAAAGTTCTATCTCACTCTAACTATCAAGAAAGTAACAGCCAGGAACATGGCTCTAATCCCAGGACATGGTAGTATTATCTCTGTGAGTTCAAAGTAATCCTGGTCTATATAATAAGTTTTGAAACAGCCAGACCTACATAGAGATATTCTGCCTGAAAAAGAAAAAGAAGAAAGAGAAAAGAGAAAAAGAAAGAGAAAACAAAAGATAAGAAAAAACTGCTAGTGAGTATGTATGGGAACAGAATGCTTATTCCCTGCTAGTGGAGCTATGAATTAGTTCAACCAATAAGAAAATCAGTATGGGAACTCCTCAAAAAATAAAAATAAAACTACTGTACAATACAACTATAACTCTTCTGGATGTACGTATGTATGTGTGTGTGTGTATGTATATGTATGAACAAATTTAAGTTATATCACAGTGACATTGAATATTTATGATTTAGATTCATGATTACCATTAACCAAAATTTGGAACACACCTAGCTATCCATGGATTTAAAATGATAGTGTACACAATGTATGTATGACACATTAAAGTAGAAATTAGACTATTAGACAAGAGTTCTAAAGGCAAGACAGGGAGGATAACAAAAGCAATTAATAAAGGTGAAAATAATAAAACCACATATTTTCTCTCATTTTCAGAATACACACATGCATGGATGCACACACATATATCATCAAAGAAAATATTCATTTGTCATTAGTATTGATGTAATAACAATATTCCAGTCTCATTTTTGACAAATACTTGTTTACTGCAGTACTTTAACTGTCTATCAAAACAAGTTGCATGAGATAGATAGATAGATAGATAGATAGATAGATAGATAGATAGATAGATAATTTGCTGAATGGATGAATCATAAGGACCCTGCTTAGTTTTATAGTAGAGGCAGATCCAATAGTTGTTGCTAGATTGATGAATGAATGAGCATTTCCTGAGGAGAGGCCGTGGAGACAGGTATAATGGTGAATAGATCTATTTTGAAATTTTGAACTCTAAAATCCTCTAACAACCTGAAATTTTAGAATATCCTGTTAATTGTCAACATTTGTAGAATTTAGATATCTTTGGATTTCAGATTTTCATACCAGTAAAGTCTAGGCAAATAACCAAAAACACAAACTCTGAAATCAGAAGTACTTCTGGCCTCGACTATTTAAACTAACACAATGATCTTCACTTTCCTTACGCTGCAGCCCTTTAATTCAGTGGTGACCCTAACTATAAAATTATTTTCATTGCTACTTCATAATGGTGATTTTGTTAGTGTTATGAATTTTATGGCAAATATTTTTTGGAGACGGAAGTTTATCAAGGGGGTCACAACACACAGGTTGAGAACCTCTGAGATAAAGGTTATACTAAGCCTAAAGTCTTTTGTCTGACCATTTAGCAAGCAACTTACTAGATCATCTTCCTTTACAGGTAGATTATTTTTAATTAAGATGATCTTATCAAGAATTAAATGAAAGGTGTTTGGTAAAGCTGACATCATATATACCGTGATAAAATGTGAATTTAAATGAGACCTCTATAGTTTGCCTTACAAATATCAAATCATGAGATACTATAAGACAAGCTCAGATTGAAAAGTACTTTACAAAATACCTTCCCCACTACCTTCCAAAATTATCAGTCATCTGAAACAAGGGAAAACCCCATACCCCTCAAAAAGCCACAGGTTGGAAGAAAACAATAAAACATAAAATGGAATAGAAGATGGATTTCTGGGTACTATTATTAACAGAAAAAAAAGAATGTTAGTGGGGAGATTGATGAAATATAATTACAGTTTGTAGTTTACTAATAAAAATGTACCCATGTTAATTTCGTAGTTTTGATACATTCACCGTGGTTACACACGGTGTTAATAAGAAGGAAAGCTGGGGAAAGTGTAGATGACAAATTCTTCTATTTTTGTCACTCTTCTGGGATATCTAAGTATTTTAAAATGAAATACTAAAATATAGAAAGGAAAAAAAAAGGAAGAAGGAGCTGACATTTAGGCTTTTAACGAAGAAACCTGATGGTCTGTAAGGGACGTGAAAGACTACGTAAAATAGTGCTCCCATGGCATGCACGTCTGAGGCTATATTTCTAGGCTAGTATCTTTTAGCACCTGCTAGGCCTGCTAGCATGCCTTGTCTTAACTTTGTAACTGTCTTCATCCTGCTTCTTTCTTCAGAGTTGTAGTTGAAAAAAAGAAAAAAGAAAAGGAAGCAGTCACATTTAAAAGCTGACAAGGGAGTGCAACCTGAACAGTTCAGATCATCTTAACCTACTTGTGATGATTATCAACTGCTCCATGGCCTCCAACCTTTGCAAGTGCTTCCTGGCTTTTTGAGCTCTGACAGGCAATAGATCTTCTTCAGGATCCGAATACTAAGCGGGCAGAGGGAGGCATGTTCTGGGCTCTTTGCACTGTTTTGCGCATTAAAGACACTTTGGAAATGAAGGTTGTTGTGAGAGGTAATGTTCTGAAGAAAAATAAAAGGTTGGCCTGTAGCTGATATTCCACAGTAGCTGCATTGCCATCTGCTTTGGTTTTGAATCATCCTTATTGATTCGCAGGGAAATGAAAAACTGAAATCACCACGTAGCTTCAAATTCCAAATACATGTCAGCTTTGCCAAGTGCTGCCCCATCTGTAGAAAGGAACAGCATGCAGGCAGCCTGGCTCCAGCCTGACTCAAGCTGTAACGTATTTGCCTATGCCTATTATTGACAGTTCTCTTACCAAGTTTGTTTTGTTAACTAGGCTTGCAACCTTCCCTTAATGTTGCCTGTAACTTTCATGGCACAAGTCCTCTGAACAGGAAATTCTTACATAAGTAACAGACAAGATCGCATCAATTATACTAATTTTTATAACTCAACAACTAGCTATCAACCCTTCTAAAAAGCATTTTCAATGTCTTCATTTGCTGCAGCTTGATGGGCGACTAGATGACATCCCCCACTAGAATCTCCTTCACTTCTGGTTTCCTTAGCATGACTAGCAGCAACAGTTCCAAATTTCCAAAATGGTGGCTTTGAAAGAGCAGAGAGCAGCCTAACATTTAGAGGTTTTGCATTTTGCAAGGAGAAGCACTCATAAGCCTGCATGAAGAGTGAACAGTTTGGAATGTCAGATGAAGTGGCTTCACATAAGCTTCGTGTAAGTACTCAAGACTGCAAGATTTGCAGGGCTAAATGAGTGTCTTTCCCCTTTTGCATTAATCTTAAGAAATTTGTGGTAAAATCTTCTTGTTTCTTCTGTCAACTCAGGGCTTCTTCATACTTTTACTGCCCTCCACATTAAGAGGTATTTTTAAAGAATCACCATGACCATCTTCCCATCTCAATTCTGTTCCTGGAAGTACTATTCTAGAGCTCTTGTGACCAGTAAATAGGCCTTAAATGACCCAGATACACAAGCATTGAACTTGGAGCTGAGGCTATCAGGATTTTCAAGTGGGAGAGAAGCATACTTAAGGACTTAGAAAGGAAAAAGACTACCCACAAGACTCAACCTGCTTCTTTATGGACTTCAATTCAGGGCCAATTTATAGACTAAGGAATTGTGTCTAATAGTGCACAGGTTGAAAACCACTGGAAGAGGCAATGCTCCTGCATAGAAATACTTTAACCATAGAGGTTTTTTTCGCTCTTGTAAAGTTGAGTTGAAATATATTTTGCCAGAGCCTGAGGACGTAGTAGCAAAGAACTTGAGCTTTGTAGTCAGATCTGAGATTTTATTTCTGGCTTTGATATTCCCAGCTGTGTGATCCTGAAAAAGCCAGTCAACCTTTCTGAGCTTATTTTCTCAATAAACATGATCTCTATACCTAGGTCACGGCAGGAGCAGGGGTTGTAAAGAGCAAATGGAAAATTCCTCACAAAGTACTTGTGCTCTCTGGCATCTTGTGTAGCTTACATAGATTTTGTTATTAATAAAATTATTGTTGTCAAAGTCATCATTATCTGCATATAACTAGGCTTCAAAATAGACTCTAGCTATGGGGTATAAATTAGATAAAGGAAGATACTTTTAAATAAGTTACACTTTTAAAATATTTTAATTTACTCTGATATATATATATTAGCTCACTATAAGAAGGACCAGGAAAAGGAGGAGCAGAAGCCACTATGGAGTTAGATTCACAATCAACAGAGCTGAATCTATAACTCAAGCAAATTATTTGCCCTACTTCTTAGAAGAAAATAATATTCCTTCACAGGGTTTGTGAAATAATACTGGATTGATGCTGTTTGGCATAAATACAATGTAGAATTAGTCATACACTAAAAACTAGCTCCCTCCTCCTGCCTTGCATTGCAAACCTAACAGAAATAGGTCTTACTTAGGGTTTTCCCCCTTTCTTGCTTCCAAATATTACAATGACCTAAGAGATTTCACAGCTTATAGCTTCTATTTATATATTCAATTGAGAACTTATTTAAATACAATTATATCCATGCTCAAGAATGTGTGTGTGTGTGTGTGTGTGTCTGTGTGTGTGTGTCTCTGTGTGTGTGTGTGTGTGTCTGTGTGTGTGTCTGTGTCTGTGTGTCTGTGTGTCTGTGTGTGTGCATGCCCATACACTGTGTACTCATTTGGGCGGGGGGCAGAAGTTTCAGTTGATGAATTACATTTTAGTTCAAATAAATCCAGCCCTGGCATCAAGATTGCTGAAGGTAAAAAGGTAAGCTTTTCTTTTTAATTTGTATATAAAAATTTTCCAGGCAAACTCAGGTTGTGATCTTCCTTGGCCTCATTAACTAGAAAGGATTAGTATTAGTCAGTGCTTGGCTTTAGATCAGAGTAAACAATCAAGATTTATTGAGTTGGAAGGCAGCAACTTTCACTTTGAGTTGGGGCTAAGTTATTATTCTTGTATGGGTCTATGGGTCTTTCTACATCCTACACCTCACCTATAAGTCATAGACCCAATTTGACCCAATAAGCCTATGTACAAAGCACTTCAAAACAGCAGAAAACTGAGTACTAATTCCAGTATACATGAGAAAATGTTGTTTATCTTGTTTGTGCTTCTCTGCTTTTTTTCTTCCCTAATTACTCAAAGCTGAGTTTAGTAGTATTCTCAATAAAAGAATCCAATTCTTCTTTAGGTTCTGAACAAAATCAAATTAACAGATGTATTGGGAAAAATCAGTCTTATCGTTCAGTTTAGTTTGGATTTACAAAATTCTTTTGATCTAGTGACTCATTAAAGATTTCTAAAGCTTCTGCATTTTCTCCAAAATTTTGTACCAGGATATAATAAAAGTCCTTAGTAGATAACCCTTGCCTGAATTCTGGGGCTATAGTGCCTGAGTCTAAACTCCACCTCTATAAATTACTAGCTTGTGACTTGTGTATTCCTTGGTTTCATCTATAAAATGGAGGTAATGATAGCATCTAACTCATATATTTCTGGTGAAGATTAAAGATGAGAAGGCTTGTAAAGTAGCTGGTTGTTGGCCTATAAGTACTATGCTTATGTCTATAAAATGTCTGCTATCCATTGCTTCAGGGATATGTTTCCCTTCTCCCTTTCTTGTTTGCGTTTCTTATTTCCATCCTGCAATTCAACCTTCACTTCCATTTTGACATGGATCCCCAAGATTCTGCTTTGCTTACTGTTCTTACTGTCGCTTACTGGGTTACATAACTTGATATGTCAATCCTTTTCTGGGTGTGAACTGACCTAATGGTGAAAGACATTGAACTGAGTACTGACAGACTTAACATCTAAACTCCTACAGATATATTCTACCAGCCTATTTAGATACCCCAATACTTACACATACTTTCAAAATTGTCATCCAGATTTCCGTATACCTCTAGAACATCACAAACACTTCAACTAGATGCATCCCTGAAAGTTAGTACTACTTCCTCCCTTAGCTTTTCCCAAAGGCCAAATATAACCAAGCTGCCAATTTGAAGACATGAAATAATGTCTAAATAAGAAATCCTTGTTTCATTCCAAAATTTGACAGCAAGACCCTAGTGCTGAAAATACATACTTGAGTCAATAAAACATAAAGAAATCAAACTGGTACTGACCTGGAAACTTCAGCCCTACAGTCAGTCTAGTTTTTGTAATGCTACAAGATGTAATGCATTCTACCACATGAGCAAAGTAAACATCAGCCATACACAGATATGAACCACACAAGCTGAAATAAGGACTGGCTTAGGAAGAAATGCCTACTCAGCAAAAGGACACAAACATAATAAACATAACAAGCCACTTTCTAATTGGATTTAAGGGATTCCTCCAAAGATGAAGCCCATACCTCACACCACTAACAGGCCACGAATCTATGGCTAGAGAGATCATAGACTGTAGGAAAAAAACCTACTAGTATTGTTCTGCTACATGGGCATAGCATTTCAACAAATGCCTAATGACTCATCGTTATACCCATAGATTAAGGTAATTCTCAATCCTCATCAGATAAGCTTCTGTTTGTGGTACATGATGATCAACACACAGACCCACAACAGACCAAGTGCAGAAAATTGTAACAGACTTTAGAATCTTCAGCCCGAAAGGTAACACACATACTGTAAACCCTCCTCCAAAGACTCAGGGATCTCTGGGAAAGAGGGTGTGGACAAACTGTGAGAACCAGAGGTGGTGGATGGTTACAAGGAAGCCGTTTCTTTTAGACCCAGCAGGGCAGCCGCACATGTGAACTAGCAGTTGTTATGACAGCACACGCAAGACCTGTGCAAGCCCAAGCCGAGCAAATCCCAGCAGAGAGAGTGGAATTGCACACGAAGTCCCATCACTAACTGAGTAGCTATTGATAGGTTTTAGCTGTTGTGAAAGGAAGGGTTAATTTTCTCCTAAGTGTATAGCCCCAAATTAGTCAGCCAAAGTCCAGTGGAAACACATGTACCCAAGAATATTTGGGAGGCACAAATTGACTTTGACAGAGAGGTGGAAAGCAAAATGTTGGGTGAGAAGGGAAAGGGGGTAAATCTGAGAAGACTTGGGGGAAGGAATGTGAATATGTTCAAAACTCATTATATAAAATTCTCAACCAACCAACCAAAAATTTATAAAAAGAAGAAATGCTACTCTCCTATGCCAGCATTTCTAAAAGCAAAGAGGCAAAATCTATCTCCAAAATTGGTAATCACCATTGGTTAGAGTAGAGTTCCTGGATGAGTGAACACTAGAAGTCCCCAAAGAAAAAGCAAACTGGTCAAAGAATACCGAGGATAGAAGGTCTTGCCACATCTTGAGTTCACATAAACATATTGCTATGACTTAAAACATGTTTTATACATGCCCTGTATTTTTGTTTGATGGATATTTTCTTTCCCAGGATTTCAATGCATATCACAAACATTAATTACCCATCAGAATCTACTATTATCCTTGCCTCCTAGATGATGAAACAAGAACTAGGAAAAGCTAAGAAACTTGCTGACAGCCACACACAAACTCTGAACAAGAACCATTTGTTTCTGTGTTTTCAATAATGAGCAAATTAAAAGTACAATAATTTTCTTTGTAATTCAGAAAAAATTGTTCTGTTAACAGTCATCCCTAACCATAAAAAAAGAAGTCTTTTTTAGATTTCCTTAATGTGGATACTTTTTTTCGGATAGTACCTAATTATGGTAAATTGCTTCATTCCCTAATTGTTACTGCAAGGCAACTAAACACTGTTATGTTGACTACTCAAGAGTGGATTGTTAATGGCCTTAATCATCAGATAATCTGCTAATATAATCAATGCAACTGGAGGATACCTTGTGGAAACAACAAGTAAATCTGAACCTGACATGCTTTTCTGGGCAGTGTGGGACTCTCATCATATCAATTTAGAATATCCTCTCCATGGGATATTAGGGAACATTTGTTAAAGCAAATTTCACCAGAGGAAATTTTGCTTTCTTCTCCTTCCAGTGAGAAACCTTTGAAAGAGGGTAGTATTCCCACATTTCATCAGCTCGGGAGCTGAAAAGCTGTGGACAGAGTAAGATTATTTGTCCTCCCTCCTGCTGCTCCTATAGAGAAAGGAAGAATTGATTTACGTTAATGGGGAGATAAAGCAGTGGGCGATGTTGGACCCTCGAAAAATAGTAACTGAAATTATGACCATCAATCTTTTCTTTTCTTCAAAAAAGTAAGCAGCAAAGATAAAACTCCCAGACATTCTTGTTGAGAATTAATACTACTATAATTAATTGAAGACAAGTGGCTGCATTTATTAATGCCCTCACACGCAAACACACCAATATTCACAACAAAGTGGCATGTCTTTCTTATGTGCCTTAACAGAAATAATGAATTTCCCCCTGTTGTTACTTATAGTATATGTCAATTAAGTAAGAACCAGGCAAAACTTTTAGGTATTAAAAATAGCAAATCTTGTCTCTACCCAATTTGAGCTTATTCTAGGTATATCATTACATTTTCAGTCCTGCTTAGAATTTCAGTTTATTTTTTCTTTTTCTTTAAGTCAGAAAAACATAATTTATAACTGCAATAGGATCTTTTTTGCTATGAACTATATTTAAATAATATAGCATTTAATTTGTATGCATCCTGTGTTATTTAAAAACAAAGTGTTTGTTGTTTCTGAAATCATTAATAGTGATTAATCTTTTCAAAATTTTTTGAACATAGTAGAGCATCTGTCAAGAATTATTCTTATTTTATTGTCAAGATAATTAAGTCCAACTGAACTTTATTTGCTTGATACATAATGATGTTGGAAGCCATACACTCATGATCTATAGTAAATCATTCAAATCAAAAGTCCACAGTTTATTTTTAAGTCTGAACATAGTTAATCTCATTCATTTATATTAGTATCAGCATAATATTCTAAGTCTTTTATTTAGAGAGCGGTATAATTACAAAATTCAGCTATTAAATACACAGTATATACAATACATATTAGTATGTTAAAAAAGAAAATAACATCTCTTTCCCAACATTGGTTTTCTTGCTGTAGTTTACATGTCCTCAAATTGTAGCAACTATTCTTAATTTTTTTGTTTTATTCATTATTCAAAATTTTGTTATCCCTTTATGCCATTATTTTTCTTTTCTTTTGCTAATCACCTTATTACAATATATCATTTGCAGCTTTTATATCTCTCATCAATGTTAAGATGTTACTTAATGTATATCTCACCTTGAAAGTATTACAATTTCATAGTATTTTATTGTAGCAATATTTTCCTCTGCCAGCCTAATACCAATGTAATTTTCAGATTTATCCAGAGCAAATCTCCAAGATATATGCATGTAGCACTGCCTCAGAAAGCTGAGGCAGGAGAATCCTCTGAGCTCAGGTATTCAAAGCCAGCTTTGGGACAACAGAAGAGCATACTGTTTCAAGGCAAGGAAAGGGTAGAATTGTCTAAACATTTGCATTACAAGAATGACCACACTAAGTAATGATACACAGTTCCATTAGGAATATCAATCACATTCCCTAGTAATGAATGAAGTATGTCTCTTTGTTCACAACCATATCAGCAGAATGTTACGGAATATTTTTCATGTCAGCCAAAAAGTTAAAATAGTACCATGTTCAAATTCTCTGATTATGAGAATAAACATCTTCTCATATGCTTAAGAGTTTGTCTATTTCTTTACCCATGTTACCTCATAGAAATAGCATACCATAGATTTAAACTCTACATAAATTTTCCTGGTTATAATTTATCTTTACTTTTGTGTTATTCGTATCTCCACATTTCATTTTCACTTTTAAGAAATCAGAACTGTCAATATTTTCTTCCTCACATTTTACATCCCAATTAGAAATGCCTTAAACACATCCAGGCTACCAAAGAATCTCTGTGCACAGTATGAAGTGTTCTGAGTTTCTTTTAGTGTGTGGTGGTTAGAAAAGAATAGTTAACTATAAAGATCTGTCCCTATAAATCAAATACAAAACAAAGCAAAAGGACTGTATTCATTAAGAGAACTATATTCAATAAAGAAATAAACTTAATATTTTGAATATCACTACAAAGAATGGAAGATGCCATTTGGTTTCAACACACACTAAGACCAGGGGTGGGGGATAATGCAGACAGAAGTGCTAAAGAATGAAATGTACAGGTCAAGAGACAACTCTTTTGGTAACCTGTTAGAAAAACCCAGGGCTTCGGAAATTATGGAAAATTGCATGCTATGAGAAACAGGACTCCAAGGAGTGACTCCACTACAGAATCAGTTCAATAAACATCTAACATGACATGTTAAGCTGTTAATGATGATCAATTTAGGGCCCAAACAAATAAGAAACAAGTAATAGCTAGCCAGCAATGGTCAAAACCAAATCATATGAAACAGCATCTGAATTCTTCCTGTAAACAGGGCAAGTCTACAGAATAAAAGGAAAGTCAGTAGAGATTTGGCTTAGCAAAAATTTTTATAAAGGGTGAATTAGGTGAAAGTGCCATAGGTGAATGTGTTAGAAATAAAACAAGCAAAAACAAATTGAATACAAAGACCTGTTACTAACAGTTCAATATCGGATTGGGTGGAGGTGTCAAGTATGTCCCTTAGGGGTCTACTTTGAGTTCAATACAATTCAATATTTTCATTTACTACATTGAGAGTAGAAGAGAAAGGATGCTAATAAAATTTTCAGGTGTTCCTGCACATTGCAGAATAGGCATAAAGTAGAGTGTGAGCAGGATAAATTTTTAAATGGACAGAAATCAATAAAATACGATTCAATAAAGCATTTATAAATGTAATGTGATTCACAAAGGAAAGAATAATCAAATGCACCAATGTAAAATGTAATCACATGAGGGTCTAAGGGTTATAGTCGAAAGTACAATGAACACGCATCAGCAACATGGCTGTCAAAGCCCAAAGGCGAACGCTGAGCAAGTCATAAAAATGAATTTTTCCTTCACGGAAAAAAGAGCAAAGGTTATGCTAGTCCATACTGCTCCAATGTGCCCAGAGTGTCAACCTAAAGGATTGATAGATGGCTGGGGTATCTGAGGTTATGAGAAAATCAAAAGAAAAAGGGAATGAAACAATGATAAAATGAAAAAGAATAGGTAAAGAAAGTGAAGTACAGATAGTTGGCATAAAAAGCCAGGGAAAACAGAATATGCAGGAAAGGGGGAGAAAAAGAAAAACAAGGCAGGGCAATGGGGAAGAGAGAAGGGGCAGGAGGAGATCAAGAAAGGAAACAGGAGCATTTTGTCCAAATAATTCTTCTCTTATAATTTCCAAATACTAGTTATGAAAAGAAGTGATAACATCTACCCCAATCAAAATCCCACATTTTAATGGGAATATGTTCATACATACTCTCATAGAATTTCAGATATTTAATTGAGCAAAAATGAGCTTCAGTGGAGCAAAGACACTGGACATGAGAGACTATGTTAAGGATAAAGAAGCTAGATCCTTTCAAGAAATTGGGAGACCCAAAACCACAGCTAAAAGACGAAAAGGCACTTTTGAGTTCTCTTCATGAAAACCTAACATAGAAGAAGCTTCCTAAAATATAAACATATGTGAATTCTATCTAAAAGAAATTACCAAATAAAAGGGGAGACAGAACCCCAAATGGAGATCTCTCATCACAGAATGAAGATCCTAGTAACAAGAATGGGTTACATCTAATTGAGTTGTTAACCCAAGGGGAACCCCTAAACAACCCAATTTGTTGTCAAGCTGTTGGTTGCTTTCTGCAAGATAAGGGCAAGGCTCATTGCTGAAGACAAACATCTACACAACTCATTGAACATGGAGAATATGAGCTGCTTCCTACATAGAGCCTTCAACCCTACAAATTGGTGTTCACGGTACTAGAAAGAACCCTGAATGTTACCAAAGGAAAGGTAAACACCAACCCAGCTATAAACCATTTGATGTGTTTATTCAATAGTGGCTCAAGGCCTATGGGAATCACCAACCAAGATCTGATTTGGTTTAAGGCCTATTCCATGATATAGAACCATTCTCAACACTGCCTAAGTGGCCATGAACTGAAACTGTATAGGCCAGGGACCTAGTGGAAACCAAATACATTCTGTTAAAGGAACATGGCAATAAAATGACTATAGCAAGAAAATGTCAGTCTGCTATATCAATAGGTCAGTGGTTGCTCAGCCTTCATCAGAGAAGCTTCTTCCTTCAACATAGGGGAGTAAATACAGAGACCCACACTCAGATGTATAGAGAGTGAGAGGCCTTGGAACACTTGGCTTTAAATGTCATGTGTCTCTCAAATGCATCACTGCAGGACTCCAGGAACTCAGCAGAAGAGGAGATGGGAAAAATGTAAGAGCCAGAAGGAATGATGGAATCAAGGCCTTCTAGACAAAACAACAATGGTGCAAATAAGTGATGTGAACTCATAGAGACTGAGGATACATGACTAGGGGCTGCATAAGTCTATATCAGATGGGGTCCTAGAGTTAAAAAGAAAAGTGAACACATGCCCCCTAGTCCATCAGCAATCTCCAGGTGGTAACCACTTGTAAATGAAAACTGGTTTTTCTCCAAGGGAGTCTTACTGGGGAAATGAACCACTCTTAAGGGTGAGCCCCATGCCCAGCAGTACATAGATAGCTAAAAAAACTCAATGTCATCTTCGTAGAATCATTGTCTCTTTGTCCCATAATATTGTATCAAGGCTTTTTTTTAACCTTATAGGTCCTTTGTGTCTAAAGTATGGCTTCTGCTTTTATGTTTTTATGGGATTTCAACGTGCACAAATGTGTGTGTCTCTGTGTCTCTATATGTTTCTAGTGCATTTTCATTAGCTTTTTATTTCCATTTGTTTTGTCCTATTCTGGCTTGTTAGTTTTTGCTTTATTTTGATTATTCTTTACATGCTTATTTTTTTCTTATGAGAAACAAATATGATGTTGATCCAGATTCGAGGAAAGATAGAGAGGAACTGAGAGGAATTGGGGGTAGGGAAACTATAATCAGAATATATTTTATGAAAAGAAATGTATTTTCAATAAAGGAAAAAATTATAAAACTCCATGAATTCCAAAGCACTAGCAACTACCTAAAAGCTTGTCAACAAAAGACAAGCAAGCAGAATTAAACATTTCCTTTATGAAATAATATCTTTTATTTTAGATTTTGTTTTGAGATAGGCTTGTAATTCCTCACATACATTTTATTCTAGCATTTCTAGCATTTATGAGATAATATGGAGTTTATTCTATTTAATGATATGAGATGAAGCTTTAACTTTCAAAATGTTCAGCAAAAATTTTCACACTGCAAAATTATCTAATTATCTTCCTTTTCACATGTTATAACTCTGTATTATATAAAATATATGAATAGAGCTTGTTTTAAGGGCTTAGAATAAAAGATAAACTGGTACTGAAGAGCCAATGAATGCATGATGAAAAAGCACATTTTTTTTCAATAAATGAAGTATGAAATAAAGGAACCAAGGAAGTAATGATCAGAGAGGAACAAGCTTCAGAGGAAATGCGATAAGTCCCCACTACTTAGAAGAAACCCTGTAAAGTTACACCAAAGAGAAAATGAAGAAATACTTCAAGAAAGTTATATTTGGGGGGGGGGGGTGGGATCAGACGCAAAGAAAGACCAAAGTGAAAGAGAATAATAGACTTTACTTCAGTTAGTATGAAACCTGAAAGCCTTCCCAAAAGGGGGGATGACTAGAGAGGGAAGAAATCTATGAAAGAAGGAAGAAACTCAGAATTTGAAGCAGGTTAAAGACACAGCAAGAAAAGCATAAAAATACTAAAAGATATGGTGAAGAAAAAGAATGATAGAAACTAATAGTCAAGACACACACACACACACACAGAGAGAGAGAGAGAGAGAGAGAGAGAGAGAGAGAGAGAGAGAGAGGAAGAGAGCAAGAAAAAATAGTAAAAGTTTTATTAAAGAAAAAACATTCTCAATAAGTTTTAAAAGAAATAAATGCACTTTTATGGGTACTCAAATATTTAAGATATAGCACAAAATAAAATAGTAGAGAGGTGAAAAAATCTTATGGAATCATCTAATAACAATCAGAGATTTGAAATTCTATAGCAGCAGAAAATAACTCTGCCATAATGACTAGATTGTACAGAAGGAAACACAGCAATTCTTGGTCTCTGAATATGTTAACACGAAACACAACTGGTTGGGAGTCTGTTAGCCAACCCTTATATGTGCAAAGTAGTGAAATGGAAGATTTTAAATGTTTCACACCTTCTTGTTAAAAGGAAAGGGGATTAAAAGTGTAAAATAATCATGGTCATAGGGATTAAGTCCCTCTAGGGGGCAATGGAAATTCTAATTAATTAAGGAGACTGGGAAAAGTGATTGAAAGAATAAAGCCCATGACTCTCTCATTCATCATCCATTCAACTAAGCTGTATGGGGCTGCCACATTATACACTGGGGATAACAGAGTGTGAATGCTAACCTTTGCCATCAAAGATGCCCCTCCCACTTGCTATAGGAAAAACTAGGAGAGCGTGAGATGGCTCCCTGGGTAAGGTACTTCCTCAAACAACTGACAACCTGAGTTCAATCCCTGGTCCCTACTTGGTAGAAGGGAAAGGGTGGCTTCTGCACTTGCCCTCTTCTCTGGCTTTCATATGTACATCATTGCATCTGCATACACACATACACACACGTGCACACAGGCACACACACACACATAAACACAAAATAAACACAGAGAGAGACAGAGAGAGAGAGAAAGTGAAAGAGAAGGAGAGCTTACAAAGGTAACAAAGAAAATAGAAAATATTATTTAGTATATTAGGATGCATGCTATAATCAAGTACGCACAACCCTTCCATAAAACATAAGAGGAAAACATTAGCTTTGTAGAAAGATGGCAGTCAGAAAGGTGATCAGGAGAAATTTAAGAAAATATTGTTTTTGCAGAGTAGATTACATTTGAACTAAATTTAAAGGCCACTTAGAAATTGGACATCTAGTCCAGGAAAGAAATGAGACATGGAAATGCAAGATTTAAAGGTGGACTTAAGCAGCCTATATAGGTAGAAATTGCAGCTGTTCTATAGGCTATATAAGAAAAAGTAAATATGTATTTTATATAAGTCTGCTATATTTTGAACAAAGTTAGATAGTGAAGCAAAACACCAGTGTGTTTTCAAAGGGAATTATCAAGTCCAGGTTGTTTCTACTGAGCTACTCTTAAGTCCACCCTTCCCCTCTCATGACACAGTTATTTTCATCAACTTCCAACAGCAGCTCCTCCCCTTAGAAATGCTGCTTAATTTATTTCACTCATGCCCCAAAAGTGTCGAACAAGTAAAAATGGAAAGAAAATATCTGCTAAGAGCTAAGAGAATGAGTGACAGGGTCCAACAATGGGAAACTTTGGCAAACTCCCTCAGCAGCTACATCCCTAAGGGTGTTGAGGATATACATGACCAGCACACTGCAGCTAGAAATGTCTGTCTTCTTCCTTTCTAGAAATAGGCCAAGTTCTGATACAAATATAAAAGTGTTTGGGATGAAAAAAGAATTGCAAAGGTGGAGTTTCTTTCAGGGTTGGCTGGGAAGAGAAGCAGGCCTGACAATCATGTTCTATGATTCCCCTTGCACAATAAGTACAACTCAATGTTACTGATTTGGAATGTGGAAGATGAGCTATGAAAAGATTGCAGTTTCTCACCTAGAAGGGGAAATGCCATGATTTTAAACTGCTGCTCCTTGAAAGTCAACGTTATTGTTCAACAAATGGAGGCACGCAAAATGAGTGCTCCTAAGTACTAAAAGGACGGATACGCAGTGTAAAAGATTTCAAACTTCAGAAAACCCACCATGTATTGCCCCCGATTTAAATCACATTTCATCTCTGATTTCAAAATCTTGTGTTCTTTTTGCTTTCAGAATATTCTCTTTTATATTGAGCCCAGCAGTTAAATATTGAAATACAAAATCTACAATCAAGAATCACCCTGGAAAATGATTGAAAATAAAATCTTATGCATGCTATACTTCTTTCCCTTCTGTTTAAGAAAGTATCGAAGTAAATAAAAAATCCTTATGTAAATCAGCTGAGAAAAAACTCCCATGTTATACAAATTACTCAAATCTTATGTGAGATCTAATGTGTTTAATGCTGTATGGCCATAGACAAATTAGTCATTTTTATTGAAAATAAATTTGCCTCCAACACAATACATCCCAGCCATTGTTTCCTCTTACTCCTCTCCTCCAACCCCCCACCACCTTCTCTCTCCCCCAGATCCACTCCCTCCATTTCCTCTTAAAAAAAAAAAAAACAAGCCCCTAAGAGACATCAGCCAAACACAACAAAACTAGATACAATAAGACAAGGCAAAAGCCCTCATATAGAGGCTGAACAAGGCAATCCATTATGAGGAAAAGAGTCCCAAGAGCAAGTAAAAGAGTCAGAGAAATACTTGCTCCCACTGTTAGGAGTCCCACAAAAATATCAAACTAACCTCCATAACATATATACAGAGGAACTGGTACAGACCCATGAAGGCCCCATGATTGTAGCACCAGTCTCACTGTGCTTATGTGAGCCCTGCTTAATTGATTCAGTGGGCCATATTCTGGTGTCCTCCTGGACTCCTACAATCCTTCCTTCCACTCTTCTGTGAGGTTCCCCAATCTCCAGGGGGATAGTCAGTTTTTAATAAAAGTTTGCAAGCAATCATAGCTAAACAGCAAATGGGGAGTATCAAGAATGTGATTTATATAGGAGACTATGAACAGAACAAACTAGTTTAAGTATAGACATAATCAGAAAAGGTTAACATAAAACTGCAATAAAATGTGAGTTTTACTAATGCAATTTAGGTTCCCTCTAGATTTTTGGCAAGATTGTGGTACTATTAGCCAATTATACAATGTTATTGAAAATTAATTGGTAGTGCATTTTCAAGAGAAATTAAAATATTTATACTGCTTCATCCAGCAATCACACAGCCAGAAATTTATGCCGAGGAACTAATTCAAAAGGTTATAAACTATATGCAATAACATGTTCATCAAAATATTATTTATAAGAACAGAATTTTTAAAAAAACAACCTCAATGATCCATAATAGACAAGCAAACCTATTATTGAGCTGCCTTAAGGAATATTGTACGACCACTAGAAATTGCTATGAGGACCTAAAAAAATAACTCTTTATGAATACAGTGTCACATGACAATGAAAACACATAAGAGTGTCACTATTATATTTAAATTTTTTGTGTGAATGTAATACACACAAAAATAATTGATCATGATGTGACATTGTAAGTGATATTTTTCAGAAATTGCACAGTGATAAAATTCAAGACAAATAAATAGGAATCCCTATCCCTTTAACACTTCCACTTTATTCCTTTCTTCATATCTGGCACCTGTTCTCTGATAACCCACAAGATTAATGCAGGCACTCCAAAAAATAAATAAATAAAATAAACCTCACTGGACTACAAAGGGAATCGCTCAAATTTCTGGTTAATTAGAAAGGTTAGGCCTGAGCAGCTTCCGGCGACGGCCGGAGACCTCAGCTTGGGCCACAGGGCCCCACAGCTGATCAGCGCCGGGACAAAGATCCCTCGCCGGAGATCGCAGGACCCAGCGGAGGGCCAGGGACGCGCCCCACAGCTCACCAGGTACTGCCCCAAACCCGCGAGATTCAGGGACCGAGGTAGGCGGGCCTAAAAACCCCCCTGGAT